>OV815487.1:2738310-3182106 GCA_929108735.1 Andrena dorsata
CCGACTTCCGCTACCGCGTCTTCTCCGTTCTTCTCGAACCTCGACGCGGCTCGCTGATTTGTTCATCGATTTCGGCGACGGTTGATCGATCGCCGCTGATTGGCGGCTCGCCAATCGATCAGCGCTGCTGAATCGCGGTCCGCGAGGTGCTGCCATGAGAATGAGTGTGGCGGCGTGGGAAACTAATTTCATTCCCAAACACTTTGAAAAAGGTTATACCTAGTAATCCATCCTGTGCGATTGGCAATGTTTCGACAACATGGATCTCTACTTCAGTATTTAAGAATTTAACTTTAATATATCCCATAGTGGAAACAATACTATCGGCTATTCATTTTATTTCATATACTGCATCTGTGTAAATTGGGATATCAGGCGAAATAGATTCTTGTTTAATTACACTTAGGTCGGCACCCGTATCTATCATCATTTGGATTTCAGGTTTGTTAAATTCTGGCCCTGATAAAGTAAGGTTTGGTGATCTTCCAATTCTTAACATTTGCAAATTTAGTACACCCTGTTTTTCTGTTGAAGTTTGTTGTGTATTATTTGAAGTTTTAGGTGCTTCTGGTTTAGAATTTGCGATTCTTTCGCGGTTCTTCTTATTATTATATATTCTCTTTCGGCATTGGTCAATAGTATGACCCTTGATTTTGCAATATCTACATTCTATTTGTGATGTTGGTCGTAATACTAAATTATTCTGTGGATTTTTAATTCTACATTCTTGAATAGTATGTCCTACTCGTCGGCAATGATCGCAGAATTTTGACTGTCAGGATATCTGTGATACTTGTCTCTCAGGGAGTTTGCTAATACAATTCGCTGTTGTATGCCCGTTACCAGAACAATTAGTACACCGCATAGAATACGAGAGGCCCTCAGCAAATCTATTTCTCATTAAATTCTCTTGGTTTTCTGCCTCAGCTTTAATCGCGGCGCTAATAATACCATCCAAATCAGCGAAGTCAATTGTTCGCATTCTCGCGTAAACCTCCGGTCTCAATCCTGTCAAAAATGTCCGAATAGCATTTTTTTCCGCAGTTTGATTATACTGCGCGACATTCTGCACGGAACTTCTGTTTCGTGACATGTTTTTATTTGTTGGAGGATTTCCGACACGCGGCTACTGTAATCGACAGTTGCTTCATCTGGCAACTGAGCGATTCTGGACATATCTCCGTATAATTGAATTGACGAATGCAGTGGAGCAAAGCGAGAATTAAGTACTCTAATCAGTTCATCGATGGTATTGTAATCTCCATTTAGAACAACTCGTGAGGCTTGGCCATATAATTTGTTTTTATAATTTGTACTAATCCATACTCAGCGTTTGGTGCGACCATATTTTTCGCGTTTCTGCAACATTTTGTATATTGGTACTGTTTGAGATGAGACCGGTTGAGTTTGAAAAGAGAGGAGAGAGAGTCTAAGACAGGTTATTGAGAAAGCACTTGATAACTTTTGCGGTCAATGTATTTGAAAAATACAACTTGATCGCACACTTGGATAATATTTATCGCGGTGCTAAACTGCGTGAGAAGAATAATGAAACCACGCGGTTCGGCCACGTGGCGTCCACGCGATTATATTAATCGATGGACTTTGATGAGCGTTCATATGAGCTGAGAAACCGATACAAAGATCGCGATGCACAAGGCACTGATCTGATGCGTGAGATGAAAGCGAGAACTGGTCTTAAATACAATAATTCGCGATGCGAGAATCAAGACACGTTCTTGTTACAAAAACACACAAGAGAGTGAACTGAAAATGGCCGACTTCCGCTACCGCGTCTTCTCCGTTCTTCTCGAACCTCGACGCGACTCGCTGATTGGCTCATCCATTTCGGCGACAGTTGATCGATCGCCGCTGATTGGCGGCTCGCCAATCGATCAGCGCTGCTGAATCGCGGTCCGCGAGGTGCTGCCATGAGAATGAGTGTGGCGGCGTCGGAAACTAATTTCATTCCCAAACACATAGAAATGTTTCGTCCATCGAATGCCGGTACTGTATCCGCGGCATCTCTAATTCTAATTTGAGGATGACGCATATTTTCCTGATCTAGGTGCAGATTTTGCATATCGACTAGAACATCGTTTAAAGGATCGTTTTGCGCCATGATTGGATTACCTACTTCGCAGTTATCAAGGAAGATAAATTCTCGTTCTTCGCTATAGGAGGGTTACTCCTTTGCCACAAAATTCGCGGTTTTGCAAATCTACTATCCCACCGCTGCCACCAAAAATTATAAATTATGATGTCGAGGTGTATCTAACATCAGAAATACCACGATTCTAGTGTTCATTAATCAAATATCTACAAGGTAGCATACGGATTTGAGAAGAAAAAAGTTATTGTACAAATGAGAGCAAGGTAAATATCACTATCATTTTTTACCTAACAAGGCAAACTTAAAACATTTATTATATACGAATGGGTTATTGCATAAAGAATTGATATCCTACAGTTTAGATAATACCATTAAGAATATGTGTACCAAGTTTGAAATAAATCGGACAAATAGTTTTCGATCTGCTCGAACTTCTTTCGGACCGCTCGTTTCTTTCCAAGCCGCCCGGTTTCATCCCAAACCGCCCGGTTTCTTTCGGGCCGCTTGGTTCTATACAATCCGCCCGGTTTCTTCCGGGCCGCTTGGAAAAATTCAAGTACTCGGTTCTATCCGAGCCGCCCGGTTTCATTCCAAACCGCCCGGTTTCTTTCGGGCCGCTTGGTTCTATACAATCCGCCCGGTTTCTTCCGGGCCGCTTGGAAAAATTCAAGTACTTGGTTCGATCCGAGCCGCTCGGTTCTTTCGGGTACCTGGCTCGGCTTGGAAACCGAGTCCCGGATTGGTTCGGTTTTCAAGCTACCCGAATATTCAAGTACTCGTACAGCTCTACGCCCGGTCCGCTCATCAGGGACGGGCCGGGCGGGTGGCGGACGGCATTGCCCAGAGGAGGGGCTGCCCTAAGCCCCTGCACCCCTGGGGAGCCCTTGAGGTGGCCGGTGACCTGATGGGCCAGAACCCGCCCCCCCCCCCCCCCGGGGCGAGTGGCTGGCAGATGCCTCGCAGGCAGCCCGACTGCCGACTCGCACCCAGACGCGGCGGACCTATCTTAACCTATCTTAATCTACTTCCTCCTAATTCCTCCTTCCTTCCGCCTCTCCCCCCTCGCCGCTCGCTCGCCCCCTACCCTCCTCCTGCCGCTCGCACACGCAAAAATCGCACAAACGCTTCCCCCTCTCTCCCGGATTTCCGCTTCCGCTCGACTCCCCTTCCACTCTCATCTCCTCATCCATGCTCCATTCCCTCTCTCCTCTCCTCAATTCTTTTCATCCACACCTCCCCCTCTCCCCCATCATCTAGAACCTCCCCTGCCATCTCCTGCCACCTTCTCTCTTCTCCCCACCCCATACAAACCTCACATACGTGCTCGCACGTCTCTTCCTCCCTCTACACACCATGCATATCCTTTTTTCTTCCTCCTCCCAGTACCTCCCCCCCTCATTTCATTGCCCAACCTATACCTCGCGACCCTTCTCCATCTACTTTCCCCCCACCCCTTCTTCAAATACCCCTTCAACCGTTCCCCCTTCACCCTACCATAGCAACCTTTGTATCTTGAATCCCCTATCCTTCTCCACCTCTCCTCTTCCTGCAGTTTCCTTTCCCTGCTCACTAACTCCTCTCCTCTTATTCCCCCCCTTTCCCTTATCCCTTCGATTTCCTCCATGGTCCAACCCCTTTCCTCGTAAAACACTTTCCTTTCTTCTTCCCACCCCTCCAAAGCCTTTCCCCTCTTGAATCTCCCCTTCATTTCTTCCCAACACCTTCTCGCCAGCTCCCCCCTTTGCCCGTCCTGCAGCTTCCTTTCAAACCCCCACGCCCTCCTCCCCGCCCTTCCCTTCATCATCTCCTGCTGCAACTCTTCCCTAACCAAATTTCCTGGCGTACACCATTCAACCCCCAACACCCATCTCAAAAACCTCTCCTGCAACTCCTCTACCCTCTCCCTACCTTTCCAGCCCCAAATTTCCACCCCATAACTTACCGTCGCCCACACCAACCTATCAAACATGCACACCCTTTTCCCCCAATCCTTTCCAAATCTCCTCTTACCAATCCCCCACACTTGCCCCAACACAGCCGCTGCCTTCCTCACTCTCTCTCTTACATGCGCCTCTTGCCCTCCATTTCCCATCAATGTATATCCCAGATATTTAAATTCTCTCACCTCCGCCAGCTCCTTTCCCTTCCACCTCCAACCCACCTTTTTCCATCTACCTCCACCCCTCCTGCACCTCATCACTTTCGACTTCTCCACATTCAACTGTAACCCCTTCCCATCCATATACTTTTCCAACTTTCCTAACATCCCCTTCATCCCTTCCTCATCCTCCGCTATCACCGCTATATCGTCCGCATACGCCAGGGTATATACCTTCTTCCCCCCCAATCTCACTCCCCCCATCCTCCTTTCTCCATCTCTTCGTCTAAATCCGCTAACAACAGCGTGAACATACTCGGACTGAGTGGGCACCCCTGCCTCACTCCTTTAGCCGTTCCCTTCCTCCTCCCCTACTCTCACCCTACATACTGTTTCCTTTAACACCTCCTCGCACCTTTCCACTAACCCCTCCCTCACTCCCCTCTTCCTCATCGCCTTTACGAGCACCTCCATATCCACCCAGTCAAAGGCCGCCTTCAGGTCTATAAAGAAAATTATCAATTTCTTCCCCTTCCTGTTGACCTGCCTGTTTATCAGGTAATTGAACGCATATACATTATCTATTGTTCCCCTTCCCTTCCTGAAGCCGGCCTGACTCGGTGGTAGTAGCCCTTTTCCCTCCACCTCCTCCCTCAGTCTCTCCGCCAGCACCGACGCATAAATTTTATACGCCGTCTGCGTCAACGTAATGCCCCGATATTCCTGCACTTTTTTCCCACTCCCTTTCTTCAACACCGGCACTACCACTCCTTCCCCCCACTCTTCAACCCACCCTTCCCCCCTCCACACCCTTCTGCATATATCCCACAACCATTCCTCTACCTCTTCTCCCCCGTACTTCCAAACCTCGTTGGGTATGCCGTCCCCCCTCCCGCCTTACCCTCCTTCAGACTCCTTACTACCCTCCTCACCTCCTGAATCCTTAAATCCTCCTCTTCATCCTCCTCTCCCTTTCTTTTACCCCCTTTCCTCACCCTCCACTCTACCCCTCCTAACAACCCCTTAAAATACTCTTCCCACTCTTCCATGTTTATTCCTTCATCCACTCTTCTCCTCTTTCTCCTCTCTCTATTTCCAACTTTCCAAACCTGCTCTTCCGTCCTGATCCCCTTCACCTCTTTTTCCCACCTCTCCACCTCCCTCCTCCTCTTCTCCTCACACATTCTCCCATACTCTCTTTTTATCTGCCTATACTCTAACCCCTCTCCACCCTCCTTTCTCCATCTTCTCAGCTCTCTCCTTACTAATCTTTTTTTCTCCCGACACTCCCCGTCCCACCCACCCCCTATTCCTGCCCTCTCCCCTCCCTTCCCCCCTTCTCCAACGCTCCCGTTATCCTATCTCTTAACTCTCTCCATTCCTCTTGTATTCCTCTATCCCCTTCCTCCTTCTTTCCGAACCTCCTTACAAACTTCTCCCTCCCCTCCTCTGTCCAGACTCCCCTCCCCAATCTCCTACCCACACCTTTTTTCACCCTCTTATCCCCCTCCCCCCTTCCCCCTCAGCCACACCACCACCGGATGATGGTCCAATTCAACCCTATCACCCACCTCCATTCTTTCCACGCCCTCCCTTGTGTCCTCATTCCCTACTATATAGTCCAGCGCTGTTCAAGGTCGCTTACGCGTACGCTTGGGGTTCTCCCACTCTCGTCCGCGTTGTCAGGGATACCGCGCGACACTCACCACGAAGACGATTGCCCGGCTAGCTCGTCGTGGCAGCCTTCTTAGCGTCGCGCGGTCTCCTTGACGACGGAAGGCACGCTGTGCGAGGAAAAGATTGGAAGGGGAAGCTGGCGCGTGAGGGGCCCCTTCGCTGGACAGCGCTGATATAGTCTATAACTGAGTTCCCTCTCCCTCCCGTGTACGTCCACTCTCCATCCTCATCCCCCTCTACATTCCCGTTCAAAATTCCCCACCCCCTCTCCTCCAAGAATCTACACAGTCTCCTGCCCTCCCCATTTAACTCCCTATCTTTCGATCTCCTGCTTTCCTCTCTACTTTCCTCCCCCTCCTTTTCTCCCCCCAGCTCTGCCCCCCTTCCCTTCCTGTCCTCGCGTTAAAGTCCCCCCCTATTACCACCCTAACTCCCTCTTCTGTCCCCTCTACCCACTCTTCCAGGTCCTCCAGCTTCCTCTGCAAATCCTTATTCACATAGACTCCTACCACCCTCCACCATTACCCCCCCCCCCCACAACATCTTTTTCACCATTATCCCTTCCTTCTCCCCTCCTTCCTGTTCCCTAGTTTCTACCTCCATTCTTACCCCCATCACCATCCCCCCCATCGCCCTCCCTTTTTTATTTTCTCTCTTCGCCCACTGCTTGCACCACACGTATCCCTTTGGCAGTCTGCTGCTTACGTCTTCCCAATCCCGTTCCTCTACCCACGTTTCACATAACACTACCACCTCCCATTCCTCCAGTCCTTTCCAAAACTCCCAATCCTTATTTCTTAGTCCCGCCACATTCCAGAAAGCCACCCTACATTTTCCACCTCCCTCCCCCCTCTAATCACCCCCTCTCCCACCTCATCCCATTTTCTCATTTTACCATTCACCCACATCTTCATATATCCTATTTGCACCACCTTCCCCTTCTCCCTCTCGCTCTGAGCCTCCCTTTCTATTTTCCACCTACCCCTCCTCTCCTCCTCCGTTAAATCATCCTCAATCCTGTCCCTCTCACCCTTCATTTTCTTTCTTGCCTCCATCACCCTCCTCTTCTCCTCCCTTCCCGTGAGCTTCACCAATACCATCCCGAAGCCATCCCCTCCTACTCTCCCTTTCCTGGCCACCTCCTTAATTCCTCCCTCCTCCAGCCCCATCCTGCCTCAAAGCTTCTTTACCTCCTCCTCCACATCCTTTCCCTCTACCCTTATTCCCCTTACCACCACGTTGCTCCTTCTACCCTCTCTCTCTTTTCTGTCTTGTTTCACCTCCATCCTTCTGATCCTAAGCCTCCACTCCTCCACTTGCTCATCATTCATCACTTCTTCAGCTCCCCCTCCCATTCCCTGTTCTTCCCACTTCCCTACCTTCTCTACCACCTCTTCCATCGTCTTTTCCCTTCCCTCCAGTCTCTCCACTTTTTTCCAGCCCCTCTCTTTTTGTCTTTTCCTCCTTCCTCCACACCTCCCTTTTCCTCCTTTCTCGTCTCCATTCCTCTTCCACTCTTCTTCTCTCCTCCCTCTCCTCTCTCAACTCTTCCTTCATTTCCCTCATTTCCCCCTTCATCTCACTTATCCCCCTCACCAACTCCCTTATCATCCCTTCCAACCCATCTACCCCCCTCCCCCATCTTCCTACCCACCTTCTGGCGATCTCGCCGTTTTACCACTTCTTTTAAAACTTCCCCTCCCCCCTCTCCCACCGCCCCTTCCTCCTCCTCCCTCTCTCTCTTTTTTCCCCAGTAGTTGTCCAAGCTCCCCACACTACTCCCTACACTGCTTGTGCTATCCTTCCTGACCCTTTCCTCGTTCTTTCCCATCCCTTTCCCGTCCTCCCCCCCCCCCAATCCCACGATTTGCCTCTTTCTCCCGCCCTCATCCCCCCTGCCCCGCCATCCTTTCCCTTAATCATTCCACTTTCTTCACTTTCTCCGTTCAAATTTCGCGCCTTCTATCCCTTCTAATTCCTTTCCTCTCCAACAGATGTCTCCACTTTCCTTATATCTCTCTTTCCCGCCACACTTCTCTCACCTTCGACCTAACCTCCAAACCTTCTCTGGTCCCTCCTATTTCTCCACTATTCTCACCCACAGCCCTCTTTTCAATAGCCCTTTCCCTTCAGACTTCTGCCCCTCACCTTCTACCCACACACTCTCCACTCTCTCTCGTCACTTCCCCACGCTTTCCTTCACCTGCTAACACCACTCACTTCCCAGCACCTTCCACACACGCGTCCGGAAACGGAAGTCCAATATAAGCTTTAATAAGCTTTAATATATACACTTGATTTCTTCTGGTTTTTGAGATATTGCGCTTGCAAATTTACTGATTTTCACTGGAAGAAAACCCTCTGGAATAGCAAGTGTAATGTATTCACTTCGGATAGTACATGCGTAAACAAACAGTATCGGTAGTAGCTTGTCCTACCTATACCAGAAGCCTGACCTGTATAGTCAGTTGCGTACCGACACCGGTACCGAGCACAGGCACTCCGGCATTGTCGTAAAAGCATGCTCATTCATCGTTGATACAAGACACAGCAACTGGCGACGAGGAAATAACGAAAATTCACGCGGGCAGAAGTAAAGTGTCGCGTTGAGAAAAGACACGCGTGTTCAAAATCATTACGTAACATAGTAAGGTATGTTAACGTGGTACGAGAAATTTCACATATTGTTATATCCGAAAGGGGCTAAAATCAATTAAAGTGAAATTAAAGTTAAACTAAATGTACAACTTAATTAAATGACGGACAAATCAAAAACAAGTTGGATACAAAACCTTAATAAAGATGAATTAATAGAAGAATTAGAAGAAAGAAATGTACCGCACAAAAAAGACGATACTTATAATAATTTACGCGAATTGTTAAGAAAAGTAATTAAAACAAAGGAATCTGTGGTATTGCCAAACTTGTCGCAGTCAGGAGCCACGTATCCGCAAAAACAAGAAGGCGTGAGTACACAGCACCACAAGCCAGTAAACGGGCAAAAACATAGAGAGGAAAGCAACACCTTGTCGGACGAAGACAGCGAGATGGCCGATACGAAATGTATGTTTCAGATGGACGACGACTGGGAGTTATTCGAGGAAAAACTAGACTGTTATTTTATTACGAAAAATATTACAGAAGACAGAGTGAAAGTGGCAACACTAGTAACTCGTCTGAGCGATGAAGCTCATGCAATCCTCAAGCAGCTCGTTGCTCCAACTAAAATTACAGCTAAAACTTACGAGGAAAATATGAAAGTTATGTCCGATCATTTAAAGCCGAAGCCGTCAGAGGCAATGGAGCGATGCACATTCCACACATCGAAGCAAGAACATAATGAATCAATCGCCGATTTCGCGGCGAGATTGAAAAAACTCGCGCTCAATTGTAATTTCGAAAAACTAGATGACGCCCTCAAGGATCAATTAGTGTGTGGCGTGAGCGATAAAGATATAAAAATAAAATTATTCGACGAGAAAAATTTAACTTTGGCAAAGGCGTTGGAAATAGCGATAGCGCGCGAAGCAGCCGTGAAAAACGCAGCAACATCGAGCAACACCTTGGATAAAAAGTCTCCTAAAAACGAAGTATTCGCAATGCAAGGAGGTTCGAAGCAGACATGGCAGCATAAACGAGGCGGTAGAAGAGGAGGAAAAACACACAACAAGGCCGGCCGCAACCAGCAGCAGCAACAGCAGCAAGGGTCAGCTGATTCTCCGAGGAAAAGTTTTGTGACGTGCTATTGTTGTGGCAAACAAGGCCACATAAATCGCGAGTGTCGTTTTCGTGAATACGCATGTCGTAATTGTAATAAAAAAGGGCACTTAGCCAAAGTGTGTGAAAGTAAAAGGAGCAACGCGGCAAAGCCTCCCCAAGGGGTAAAAAAGATAATATCAGCGGGCGAAGAGGGCGAAGAACCTTACGAACGTAATTTTTTCACAATAACTCAATGTAATCTAAGCGAAGAAAAAAATAAGCGTTTAGTGAATATCAATAATGAAAAAAAGAAATATAAAAATAATATTAATAATAACGAAATAGGTGTGCCCCCGAATACGAATAAACGTATGAATTTGTACGAGGCGAAAATTAAGTATAAGAATGTTATTAATTGTAACGATACAAGGTTATATCATCATGCAACTGTAAACAACTCGGGAATAGCACCTATGATTGCGAAAGTAAACATCAACGGTATAAATATTAATTTTGAAATAGACACGGGCACTTATGCTGCCGTGATATCGAAAAGAATTTACAGGGAGTATTTTTCAGATTTTAATATTGTAAAAACGGATAAAGATTTAAGGGCATACGGGGGACAGCCCTTAGTGCCAATAGGCGAATTAGTTGATTTAACAGCCGTTTTTAATAATACAAAGAAAATCGTAAAATGTTTTGTTTTGCCTGGTTCAGGACCGGCTTTAATGGGACGACAATGGCTCGAACAGTTTGGAGCATGGCCTCTAAAAATACCTTATTTAAACATGCTTGAATTAAATAAATTAGACACAGACTTGCACGATTATATAACAAAAGAGTATACAATTTTGTTTGACGATTCGCCGGGTATATATAATAAAAGTACTACCAAAATCCATTTGAAAGAAAATACGCGACCCGTAGCATTAAAATGCCGTCATGTCGCACATGCTTTAAAGGCTATGGTGGAAAAAGAGATTGAAAGATTAATAGGTCTAGGGCATTTAGAGCCAGTAGATGTCGCGGAGTGGGCCACGCCTATTGTTCCCGTCTTGAAGGGAAATGGAGAAGTACGCGTTTGCGGCGACTTCAAGTTAACCTTGAACCCAAACATAATTATAGATAAATACCCGCTCCATACTATTGACGATATTTTTGCAAAACTTCAAGGAGGCGTCTCTTTCTCCGAGTTAGATTTAAAGCATGCGTACATGCAATTTCCCGTGGACAAGAGCAGTGCGGAATTGCTAACGATTATAACCCATAAAGGATTATATAGGTACACGAAAATACCAGAAGGAGTTTCGCCGGCTCCGGCCGACGTACAGCGTAAGATGGACGAATGCTTGAGCGGAATAGACGGGGTCATCGCGTACCTAGACAATATATACGTAACCGGTAAAAGCGAAAATGAACATAGAGAAAATTTGATAAAAGTTTGCAAAAGATTAGCTGAATGTAACTTATACGATTAAATTTAAAAAAATGTAAATTTATAGAACCAAGAATAGAGGTTTTAGGCTTTATAATAGATAAGGATGGGTTGCACAAGTCCAAATAAAAAATAAAGGCGATGGTAGACGCGCCACAACCGAAAAATGACAAAGAACTCGGGTCGTTTTTGGGACTCGTGAACTTTTATGCGAGATTTTTAAAAGATAGGTCTACAAACTTGAAGCCTCTGTATGACCTACTAAATAAAAAAAAATCAAATTGGGACGATTCGTGCGAAAAAGCCTTCAAATGGGTTAAAAATGAGTTAATCGCGCCGGATTTTTTAGCGCATTACGACCCAAAACAACAAATAATATTAGCATGCGACGCGTCTGATTATGGGCTATCCGCGATCTTATCACATCGATACAGTGACGGTACAGAAAGACCAATCGCGTACGCGTCGAAAATAATTCCGACGACCGAAATAAAACGCGCCATTATCGACAAAGAAGCGATGGCCATAGTTTTTGGTTTTAAGCGTTTTTACGAATTCATTTTTGGGAAAGAAATTATACTACGGACGGATAATAAGCCTTTAGAATTAATTTTGGGCCCGAGGAAAGGCTTACCACAGACTGCAGACAATAGACTGCAACGTTACGCTTATTATCTCTCCGGATTTAGATACCGTATAGAACACGTAAAATCCGAGAAAAATGCTAACGCAGATGCACTGTCGCGACTACCAGTAGAGGATCCCATAGACATATCGGATATGTACGATCCCACCCCATCGTTTGTTAATTTCTTTGAAGAAAAGACGGCGGCCTTCGATAGTAAAATGCTAGAATCAGAAAGCAAGAGAGATGAAACGCTCAGAGACATTATACGCTATGTAACAAGCGATTGGCCTAGTTTCAATGAGTTAACGGAATAGAAAAAATTTATTATAGAATACAGTTTGAGTTGACAGTGGAAAAAGGGTGCCTCTTCTGGGGAGTACGCGCGTGTATTCCTGAATCGATACGCTCAGTACTTTTGAACGAACTTCATGCGTCTCACTTCGGAATGGTCAAAATGAAAATGTTCGCGCGCTCATATGTATATTGGCCAGGAATTGATGCTGCGATTGAGAATATGGCTAATAATTGTAAAACTTGCTTAATCGAAAGAAAAGCGCCAAATAAAACACCGTTAACGACGTGGCCGTGGCCAAGCAAAGTATGGGGGCGCATACATTGCGACTATGCCAAATTCGAAAATTATATGTACTTGATTATAATTGATGCGCATAGTAAATGGCCCGAAGTAATAAACTGTAAGAAAAATACGGATGCGAAAAGATTAATAAAAGAATTTAAACAACTTTTTGTTCGATTCGGGTTGCCAATACACTGCGTTACAGACGGTGGTCCGCAGTTTAGAAGTGCAGAATTTGTAGATTTTTAAAAGCAAATAAAATCAAACATACATTTTCGCCTCCGTATCACCCAGCCACGAACGGTGCAGCGGAAAACTTTATACAGACCTTCAAAGATAAGGTAAATAAAATTATAAAAGGGGGGAAAAGTGTGGAATATGCAACGAACATGTTTTTATTTGACTACAGGAATTATCCACACATTACTACAGGTAGAAGCCCAGCAAGTATTATGTACAGCCGTGAACTAAGAACGCGATTTGACTGTTTAAGACCGAGCGTAGCTAACCATGTAGAAAATCAGCAAAGGCGCCAGATTGTCTCGAGACCCGGCAGCCGTAAGATTGATATTAAAGAAGGCGACAATGTATATATGGATGCGCACGGCGTAAGAGATCAAAAGCGAGCCTCAGGTAAAATAGTTAAACAAACTGCTCCGCCCACGTACGTCGTCCAAACGGACTCGGGGAAATTGCATAAACGGCACGTGGACCAATTGGTTAAACCACCCTTGCGGCGTTCCCCGAGGTTTCTTATTAAACAGGGGGAGAAGTTGTAATGTATTCACTTCGGATAGTACACGCGTAGACAAACAGTATCGGTAGTAGCTTGTCCTACCTATACCAGAAGCCTGACCTGTATAGTCAGTTGCGTACCGACACCGGTACCGAGCACAGGCACTCCGGCATTGTCGTAAAAGCATGCTCATTCATCGTTGATACAAGACACAGCAGCAAGGACCGGGGAAAAATATGCCGAAGACGTCGCGGGCCGCAGATTGTCGAATAGACTTTAACGGCAGTCTGCAGCCCGCGACGTCTTCGGCATATTTTCTAAATATATAAATGCACTCGTATTTATAGACGTAGTAAATTTAATACATCATCGATAACAATAATATTAATATTGTTGCACTGATATTATTTGTAATTTGCGATTTTGTTATGTTTATATTATATCTGCACTTGTATTATATTTGTAATAATAATATATATTATTAACATCGTTACAGCGCAAAATAATTTTAGGTGCAGCCATTGCATTACTACGGTAAGAAAAAGAAAATGAAAAAAATAAGCGCGCACCAGGAATCAAACCGAGGACCTCCAGCACCGTAACCGAACACCTTATTATCGCTGCTACGACCGTTGTTTGGTAAGAATGTTTGCGCAACTGAAAAACACAAATTTCTCGAAAACGAAGGCCCATTGTGCAAAAACCATTTATGGTTTTGTAACACTAAATTCCCCTGTTACACTAGATTCCCTTGAGGTCTTTTGGGGACAATGACATGTGGGGTAAATGTCAGGCGCGAATATGTAATCCAGCACTCTGAGAGTTTTGAAGGAATGTCAGGCGTGAATCTTGAATCCAGCACTATGAGGATTGGAGGAAAAAGTCAGGCGCGAATCTTGTGTTGTGCCCAGGCAACGTCCAAGCACACGTGCCAGACACACCGCTATATATTATACATATTATATTACGTTACGAAACGTTCGAGACGTTTCCAAGCTAAGACAGCCGCTAGCGACCGAATCTACAAAATCAGCAATATACGAGCGCATCGCCACGACCGGGCATGGTAGCGCGTACCACACCCAGGAAGGATATAAAAACCAATCCGACACCGCTAACGGGGATTCTAGACCTGACACTCGACCTGTTAACACGGCTATAACTCTTGTATATCTCAGTCCAGTTAAAGTTTGAATAAAGACTTAGTTTTTGAGTTTAGTCAAACTTAGTGTAATTCAGCCAGTAGATTCCTATCTTTTGTTCACTCCCGAACCTACGATATCGCCAAATCCCGTACCAGCCTTGCGACCCATCACGCAGGGCACAACAAATTGATAGCAGCGGTGGCATGTGCATCGTAAAAAATTTTACCGAGCCTTGACGTAACCGATTGACCGACGTCGACTGAGGTTGAACTACGTCCGACAAGATTATTGGCTCATCGTAGTCAAATAGGCTAGAACAGGCTATCGTTGCTACTGAGATAGCACAGAGGACCGAGGAACGGCCTTTGAAAAAAACGTTCGACGCAGTCCGAACGACGAAGAGCCTGGCGCCGAGTAAAATCAGCCTGCGAGTGAACGGGTGAAACCAGCATTAGTCTAACACCAAAATCCATCTACGAGGACGTCACTGATCCGAGGGCCAGGATAGGATGCACGAGAGGAAATGGGGACTGAAGATCGAGTGGAAGCCGCACCTGAAGGACGGACGGAGAACCGTACGATGGAAGCAGCCGTCGGACCACGCATTAAACAGCTGTACGGATCGCCCTTGCTGGGTCCGATTCGTCTTATCACCGCGATTGGTTCACAGACGAGAGGACGCCTGACCGAGCTGACGACATGTGGTTGCGAGCAGCCTTGTGAGTAACAGAATAGCTTAAACGTACATATTGTAAACCAGAGTCCTATATAAATTTAAAAACGGTACATGCATGTCTATAGAAGACGAACGCGCGAATCAATATATACTCCCGGGTCAAAGAAGCTTGTCACGATCATTCGAGTCGTTTTTCGATAAAAAAACTAATCTTCGTACGAGAGGAATTAGACCTTCTACCTTCTATAGACCATCCAAAACCGTCCCGCCGAACACTTCGATCGTCACCGTTGCGACTAAGCGTTAAAAAAAAACGACGATTCAAGTGCCGAGTCGTCCCCGGAAAACTTTGTAACACCGAATAGAGAATACCCGATTGTGCTACCGGATTTTAGTTTGTTGGACATAGAAGGAACGGAAGAAAGCGAAATGTCACTAAATGCGGAATATAGCCTCCCGGTACCAGACGTAAAAAGACTATCTACCGCGCTGTCATTAGTCGATAAATTCGTAGGCAAATCGTCAGACGAGCTTACAGAATTTTTGAAGTCTTATACATGCGCCTCGGAGTTTGTCACCGTGAATGAATTGCCACGATTCTTGAAAACAGTGAAAGGTATGTCACGTCCCGGGTGTAGGTTTTTTGGGATAATGACAATGGGGTCAGAAACGAGAAGCCAGGCTCGAATGCGAGATTCGCATACTGAGGTTAGAAGGAAACCAGGCTCGACTGCGAGATTCGCACACTGAGAGTTGAAGGAAGCCAGGCTCGAATGCGAGATTCGCACACTGAGGGTTGAAGGAAGCCAGGCTCGAATGCGAGATTCGCACGCTGAGGTTAGAAGAAAGCCAGGCTCGAATGCGAGATTCGTAACACTGCGGATTTGAGGGAGATAGGCTCGAATGCAAGATTCGCACACTGATCGTGGATGGATTTTAGGCTCGAATGCGTGATTCGTAACACTGATCGACCAGGGAAGGTTTAAATAGTAATCACCGCGGTGGGTGACACCCGTTAGAGCACTTTGTTTTGGTTCGGTAATTGGATTTACCGTTGCACGAGTATAAGAAGTTATACTTAATATTTCCTCCACATATGTCTATACGTATGCAGAGGTAAGTTGATAATCACAGCATGAACTCTCGCGTTCGCGAACCAGAATCAGCCGATGCAGGAGTTTGTTTTTATTTGGAGCCTTCGTTAACAGAGGATAGGCACAATAACTCGAAGCGTGTTTAAAGCAAAGCGGTTTATTAACTTGGTTAGAACACGTTTATATGCACGGTCTCGTGATTTGTTATAAGAATGCGTAGGACGTTAAGCATTAACACAGTACATTTATATAAAGTGGTATATGATATAGAATATATGTATGGACATGAATACAGGTGTATAAACCGAAGAACGAAATACGTTTAGCAATGAACGTTGATAATACATAAAAATGCAATAAGCGTTTAAGAAATAATATGAGGTACGATAAATGTTCGTTATACGAAATATATAGATACGCAGTAAGCGTGAATAAGATGAAGAGGTATAAATGCAATAAGAGTTTACTGAAATAATATAAGATACGATAAACGTTCGAAATACAAAATTATATATATATGTGTGTGTACGCAATGAGCGTTAATAACGTAAAAATGATAAATGGTATGGGGGTGATATACGTATAATAATGTGAAATAATAGGCTTACGGTATTTGCCGTAGAACACTGATTTTAACGATGTTGTAAGCTAACACAATGAAAATGGCAAGAGCAACGTAACACTTCGCGGGAGTGGTTTCCGTAGAAGAGAACTACGGCCTCTGGGGCCCTTCTATTTATGTGATTTTGAAGATTGTAAGGGATGAAGGGTACGCGCGTCTTCACCTTGACCTAATTGCAAATGTGTGTCGCAGTAATATTATTAATAGATTTAGTCTTCCGGGGTTTTTATACGGCCTTGTATTCAACATTCGCCGTAAAGTCTTCCGGGGTTTTTATACATAGGTTTCTTGAAAAGGGAATAATTAACCCATTTAATGGAGTTTAGGAGGTCCTATTGGAAAGGGGTAAGTGAGGTATTGATTCCTTTGGTCATAGAGAGGGTGTGAGACGTGGTCTCGATTTAAGAGGAGGTTTTAGGGGCGAGGGACTTGTGTGATGTAGATTTGGAGGGAAGTGGTCATGGCACGTAAGTCGAAGAGGGGTTTTGGAAGTAGTAGTTGATCATCTTGAGATGGGAACCGCTAAGCAGAAATGGGCAAAGATAATATCTAGATATACTCGAATAAAAGATACTTTACGTTTATTCGTTATTCGCAGCTTTGAATAACACGATTTATCTTCATTCGAAACATCACGGATAAATAAATTTATTCGACGGGTGAAAGATAATTTTTTTATTCGAAGTGAATTTAGTCGAAAGATAATTTCTGTCTTCGAGGATCTTTTATTCGAACTGTCGAATAAGGTTTTCATCTTTGTCCGTAGTTTGTTCGACTTTTATTCGGAGACTTCGAATAACTTTTGACGCGCGATCTCGCCTCGAGCTGAGGACATAAGCTATTCGGCGGCGGCTTTTGATTTTGATTCGAGCCTCGGCTGGAGAGCCATACAATCTTGCTTGCGGTGGATTATATTTATATTAATAGGATGTATGTAACTCTTTCACATTTTCTTTCGTATCGTCATGAACGTTTCAGTAACATAGGTACTGTTGAGATTTTTTAGATGGAACTGAATTTAAACACGATATAAATCGGATTATTTTTAGCATTATTACATTAGAAATGTTACATTCATATTTAATTATTTATAGTTCTAGAAATAAACGGGAACACAAAATCACAAAATCTTTTCTAAAACAAAATTTGATTATAATTCTTGTAATTGTTATCATAACAAATTCTATTCAGTTTAATATACCCAAATTACCCATGCTAACTGTATGCGGATTTTCGTAAATGTAAAATCGTACTATCGGTCTATTTATATTTTCGTGGAAACGAATGTAAAACACATCGTCATCTTTACATAATTTGTTTAATTTTAACTAATAAATCAGTTAATATCTTAAATATACTCCAAACCCTTGCTGCTTTTTGCGTTTTTGCTTTAAATGTTTTAAATTTTGCAAGTGTACGAAGACTTTCGTTACTGACTGTATACTGTACGTATACCGTTACATTCAAGATGTGGCTAAATTAATGCTAAATTTTTTACATCAGCATATTTTGCTCGTTGCAAGGGAAAAAGTTCAAAAACGATTGTTAAACGTGGAACTCTACACAATCGAATCATTGCGAAATCTTTAACAATCTTTCTTGACCAAACGGTTCGTTTGCGACATACGGTTCCTTTCAAACTTTTCCTTCTTGCAATGAGCAAAATATGCTGATATCAAAAAAATTTAACATTAATTTTCGATGTTATAAACAATTTCGCGATAAATGGTAGGTGTAAATGGAGGTGTAGATTCACCTCTGAAAGCGATGAGCATAAATTTTTTAATACACGTAAATAATAATATAAATAACATATATGTAAGTATAATATATATATATGAGGATAGTAACATCCTCCGGTCATTCTTCCATCGGCTTCGGAAATGAAACATCCTCGTCTCGGCAAACTTCTACTAGCGATCCAGATTGGCTTTTAAAACCACACTTTTCTCAAACAAGTTCTCAGAAAGCCTGTTACACTTAGGCGAATTTGTTATTGTTGCATATGAAAAGGGCTACTACTGGGGCTGATGACGGCAAGGGAGTGTTGTACTTGAAAAACAACTTATTTATTTGAGTATATTTTTCCAAAATATTCCATTCCTGATTCTGATCTTCCAAAAACTGTAATACCTGCAAATATATTTTAAAAAATTAGGAATATGTATATTTTATTAAATATTTTTCACATAAATATGAAATTACTTACATGCAATGCTGCCTTCGAAGAATAGTCTGCAACGTTTACAGTTCGGATTTCTCCGAAATAGAAAAAATCATTCTGGCTGGTGGATGCGGATGAGCTTGGGATTTGCTCGTTATCGAGCTTCATTTTCTCAGCCACCTCTTTTGGGAGAAGATTCATTAATCTCTCCCGATGATCTTCATTAATGCATGTAAACCATCTATTTTTTAATTTAGCATGCGTTAATGCTGCTAATGCGCTATTATTTGCTTCCGGCGTTGAAAACATAAAAAATTCTGCAAACCGTTTTTCCAAGCTATCGCGGAGGCATGTGGTTAAAGGTTTGCAATATTTCCACTGCAGCTCTATTAACGCATTTAATTTGCGCATTTAATTTGTAACACGCAAGTGTTCTGTTATGTACAGAAAGTCAATTTCTCTTAATGTGTTTTTGATTCCTAATGCCTTCGCCAAATCGTTCATTTTATCTTTAATTGATAAAATTTGTTTTAAGGAATCATATAAGGAATTCCACCTCGTCTCACCTGGTCTCTTTATAGCATGTTTAATTATACTCCCAACTATTTCTGCGGATTTTGGTCGCATTGCCGCTTTCCATAAAATATTACATTTCTGTATAACATCAGTATGAATTACAGAAAGCGTTTCATCATTATTAATTGTATGCATCATGTCCGATGTGATGCATAAATTTAATGTATGTGCAGCACATCGAATATGACGTGGTAATAAATATGTGAATTGATCGTTGGTCTGCGTATGGTTTCCGCTTTCTTCTTCTTCTTCCTCATCGCTAGAAAAAGTCAAGGAAGAGTACGAATAATCTTCTTCCGTTTCTTTATTAATTATCTGTTCCTTCACACCGAAAGTTTTAAAGGCCTTTAATTCTGTTACAGTAGCCACAATTTCCTCTACAAGTAGTAAGTATAAGGGGATTCTAACTCAGGTCCTCTGAGGGGAGCGCGGGGGCGGGGGGAAGTGAGGGCGCGCGGGGGAGCGCGGCGGAGGGAAACATGGACGCGGGGCCTGTGCGGAGTGGAAGACAGGTTGCGCGCGCACGTGCCGCGGAGAGGGGGAAGCCGCGATCGTGGAGGGGATCAGTCCGGGCCGAGCGGCCGCGGAGACCTCTCCAGACCGGACCCACCGCCGGAAATTTCCACGGAGGTGAATGACCCCCAAAAAATCTCTTTCAGACCTCGGCCCACCCCAATTTTTTTTTTTATACCTAACCGAGGGAGGGGGGACGACCCCCAAATAATTTTCCAAACCATTATGCGATGGAATTGTTTAATACATTATCAGAAATTGTTTCGGACAATGTTGGGAAAGATTGGTGTTTTCACACCGCGTCTTCGGAGGGAAAGAGACAGAGCATTACCTTTAAAGCTAAAATTTTGGAAGAGGGAAAGAGACAACACTACTTGGCGATACAATCGCACGCATTCTAAAGCTAACAGTTTTTAAAGCTAACAGTATTCTAAAGCGTTCCGATTTATCAATCTTAGCGTCGCGCACGATCGTGCATAATTCGAAACCTCCGGAGCAGCCGTGCAGGGTGACATCATTTAACAGCGCGAAGAACGAAATAGAATTATGTGGCGTCAGCAAATCTTAAAATTAGGTGGCGAGGAGAGAAGGAGGGTAAATGAAATGGCACAATGAAATACGTTTAAGAATATATTGTTACAAAAAACTATTAAAGATAAAAAAAAGAGAAAAAACATAAAAATAAAAGAGAAAAAACATAAAAATAAAAAAATAAATTATGGGCACGGCGATGGCGGCGATGGCGGCGGCGGCGGTGGTGGGTACCACACATTTCCATGAATCACCTGCACACAGATACAAACGTTGATATAATACTCACACATCAAAATGCATAAATCAGTGTAAAGTAGTATTACATACCACCGGAGGCGGTGATGGTGATGGCGATGGCAATGGCGACGATGATGATTGGGATGGAGTTATCAATCCCACTGGTCAACATCATCGTTGAATATAGCATCATCAATATCGTTCGTAAAGAATGCATTGTTGATGATTTCAGTAAATAAATCATCATCAGTAAAAAATATATCAACTTGCGATGGCGTACTCGTATTAAAATCAGACTCGTTAACCTGAACTGCAATGTCACGAACTTCAATCCCCGATATTGCATTGCGATTAATTGCGATTTCGTCGATTTGTCCCGCATTGATACATTTCCGCCATACAACAGATTGTAGGGCCTTCTCCCAGCTCGACGGAGCCACATCATCCGGATCATCTTCCCCAATGATGAATGAAGTTTGCCTATGCATATCTAGCCAAAAATGCATACACCCATATTCACTACGCGGTAAATAGTTGTTTTCACAGTCACCATTGTAGAACACCTTCAAATAAACCTCCTCCTCATCATCATCCTCATCCTCATCCTCATCGTAAAAATCTTCTGCCTTGTGAAATTCATCACCTCGAATTTCTTCGCATTGCACAGCAACATTCTGACACGCTACATATATTTTGGGATGGGATGCGCGACTGGGGATCACAGCAGCAACTTTCCAATACAAATCCATGGGTATAGACATAATCTAAAATCGATTTTTTTCATATAATTCTCAAAGTTACTAACACAACGATTCACTAAAAATATGGTAATGGAAACTTACGGTATTAATCGATTGTTCTCCTTCCATAGCAATCTTCAAAGCAATTTCACTTAACATAAAAAAAATGAAAAAAGTGTTTCAAAAACTGTCCCAGTTCGACTGTTAGTACTATGACGGAGTCTATTGAATGGAAGCAGTTGATAATTGTGCGGGCACGACTGTCACGACTGTTACGATTTGAATGGCATCCGAGAGACTGGCCTAAATAGAGGTGCAATTGCTTCTCCCGCCACCGCATTTTATTCTAAAGCTATCAATTTTTCCATAATGTGCTGAAATCTTAACGTCGTAGCATATGTAATTTGAGTCCCCAAGGATAAAAGTCTCGACACGTGCTGAACATAATATAATATTTCTGGGAACGTCGAATCATAGAATAATGCAACGTTAGCAGAAACGCCGAATCTTGACAAATAATATGTGTTTAAGAAATTTATTTAAAATTAAAAGAATATAATTTAACATTTTTTCCTACGAGCATGAGCTAGAATATCATTGATGGTGCATGCTACCAGTTCGCAATCTACATAATAATCCTCGCAGTAATGTTCACTTTCACGTATGATTTTAGCAGCACGACGCGCATCTAATGTTTCGCAGGCAAGATCGCTTTGCTGTAGCACTTTAACAAAAGTTTCAAATTTTATCCTAACATCTCTCACATTTTGATACAGCCGCGCATACACATAGTCTATACATGGTTCAAGATTTAATAAAAATGTTACCGTATTCGGTTTGAAATACAGCGACTTATTATTATGTAGTGCCATCCTTACAATCGGGGAATTATAGATTTCACAAAAATCCACAGTTAATTGATCCATTTGCATCGAAGGTGATTCAGGTAATCGTGCACGTTCTTCAATGGTTGTACGACTGCCGCATAGCAAACCCCATGTATCCCATGATAACGTGAGAAACATCCCACGATTGTCGCCGAGAACCATTTCTACATCAATCGTAGGCCATACTCTGATCCCAATTTCCAAGTATTTGCTGCCCGTGGATGTTAATGCATATCTTCTAACCATGATACGCGATGTTCGGTGCGGGCTAAGAGAACAATCAAAGCTATGAAATTGCTCGCGCGTATTAGGAATAAACATAAAAATTTTAAGATGTGAAAATTAACCCTTACCAAACAACTGTATCCTCCCCGCATTGAGCCACGCCGTCATCTCGCACGATCGGAACGTAATAATTCATGCGTTCAACGTTTCCTTCGGCACTGGTACTGCACATTTTTGTTTTCAGAGCACAATTTGTTCCGTCGAAAGGCACTGAGACTATTGAGCGATTGATTGAATGACATCCGAGAGACTTGCTTAAATAGAGGTGCAATTGCTTCCCCCCCGCCACCACATTTTATTATAAAGCTACCAATTTTTCCATAATGTGCCGAAATCTCAACGTCGTAGCATATGTAATTTGAGTCCCATCCTCAAGGATAAAAAGTCTCGACACGTGCCGAACGTAATATAATATTTCTGGGAACGTCGAGTCTTAGAATTATGCTGTATCAGCAGAAACTATGTCGGATGATCATGCCCGCTAATTCCTCATACGCGTGAATCGTAGAAAGAATTATGCTGTATCAGCAGAAACTAATGCATTTGGGGAGGGGTACGCCAAAAAGAATGAATTATACAGTATTAGCAGAAACTAATGCATTCGAGGGAGGGGGTGCGCTAAAAGAGTTAGACAGAGATACCAAATCATGATGAGGATATAAATATATTGTTACGTTTCGTCGTAGTCATAAAAGAAACCGGGTATAAAGGAAGTATAAATGAACATGAACTAAGTACTCCAAAGTCAACAACAAATGTAATGCAATACAATTAATATAACAGTAACGATTGGGAAGGATTGTTCGGAAGCACGTCTGCTCGCAATGGCGTCTGTGACAGAAGTGACAGCTTGACAGGCGATCGATCAGATCGCCTTCTTCTCGCTGTCACATGTCTTCGTCGCGAGCACCAGCGGGCCATGGATCCAATGCATAGGGTGCTCGCAACACTGCTCCCCCCTCTCGAGGAGCGGTCGTCCCGACCGTTGCAACTCTTCCGTCGCCTGCAGCCGTACCCTGGTCCGGAAGGGTGGAAAGGATGCTGTGCGCTGTGTGGCCCCTTCCGTCCATCGCCTCGGCATTCGCCTTCACGCCCGAGGGGAAAACCACTCCAAAAACCCTGGGCAAGACGTGGGTACGTGGGTCCCGCGTCTCTGCCCTCCTCTTGCGTCTTCGAACTTGTGGACTTCTGTCTTGTGCGGCTTTCCTCTTCTACGACGGGGCATCTTCTTCTTGGGCAGAGGCGGGCGAGGAGGTCGTCTACTGGTTGGGACTCTTCGACTTTCTAGCCGTCGGGGTTCAGGTTGATGCTCCCGGAACGGCTCCTCTGTTTCCTGCCTTGTTCAGTTCTCCCTCGGTGACGGTTCCCTCGGGATTCTCGGATTTTCCACCGGGGCTTCCGGAACGTCCCTCGCTGGTCCGCTGCATTTCCCCGAGCGTCCCTCGACGTCCTGCGGCGGCGTTGCATCCTTCTCGTGGCGCGGCCGCTGCTCGAAGTCCCCATCCTTTGTAGCTCCGGAGTCTATTCCTGGGCTGCTCGGGTGACGTCGCGTTCCGGGTCCCCTTAGTGAAGAAAGTGGACAGAAATTAATTCCCTTTCTCCTTCTGCGAGAGTCCGGTGGAGCGAGACAGAACCAGGAAAACGGAAAGGCGAGACGGAGACCGAAAGCAGGGGGTTGCGGCTAGTCACAAGCTTGCTCTCGGCCCGTTCCCCGATCAATCCGCCCAGAACTGCCAGCTCGCCTTCGTTCTTCTTTCTTGTACGCCTCCAGTTTTCCAATCCGTGGCTTCCTGATGGCCCCATTCCTCTTCGTGGCCTCTGGTGCTGCTCCAGGGGACCGTCTCGGTGCGGCTCGTCAGCGGCCCCGTCTCCGCGATGTCCCCTCTGACCGATCCGTGCGACTGCGTCGCACGTCCGTCCAGTGGTTGGGGACACCATTTCCCGTCCGCTGTCCACCTCGTAGGGAGGGACCCCTCGGTAAGCACCGTACCGGGGACGCGGCCAGGATCCCAGCCAGGAGGCTAGCGGGGTGGTTCCACGTATGTCTGCACCCCGCTGTGGACTACCACGCTATTGTGGCACATTCGGGGAATTCGGGGTCGCCTTCAAGCCGCGGCAGCAGTCCCCCGACACCTTGTCCCTCGTCGTGGGGTATCGTGTTCTCTGAAACAGACTCAAGAATGGGGGGCCGGGCTACGGGGGCAGCCTCCGCAGCCCAGTCCACCTAATTAGCTTAAACTAATCTTCTTTCTTGAGTCCTCCTCTTGTTTGTGTCTCCTGATCCTTGGAAATCTTCACTCCTCTTGGCATCGTCCTTCATATTTCGCCAGGCGTCGCACGTGCACCACCTTGCACTTCTTCCTAGGCGAGTGTTGAATCCTGTAGACGACGTCGTTGATCCTCTTCACCACCGTGTAGGGTCCTTCCCAGTCGGATTGTAGTTTCGGACACTTCCCTTTCACTCTTCGTGGTTGGAATAACCACACTCGTTCTCCGGGCTGGAACTCTACCGCGTGCACACGGTTGTCGTACCAGGACTTCATCTTCGAACTGTAGACATCCAGGCGTTGTCGAACGAATTCATGGATCCTCTTCATTTTTCCTCGGATCCATTCAGAGTATCCTTGTTGGATGTCCTCGTCTTCCTCCACTTCCGGGGGCAGTCCTCTCCATAATTGCAAGGGTAGGCGAAGTTCCTGGCCATACATGATCATCGCTGGCGTTAATTGCGTAGCCTCATGACGCGCTGATCTATAAGCGAGGAGGAACATGGGAATCCACTCGTCCCAATCCCGTTGGTGCTCCGAAACGAACATTGCGAGGTATTGGAGCAATGTTCTATTCAAACGTTCCACCATTCCGTCGGATTGAGGATGCAGGGGAGTTGTTCGCGTTTTCCTGATTCCCAACAGCTTCATCAGTTCCTTGAACACGGAGGATTCGAAATTCCTTCCTTGGTCCGTGTGTATCTCCAGTGGTACACCATGACGACAGACCACGTTGTGCAGAAGAGCCCTTGCCACTGTGACAGCTCGCTGGTCTGGCATCGCGATTACTTCCGGCCACCGGGTAAAGTAGTCCGCCACGACCAGAATAAACCTGTTGCCGGCCTGAGACCTCGGGAGCGGACCCACAACGTCCAGGGCAAGCCTCTCGAACGGAGCTCCCACGTTGTACACTCTCAGGTTCCCCGCTCCTCTCTGACGAGGTCCCTTCTTCGCCGCACAGGTGTCACACCGCCGGCACCACTCTTGAACGTCCCGTCGACACGTGGACCAGAAGAACTGCTGGCGGATCTTCGCCAAGGTCTTATTCACTCCGAAGTGTCCAGCTGTTGGCGCATCATGGAATTCCCTCAGTACCTCTGCGACCCTCTCGCGCGGCACTACCAAAAGCCATGAGGTCGTCGCACCATCGTGGGACTCCCATTTCCTGAAAAGTAAACCTTCATGAATTTCCAGCGAGTCCCAGATTGACCAGTAATATTTCGTCTGTGGGGAGAAACGAGCAACGTCTTGCCAGTCGGGCTTCTCCCCTTCCCCTTTCTTTTTCAAGATGAAGCCAATCTCTTCATCTTCTTCCTGACTTCGTTTCCATTCGCTCTTCCTTTCGTCACAGAATATCCGGTGAATTTTCTTCGTGCTCAGCACTTCCTCTTCTGCCTCCTTTTTATCCAGTCGGTCGCATTTCCTGCAATCTTCTTCGATGCAAGGTCTTCTAGAAAGTCCATCAGCGTTTCCGTGGGCTCTTCCTTCCCGGTGTCGAATCTCGAAGTCGTACTCTTGTAAACGTTCAATCCAGCGGGCAACTTGTCCTTCGGGATTCTTGAAGGTCAGCAGCCAACGGAGCGCTGCATGGTCAGTCCTTACGAGAAATCTCCGTCCGTAGAGGTAATGGTGGAAATGCTCGATAGACTTTACCACTGCTAGTAACTCCCTCCGAGTCACGCAGTAGTTCCTTTCGGCTTTACCTAAGGTTTTGGAGAAGTAGGCTACAACCCGCTCTTGGCCTTCGTGTTCCTGCGAGAGGACACCGCCTATGGCGAGGTCGGAGGCATCCGTATCCAGGATGAAATCCTTGTCCATCACCGGATAGGCCAGCACCGGCGTTCCGGTTAGCCTCTTCTTCAATTCTTGAAAAACTTCTTGACATCCTTCGGTCCATTGGAAGTTTTGCTTGGCCTCGGTGAGGCGATGCAGGGGCTTTGCGATCCTGGAGAAATCCTTCACAAATTTCCTATAGTAGGTGCATAATCCCAAGAAGCTTCTTAATTCCGTCACGTTCTTCGGCTGTGGCCATTCCGAAATCGCTTTGACCTTCTCCGGGTCCGTCTTGACTCCGCTCTCGGTGACGATGTGGCCCAGATACTTCACTTCCCGGCAGAAGAAGGAGCATTTCTTGGGACTCATCAATAGTCCGGCTTGGCGTAGACGCGAAAACACCGTTCGAAGGCGTTCGAGCTCCTCTTCAAAGTCCTTCCCGAAGATGACGATGTCGTCCAAGTAGACTAAACAGATTTTCCAGGTCAGGTCCCGTAGTACGTCTTCCATCAGTCGTTCGAATGTTGCAGGGGCGTTGCAGAGTCCAAAGGGCATCACTTTGAACTGCCACAGTCCCGTCCCCACTGAGAACGCAGTTTTCTCTCGGTCCTTTTCGTCCATAGAGATCTGCCAGTATCCGCTCTGCAAATCCACGGTTGAAAACCACGAAGATCCGGTGAGAGCGTCCAGAGTATCCTCGATGCGGGGCAGGGGGTACGAGTCCTTCTTCGTTATCTCGTTGAGGCGTCGAAAATCCACGCAGAACCTTATGGTGCCGTCCTTCTTCTTGACAAGGACGATCGGAGAAGACCACGGGCTCCGCGATTCCTCGATTACGCCCTGTGCCAACATTTTCCGAAGTAGTTCCTCTACTTCTGCTCGTCGGTGTAGCGGTAACCTCCGCGGTGCCTGCTTGATGGGGCGGCTATCCCCAGTGTCGACGACATGCTTCACCCGGTCGCAATTCCCGATTTGAGTCGAGTCCTTGGCGAAAACGTCCTGAAATTCACGAAGTAAATCAGCAAAAAGTTTCTTTTGTCTTTCTGCCAAACCTGACGAACAGCGTGTGTACAGCTCTTCCAAATGCTGTGGGACGACCGTTTCCCCTTCTTCTTGTGGTGTGTCCTCCTCGGCGATCGGCTCACCAAAATGAATCTCTGGTTTTCCGGGAAGACATAGGACTCCTCGAGATAGGTCGATGCTGCAGCGGTGCTTCTTCAGGAACGCCGCTCCTAAGATGCATTTTTCCACCATGTCGACGACGTAGAAGTCCTCCACGCTCGAGAGTCCTCCAACGCTGAGATCCAAGCTCTTCTTTCCAAAAACTTTGATTTTCTCTCCAGTAGTAGAGCGAATGTCGACCTTCGTCCTATCGAGTTCGCTTGTAGGGCAGAACTCCTTCTCCAGAAGGTTGATGGGAGAACCTGTGTCTAAAATAATCGGACAGGGATTTCCATTTATTGTTCCACATACGTAGATCTCTCCAGTTGGATTCCATTGGTGCCCAGTCGCCTCCTGCATCGCCACACTCTTGACGACCGGGGGACTGTACTTTCCGGTCCGGCGTCTCCCCCTTACGCCGTCCTCTTCCCGTTTCCCTCAGATTTCCTGGTTGCCACTCTTGTCTGGCCGTTCTTGGCCTGGAAACAATCCTTCTGCATATGCCCTGTTTTTCCACAAAGCCAGCACTTCGGTTTCCTCGGCCCGTCGTCCGTTCGTTCCTCGGGTTTCCCAAATCTTGGCTGTTTCGGCGGGAACCTTTCAAAGTTGTCAAACGGTTTAGCCTTTCGTTTTTCCGTGTAACGTTCTCGCGATTCGGCCGCGGGGCGGCGAGACATTGCCTCGACGGCCTCGATCTCGAGGGCCCTGGTCACGGCGGCCCTTAGAGACGTAAAACCGCCTAGTCGCAGTTCCCGCTGCATTACGGGGTTAGCCAACGCCGTGACAAACTGAGATGCGGCCAATTTATCGCGGGTTTCCGCCGGGCAATCGTTAAAAGCGGATTGCGCCAGACGTTCAATTTTGGTGGCAAGCGAGGAGATGCTCTCATCCCTTCGCTGCCTATGGCTCTGGAAGAGTACGTAGTTCAGGTTGGACAGGTTTTTCGCCCCGTAACGAAACTCTAGCGCGGAAACCAACTCCGCAAAACTTTCGCACTGAGCCGCGGAGAGCGTCGTAAGGACGCTCCTTGCCGCGCCTCCGAGGGAAGCGATCAAGGCCGTAGCCTTCTTTTGATCGTCCCACCCATTCGCGCGCGCGATCGTCTCGAACTGAACTTTGTACTCCTCCCACGAATTTTTACCGTCGAAAATCGTCGGTTTCACCGCGTACCCCAAACTAAGTACGCGCGGTTCCGAAAGAGAGGCAGCGGCGGGTGCGCTAACGGGTGCGGGGATCTGCGTCGATAGAACACTATTTACAGGGGCATTTTCCCCACCCCGAAGGTTCGCGCCGCTACCAACCGAACCTGCTCCGCTTTGCAATGAAGCGGTTACGACCTGGATCCGTTCCTCCAAATTTGACATGCGCGCCTCGAAAGCCGCCTGAGTCCGCCGGTCCTCGATCTCCTTCTCCTCTCTCCGGCGATCCTCCCTCTGTCTGCGGGCTTCGTCGTCCCTCCGCTGCTCCCGCATCTGTCCCACGATACTCAACTGGAGGGAGGAGAACAGCTCCTGGATGGAAGAATCCGCCGTCGCTGCAGGAGGAGGGTCCGAAGTGACCGCGGAAGCGCGAGTGGGCATGCCACTTCGAGTGGTCATCCCACTTCTGACACCAGTGTTACGTTTCGTCGTAGTCATAAAAGAAACCGGGTATAAAGGAAGTATAAATGAACATGAACTAAGTACTCCAAAGTCAACAACAAATGTAATGCAATACAATTAATATAACAGTAACGATTGGGAAGGATTGTTCGGAAGCACGTCTGCTCGCAATGGCGTCTGTGACAGAAGTGACAGCTTGACAGGCGATCGATCAGATCGCCTTCTTCTCGCTGTCACATGTCTTCGTCGCGAGCACCAGCGGGCCATGGATCCAATGCATAGGGTGCTCGCAACAATATGCTCTAAACTGTACAAAGCCGTAAATCGTTGCAACGTATTGCGTGGAAAAGTCACATTATATTTACGACCATGGAAGAATTCGCGCAAGTAGAACGCCAATTGTTGGATCAATCCACGCGATTGATTTCTCGGGAAGAGTACCTCGCGTGGGAAGAACGGTGCAACGAGTGCATCGAATCGTTGGAAGAACAAAGTCGCGTGAAACGCCCACGATTATCGATCGGTGTTCGGCAATCGCTGATTGCTCGAATCGCACGTCTCGAAGGACTGAAACATTCGTTGCGCGGACGTTTCGTGCGCGAAGGTGCCGGTCATTCGAGTACGGGACTTTTGTGGCGCGAAATAGACACTGCGTTCGATAGCCGCGTATTAACTGGTGCCGTGCTAAATTCGAATTACATCGAGCCGCGCAACTTCCTTCAGGATGCGGGGACCATCGTGCTGGAGCATGTGCAGGATGCTTTGAGGAAACAGCGAAACCTCAAAGTGAACACTGTGTTCAACGGCGAATTTGTGGCGGGTGACAAGCATGCTTGTAAAAGCATCAACACCCGAAACTGCGAACTCTTCCACACATCCGATCTACAGGAGTGGTACCAACGATGCGTCATCGAACCCACCCTGGCATCGCTGGAAGAGTTCCAGGAACGCGACAGCGGATGGGCATTGACGAGAATCATGAATCTAACCGTCAATGTCAACAAGTACAATCCGCTGCGCGCGGGATGTTACGTCAAGTTGCCGCGTATATTGTCTTTGAAGAAAGCCACAATTAGCGTGCAATCCCCGGACAATGCGTGTTTCGCGTGGGCAGTGGTCGCCGCTCTCCATCCTGTCGAAAGAAATGCCGATCGCCCAAGTTCGTACCCGCCTTATGCTTCCGTGCTAAATCTCCAGGGCATTGAGTTCCCAATGTCCCTGGAGCAAATAGGGAAGTTTGAGCGACAGAACGAAATCTCCGTCAACGTCTACACCTTCGACGAGGAGAAAGGGTCGACGGTCTTTCCGCTGCGTCTCACCAGCAACAAGAGGGATCAACACGTCAACCTGCTCTACACACCGAATCAAGAGCACGGTGATGTAGGGCACTTTGTACTTATCAAGAACTTGTCCCGGCTGGTGAGCATGCAGCTGAGCAGGCACAAGGAAAAGAAATTCATCTGCGATCGGTATGTACAGAAAACTTGTGAAATATTGAAATGTCTCACGAAACAAATTAAATAAAAAAATTTATGGTTACAGATGCATGCACTATTTCGGATCTGTCGAGAAGTTGGAGATCCATTCGCTGGACTGCGGCAAGATGAACGACTGCGCCATCCTGCTGCCCAGCGAAGGAAAAAATCTCCTAAGCTTCGAGAACCACTGCAGGAAGGAGCGGCTCCCCTTCGTGGTGTATGCAGATCTGGAGTGCATCATCGAGAAAACAGAGGACAATCGCGTGGGTGATCTAGATAATAAGTTACATACATATCAGCACCATAAAGTGCATAGCATTGCATATTATATGCATTGTTCCTACGACACATCGCTATCGACGTATCGATGTCGCCGCGACGCGGATTGTGTTTCATGGTTCGTATACGAACTGAAAAAATTTGCAAACTTCGCCAAACCCATCTTGAACAGTAATGTTCCCATGCTTGATTTAACCAGCGAACAGTTGACGATATTTCACGATGCAACAGACTGTCATATTTGCGAAAAACCATTCAAGGCTAACGATGTACGAGTTCGCGATCATTGTCATCTATCCGGACGGTTTAGAGGCCCGGCACATTCGGAGTGCAATTTAAATTATAAAAACGCGTTTTACATCCCCATAGTTTTCCATAATTTATCCGGCTACGATTCACATTTCATTATCGAGGAAATAGCTACCGCTTTCGACGGTCACGTTGATGTATTGCCCATAACCAAAGAAAAGTATATTTCGTTCACAAAAAATGTCGAAGATACGGCTAAATCAGACTCGCGAAATTATATTAAATTACGATTCATCGATTCGTACAAATTTCTCAATACCAGTCTCGACAAATTAGCATCTTTTCTTAGCATAGATCAATTAAAAATTTTACGATCCAAATTTGAAACATTATCCACCGAAGATTTCAATTTATTGACGCGAAAAGGTGTCTTTCCGTACGAATACCTTGATTGCGCGAACAAGCTGCAGGATCCATGCTTACCGCCGCGCGAGTCATTCTACAGTTCGTTAACGGGTGAGACTGTATCCGAGAGCGATTACGCGCACGCTGAGACTATCTGGCAGCGTTTCGGGATTAGAACCTTGGGCGAATACAGCGACTTGTATTTGAAAACTGATGTCTTGTTATTGGCTGATATTTTTGAAAATTTTCGCGAAAGTTGTATCAAAAGTTATGGATTAGATTCGGCGCATTATTATACTCTACCCGGTTTCACGTGGGATGCCATGCTAAAGCATACCAAAATTGAATTCGAATTGCTCACCGACGTCGATATGGTCATGTTTATCGAACGCGGCATACGTGGTGGTTTAAGCCAATGTTCCGGAAGATATGCACATGCCAATAACAAGTACATGCCATCTTACGACGCATCGGAAGAGTCATCGTACTTGATGTACTTTGATGTGAATAATTTGTATGGGTGGGCAATGTGTCAGCCCCTACCATACGCTAAATTTCAATGGGTCGAAGATGTCGCAAAGTTTGATATATCATCAATCAAAGTCGATTCGCTCATAGGGTACATTCTCGAGGTAGATCTGGAATATCCGCAACGTCTGCACAACGCTCATGCCGATCTACCGTTCTGCCCGACGCGTGCCAAACCACCTGGCAGCAGGCAGGACAAATTACTCGCGACGGTATACGATAAGCAGCGTTACGTTATCCATTACCGTAACCTGCAGCAGTGCACGCGTCACGGTCTTCGTATTACAAAGATACACCGCGTGCTTCAATTCGCTCAATCTCCCTGGCTCCGCGATTACATCGAACTCAATACACGGTTCAGAACAAGCGCGACAAACGACTTTGAAAAAAATTTGTACAAATTGATGAACAACGCGGTATTTGGCAAAACTATGGAAAATGTACGAAATCACGTGGATGTAAAACTGTTAACACATTGGGAAGGGCGATATGGCGCGGAGGCAATGATCGCGAAACCGAATTTCCATAGCAGAAGTGTTTTTTCGGAAAATTTAATAGCTGTTGAATTGCGAAAACTCGAGGTGAAATTCAACAAACCGATATACGTGGGTATGTGCATTCTGGACATATCAAAAATTTGTTTGTATGAATTTCATCACGAGTACATGTCGCCCAAGCATGGGGAAAATTGTAAAATTCTATACACAGACACAGACAGCCTCATTTACCATATTCGATGCGACGATATCTACGAGACCATGAAGCACAATATCGATAGATTCGACACAAGCGATTATCCTATCGACAATGCATATAATATGCCACGTGTAAATAAGAAGGTTCCAGGGCTGATGAAGGATGAAAATAACGGTGTGATAATGACCGAATTCGTAGGTCTTAGAGCGAAAATGTATGCACTTCGCGTAGATGGTAAAAAAGATACGAAAAAGGCGAAAGGCGTCAAGACCAACGTCATAGCCAGAACGATAACTTTCGACGATTACGCGCAGTGTTTGCAAAGGGAGATCGAAATGGTTCGCACACAATCATGTATACGGTCTAAGCATCATAAAGTGTACACCATTTCGGAATCTAAAATCGCTCTAAGTCCATATGATGACAAGCGGCATATCGTACCCGATTCGACCGACACTCTGCCCTGGGGACATTATAATATCCCATTGTAAAATAGAAATTATTGTATTATAAATAGTGGAATTATTGTATTATAAATAGTGGAATTATTGTATTATAAATAGTGGAATTATTGTATTATAAATAGTGGGATTAATGTGTTAAAATAAAAAAATTGTTTACACATTTACACATATGTATCATTGTATTTATTGAATTATTAATTTTACAATATATTATTTATATTGATCCAAGAATTGTGTGATTTATCAAACCCCAGCCACTTGACGTACACCTTATCCCCCTTTCTACGCAACACTTTTTCCACTAGATGCACATTAGGATCGGCGACACGTTGCAGCTCATGTTCATAGAATCCACCGGCAACGGGTTTTCCCCAGGAATCGACGAGCAGATACGTTGCAGGATTAGTTGCCTGTACTTTGGCTATCTTGAACACCTCCGTTGTCCAATTCGGCGTATAGCCTTTATCGAAGATGGTTTTAAATTTGCTCACGCGCACAAACTCGCCCAACTTGAATCTCGCTGGAGCAGCGATCTTTATGTTGTTGTATACGGTGGCTAGCAGCCTGTCGGCGATCGCAGGGGTAACATCGCAAGGACGCATTCTGATGGTTCTATGTTTTCGTGCGTTATACTCTGCAAGCAGACGCGGTAGCACATCGATCCATCTATAGGTTCCATTGAGCGTAAACAATTTCCACATATTGTTCTTCAAAGTTCGATTGAAACGTTCTACGACGGAGGCCTTCATCACCGAATACGTCGAATAATGATTAATATCGTGCTTTGTCAAGAGTTTCTGCATATCGGCGTTGTAAAATTCTTTTCCTTCATCGGTTTGCAAATTTTTCGGATATCGATCTCTAAATATCTTTGCGAACGCTTTAGTCACCTCAGCGCCACTTTTAGTCTTGAGCGGCACCGCCCATGCATACTTGCTCAACACATCGATGACGGTAAGTATGTAGTGGCGACCTTGGTTGAAACGCGAGTATGGACGCATTTCTACAATGTCAGCTTGCCACAGATCGTCGTATCCGTGCACTACGACGCGTCTCCGCGGGAAATGTCTTCGAGCTGGAGCGTGCAATTCCTCAACGAGTTGTAGCTTCTTGTAGCCATGGTTTTCTTCTTTACTCTTGGATTTCGATAATGGTCGCATGTTTGATCGCAGAGGTGTCTTGGACACGAATGATGCGATAATTATCGCATACATTTATTATGTGCTTCTCATCGGTCCGAGGAAATTCTGGACAAGTTGCTGCTCCGTAGCAAAAGCGGTTATAGCCTCTTTAACTTTACGAGTTTCGCTGTCGGGCTGCGGGATAGAATTGAACGCCTCCGATATCTTTTGAACGCTGTTTTGCAACGTCAGCATATCTTTCTGAAACACAACCAGCTTCCTCTCTAATTCTTCCTGCTGCTCTCTCAAAAGTTTAATGTTCTTTTCCACGTATAGTTTATTGACGACATCGGTGTCGGCCACCGGCTGAGCTACACGTCGTATCTTGCGTGATTTCGCATCAAAGTCGACACCAGCCATGCAAAGGGTGTTATCTCGCATGTAATTTCGAAGCAAACCGCTCCATTTGTAATAGTCCATTGTAGCTGCTCCACTCTTCTCGAGCGATACCCCAAATTTGTTGATCGACATCTCGATGCATACAGCGCACATCATCGGCATGCGGTTTAATTTATAATGAGGCCTACCTCGCGGAGTTCCTCGATAATCGATAGAATTTCGGGATCGTGAGAGTTGTTACCCGCCTGACGCGACGCTTCAAGCAAACGCATTCGATCCACCAGCTCGTTGGGATCGTTCCAGTGTACGTAATCGATCTTGTTATCGTTTACCACCATAGCGCGCGGTACCGTTAGACCTTTCCCTGCCCTACTAGCTGATGCGCGAGGGAGTAGCGGTGCAATTACATATTTGTACTTGTGTCCCTTGTTGCTCAATATGGGATTTTTAGCACCATGACCGCGTCTGTGGGCGTTCGTCGCCAGCAGTATACTTTTATATTTTTGTTTATCGGCATCGGTGTATAGAGCATCATCGGGAATTCTCTTGAAAATCAGTTCGTAAAGACCGGGTGTTCCTCTGTATTTTACACCATCTATGATTATATTATCATCCTTGTCTATATCGAAAGCCTTATCTCCAAGCATCGTTCCACTATTGCCAAAGTATACGCCGTACACATAGTCCATTGTTGTATCCTTATCACCACTTAGGATCGCGCTCATGTATTTTTGCCCCAGCGGGCCGAAATGACTGCGAAACGTCTCTTGTCCCTCGGATGTTTGGAATTGCTGTCTAATAGATGTTACAAACGACTCATTGGGACTAGTTTCGAAAACATCATCATCAATGGTTGAGAGTGATTGCACATTGGGAAATGTACTTATTGGTGTGGGTGGAGTCGGAGAATCGTTTGATCTGGCATTCTGTCGGTTCCGCTTCGCTTGAACTGGTGTCGAGGTTATGGGTGAATATTCCGCCGACATGTGTTGTTTCCTCTTTGCCTTGCGCGATGTGTTCCCTTTCAGAAGGATTTTTTTAGGCGTTAATGTTTCATTCCCCTCAACGTCTGTGCTCATCAGCGGCGATGTATCAGCTTCCGTCGCTGCGGTATTTTCCGCAATATGTTTTAGTGGTTCGACGATAGGTTTAAAGTATTTCTCCAACGCGATATCTTCCTCCATCTTGCCAGTCTTCAAAGCCTGATGTTTCTGACGAATGGCTTCGCTGGTTTTTGCAATTTCCTTCGCTATTCTCTCGCGATCCTTAATCTCCAGACTATCGATATCGATCATCGCTGTACCGCAGACGTTGCTTTCCCACCGACGTGTTGACGACAATTGACCATCTCATGGTATGGCAAACTCGTTAAATCCCTTTCTATAACGTCCATTGGACATTGCACTATCCTTGTCTATCACCACGAAACCATACTCCCGTTGCCAACAATTACGACACAAAGCGCAGAAATCCTCGTAAGGCATGTCGGTGTTTACGTGATCGTTGTACACATGTTTCAAGTTGGTACCATCCTGCTTAAACAGAATCAACAGATTCGCATTGTCGCGTATTAGACGTTTGGGAATCTTTGCATACGTCTGACAGAGATAGAAGCAGTCAACGTTCGAGTGGCGCCCCATTGCAAAGTACTCTCGTATCGTATCTTGCTTGTCGCATGCCACGTCATCAAAGATAAAAATGGAATTCGGAAGCGATTCGCTCGGTGGGATGACGTCACTGTTATTCGAAAACGTAAAGTAGCCAATTTCATCTATCGGAGCCAATAAATTCTCCAAGTACTGATATTTCGGCTGTTGCAACGACTTGGAATACACGTACACGTTCTCGAAGCGGACGCCGTGAGGACTTTCCAACAAGCTGACCAGCACGTTGGTCTTTCCACAATTTGATGGACCACAAATGAGGCAGCGGATAGTGTTTGGTAGCATGCTACCATGTCTGCGTCCTGTTTTCGAAGCCATCACTCGCGATTTATCGTCAAAATTTGTCACGCGTATGGTTACAGGTTGTCGCACGAATCGCATCCTCCCCGCGAACCGTGAAAAATGATTTTGAATACGTCGAGGCGGTGATGCGCCCTATTTATAGGTCCGCGCTGAAACACCACAGCTCAGTATTCAAAATGCTTCTGATCCTGTCGGATAATTATGATATTCGAGACCTAACCTCTGAGCAATTGAAATATATACCAAAGATTATTCTACTGCGAGACTTTGGCAGGCACATTGATCGGTTGTGGGACAGGCTCCCCGAGCATATAAAAGCCAATTCCGAGGTTCAGCAGTATCGCCGGTGCTTGGAACATTATAATCGCCCTTGGCAGCGAACGCATATCGACGGTCCAACACCACTGATTAAAAACTGTAGCGAATGTCACCGACGAGAGTAAAGAAAGGTTGTGGTTTGTTAAATAGAGCTATAAACGCGCTACCTATCGAATTACACATCCCGGGATATCAGTTTTGCGGTCCAGGAACTCATCTGGCAAAACGATTGGCTAGAGGGGATCGAGGTATCAATCCGTTGGACGCAGCGTGTCGCGAACACGATATTGCGTATTCACATAGCAACGACCTCCGCGAAAGGCACGCGGCAGATAACGTTCTCGCTGACAAAGCGCGAAAACGCATCGTTGCGCGAGACTCGACTCTAGGTGAAAGAGGTGCTGCTACAGCTGTTTGGGCAGCTATGAAGGCCAAGACGAAGATCGGAATGGGGATGAAAACAAAAACCCGCAAAAGGACTCCAAAGAGAGCATCACAAAAGCGGATTCTTCCGGTGGCAAAACGGGGTGGTATATTACCACTTCTCCCGCTGTTGGGTGTTCTCGGATCATTGGCTGGTGGAGCGGCGGGCATTGCCAAGGCGGTAAACGATAATAAGGCGGCGCAACGTCAGCTGGAGGAAATGCAACGCCACAATCGCTCCATGGAAGGTCGCGGACTTTATCTCGCGCCATACAAGCGCGGACAGGGAGTATCTAAACGAAAAAAAAAACGTCGAAAAGAAAATAAAAATGCCTGCGGGCGTAACTACCGATGTGCAATTGGAGGAGTTGGCAAAACGTATGCGTATTCCATTCTTTAGAGGTGTTTTTATGCACAACGCGTTACCAGCTGGTGGAGTACGTCGAAACGAGAGCGGTATCGTAAATTTGGACAATGCCGAGGGGCCGGGGACTCATTGGGTGGCGTATGCGAAGAGAGGGTGTCGAGCTATATATTTCGACAGCTTTGGGAATCTTCGACCACCTATGGAATTGGTAAAATATCTGGATAAGGATGCTGTGAAAATTGAATACAATCGAACGTCCTATCAGAAGTACGATCAGAGCAATTGCGGACAACTATGTCTACGCTTTCTACAAACGATCGGCGCCAAATTTAAGGATTGACTTCCCACCACTCTGATTCAGTACTGGTTGAGCAGTTCGGGCAGAATATGTCGTTAACATTCACTCTAACCGGCAAGAGTAGCACCCTCGCGGCGAGCTACTTTCCACCCATAGATTTGAGCGATGACGATTACGAGCTTGGTCTAACAACCTTTGAAACTTATCACACAATACCGAACATCGACTCGAGCAACGATAAATTCTACTTCATCGTAAACAACAGTGCCGACACCGCTTATGAATACATTACGATTCCCCACGGCTCCTACGAACTAGACGCCATTGCCAAGTACCTGAAGCAACGATTACTCGAACGGTATCCTAAAAATCTTGGTGACACCGATGGCGATGGGGATGACGGGGACAACGATGTGTATCCTATAGTGTTGCGTCCCAATAACAATACCATGAAAAGCGAGCTGTACTGTCGGTTCACCGTAGACTTTACAAAGCCCAACAACATTGGATCGCTACTGGGATTCTCCACGAATCGGGTATTAGCACCAGAACGATGGCACGAATCGGACGATCCAATTAATATCATGAACGTGAACATTATTCGCATAGAATGTAGCGTGACCGCTGGGGCGTACAACAATGGGAGGCGCGTACATACGATACATGAATTTTCTCCGAGAGTTCCACCAGGATATAAGATATCGGAAACGCCCGCGCAGATCATTTACCTTCCAATCACCGCACGAGTCATTACGGATCTGACGATACGCGTTGTGGATCAAGACGGACGGTTGCTTGATTTTCGAGGTGAAGAGATTACAATCAGACTGCACGTGCGACGACGACTACGATAATACGTGTGGTGCGAAAGAAATGCTTGTATTGAACGACTCCAGAAACCCGTTTCTTCCAAGTGAAATTGTTTACAACACCAACAGCTCTGATCACGCTAAAAAGAAGAGGCTCAGTGCTGCGAACATTGCATTTTTGAAATCTTTGGGATTCATTGTGCGCATTTAAGTTGGAAAAAAATGGCTGATATTCTAAGCATTGGAGGGAAGCCGACGTTTGATGATCGCATCGTTAAGCTTGAGACTCACACATACAACCCATACGTAAACACAACGTTTGGATACAGCGATGAGATAAGAATACCGATACAGCAGCAGGATTTATACACATTGCCGTGTGAAAGTTTCCTCTATGTGGAGGGGAAATTGAAGATAAATAAGCCAAATGATGCGTTAACGGTGATGTTGGGAAATAATTGTGTGGCGTTCTTATTCGATGAGATTCGATACGAGCTGAATGGCGTGGAGATTGATCGCAACAGAAACGTTGGAATAACTAGCACGCTTAAAAACTATGTGTCGCTGACATCTGACGAAGACAAAAATATGGAGAATGCCGGATGGGGCTTGAAACGACGCGATGGATCATTAGTGAAAAATCATTTCAATTTTTGCATCCCACTCAAATATTTGCTAGGATTTTGCGAGAACTACAAACACATGATTATTAATGCGCGTCACGAATTGATTTTAATACGGTCGCGCAACGACAACAATGCTCTGATAGGATCATCGGTGTTGGAACCAGAAATTAAATTATTTAAACTACAATGGCGGATGCCTCATGTGACGCTGAACGACATTAATAAGCTATCGTTGCTACGTACTTTGGAAAGTGGGCAAAACCTGAGCATTTGTTTTCAATCGTGGGATCTGTACGAGTATCCTATGTTGCAAAACACAAACAAGCATTCGTGGGCCGTGAAGGCATCCGCACAGCTGGAGAAGCCGCGATGTGTGATCCTTGCTCTACAGACTGGTCGAAGAAATGTGACGAGCGAAGACGTTACTAAGTTCAACAACTGTAAATTGACCAATGTGAAACTTTTTCTCAACTCGGAATTTTACCCATACGATGATATGAACTTGGACTTTGACAAGAATAAGCATGCCATCTTGTATCACATGTATACGCAATTCGGTAAATCGTATTATGGGCATAGTTGCAACGAGGCATTATTCACCGTGGCTGAATTTTTACAATTTGGTCCCATCGTGGTGATTGATTGCTCGCGACAAAATGAGTCGATCAAGAATGGCACCGTGGACGTGCGTATAGAATTCGAGTGTAAAGAGAATGTACCGGCAAATACTACAGCCTACTGTCTGATTCTGCACGATCGGGTGGTTGAATACAATCCACTGACAAACGTAGTGCGCAAAATGAATTAAATTGCCACGCTACTTGCGCGCCCTCTCCTGTGTCAAATTCATACAAAATTTCATCGTGAAAATCGAGATGCTTTATGAGAAAAACTGCATTCTCCTGTCTGTCTTGAAAGCGAGCGGACCTCTAAATTGTACCGATAATGGCTGTACCAACATTCGTTGACCTGCAAGGGTTCATCGTCGATGGAAGATTTGTCGCGAAGGAAGTAGCTGTCCTACGCAAGGGGACAATTCTCGCACACTATATTTTTGGGAGTCCTATGCCACAATTTCTTCTTACAAAATCCGACAAATCAAGCATTCGGTGGTTGGTGGCAAAACATCACGGACTACGGTGGGACGATGGAGACGTTCCGTACAGTATGGCTAAACGGCTAATTACGAAAGCTGTAGCTGATGCGATCGACGAAGAAGACGATACATCTCATATAGTATACGTTAAAGGGCTACAGAAACGCGACTGGCTTGCGGATTTCCTCGATGAAAATACGAGAGCGGACGTGATCATCGAGACGCTGGACATTGACTACGAGGATATCAAATCTCTAAATAAGCTAAATGTAGTTGATACTCTGCGATGTGGTAGACATGCAAAGCACTGCGCCTTGCAAAATGTATTTAAAATATTCAACTGGTGGTCTAAACACCAGAGGGAAATGCTTAAATAAAATATAACCAATTTTTAATACATAAATGTTTTTTTCTTCACCCTCCCCAACCTCTTGCATGTACGCTAGATTAAGACGATAGTTTTAATTACTATGTAGAAACCGTTCGATTCGTGTTTAAAGCCGTTCTAAAACCGTTCAATACCGTTCGATTCGCGTTCAAAGCCGTTCAAAGTGATATGGTCTAGCTGAATGATGTGTCAAAGAAGAAGGGAAAGAAGACGCGTGTGAAAAAGGAGAGGATGAGCAGTGGCGAAGATAAGTGCTGGAGGATAATCAGCGAAAAAAAATGTAGGTGGGAGAACATAGCTTTTGCAAAGCTATGCACTTCTCGATTTCGAGTTATGAGTTTAGATGCGAGAGCCTGGAGACGCAGCGAGACCAGTCGTCTTCAAAACTTCATTAGACAAAGTTCAGATTAGAACATTTTTTGTGCAACAAATATTTAAAAAAAAAATGGGAATCAACCGCATCGCGCCGGAGTGGGACGAGGAGCCATGCTCCGACGTCTTTGAGGTATGTACTTTAAAATATTTTTTAACATTTATCGCGTTTAACCGTTGAAATCGAGCGAGATCAAATCAGACGGCTGTTGTGTTAATGTTATATCGTGGGTTCTATTTTCCAGAACTCGCCACCGCCAACGCCGACGCCGACGCTGTCGCCATCGCCCCTGCGGCGACCGCGGCCTCCATCACCGCAAGAAACTGGGTGGATTGATGTCAGCAGGCCGACGCTGTCGCCATCGCCGCCGCCACCTCCAATGGTATGTAATACTTTGTATTTTTTTCTTTTTTTCTTTTTTTCTTTTTTTATCCGTTTTGAAGTATTAATATTATATCGACGTTTGTGTGTATGTTCTAGAACAACGACTTCCTCATGAGGCAGTTGGGGATGTTGGCGCGGAGACTGGAGGACGTTGCATCTGCAGCCCCTAATCAGGAGGAGATGCGGCGACGGGCGGGATTGGCGGTCGGCCCTACCATGGTCGAAAGGCTGAGGCAACCGTGGGTGCCATACAGGCAGGTGGGGCCCCTGCGGCGACCGCGGCCTCCATCACCGCAAGAAACTGGGTGGATTGATGTCAGCAGGCCGCAGTCGCTGCAGGGGTGGGTGATGACGCCCCCGGGGTCATCATCGCCACCATAAACCCCCACGTATGCCACGTTCGATAAATATGACCATATCGACGTCGGTGAGCAATTCGAATCGCCGACGCCGTCCTCACAGCCGTCCTCGCCGCCGCCGACGCCGTCGACACCATCCTCGCCCCCATCGCCGTCCTCGCCGCTGTCGCCCCCATCGCCGACGCCGTCCTCACAGCCGTCCTCGCCGCCGCCGACGTCGTCCTCACCGTCTTCGCCACCGTCCTCACCACCACCGCCGCCGCCATCGCCCCCATCGTCGTGGCCATAATTTATTTTTTTATTTTTGTTTTTTCTCTTTTATTTTTATGTTTTTTCTCTTTTTTTTATCTTTAATAGTTTTTTTTTTGTAACAATATATATTCTTAAACGTATTTCAGAGTACCATTTTATTCACCAGTCTTCCTCCTTGTCACCTAATTTTAAGATTTGCTGACGCCACATAATTCTATTTCGTTCTTCGCGCTGTTAAATGATGTCACCCTGCACGGCTGCTCCGGAGGTTTCGAATTATGCACGATCGTGCGCGACGCTAAGATTGATAAATCGGAACGCTTTAGAATACTGTTAGCTTTAAAAACTGTTAGCTTTAGAATGCGTGCGATTGTATCGCCAAGTAGTGTTGTCTCTTTCCCTCTTCCAAAATTTTAGCTTTAAAGGTAATGCTCTGTCTCTTTCCCTCCGAAGACGCGGTGTGAAAACACCAATCTTTCCCAACATTGTCCGAAACAATTTCTGATAATGTATTAAACAATTCCATCGCATAATGGTTTGGAAAATTATTTGGGGGTCGTCCCCTCCCTCGGTTAGGTATAAAAAAAATTTTGGGGTGGGCCGAGGTCTGAAAGAGATTTTTTGGGGGTTATTCACCTCCGTGGAAATTTCCGGCGGTGGGTCCGGTCTGGAGAGGTCTCCGCGGCCGCTCGGCCCGGACTGATCCCCTCCACGATCGCGGCTTCCCCCACTCCGCGGCTCGTGCGCGCGCAACCGTCCTTCCACTCCCCGCAGGCCCCGCGTCCATGTTTCCCTCCGCCGCGCTCCCCCGCGCGCCCTCACTTCCCCCCGCCCCCGCGCTCCCCTCAGAGGACCTGAGTTAGAATCCCCTTATACTTACTACTACATTACGTGTAACTTTTGCGCAAGTGCAGCAGTGAATCCCGTTATTGAGCCAAATCAAAACAAGTGTGCTAACGGGTGTCCCTCAGAAACTAATTCACATCAATCTTCCCTGGTCGATCAGCGTGCTGGATTATAGATTCGCGCCTGACGTACCTCTCCTGTAAAACCTCAGAGTGACGGATTTAATATTCGCGCCTGATTCCTTTAAAACCCCAGTGTGACGGATTTAACATTCGCGCCTGATTCTTTCAAAACCCCAGTGTGACGGATTTAACATTCGCGCCTGATTCCTTTAAAACCCCTCAGTGTGACGGATTTAATATTCGCGTCTGATTCCTTTAAAACCCCAGTGTGACGGATTTAACATTCGCGCCTGATTCTTTCAAAACCCCTCAGAGTGCTGGATTTTAGATTCGCGCCTGAGTCCCCTCAAAATCTCAGAGTGCTGGATTTTAGATTCGCGCCTGAAATTTCCCTCACATGTCATTGTCCCCAAAAGACCTCCACCCGGGACGTGACAATACTATGTAAAGATAGTAAAAAAACGGCAAATCTGCATTACACCGTTGACTTGTAAAAAAATCCACAAAATGTACACATTTTCCGCGGGTTCAAACGGATATACCCCTTTCATACATCAAACACTCACGCTCTATACGCATTCAGCATATCTTCCTGCCACGGAACACTTCCTTCTCCTACAAAATTCTATTTATAACGGTCCCTAATTTGCTTGGCAGAGTTATTTAAATTCCCACGATTAAGGGGTTGCAAATTATCCATCTGCACTACATCGTTTTGATAATTCCCCTCCTGCCTACTCCTGTTGTTCGTTATATGTGCTGCACTTCGTCTCCGTAACAAATTATGGAGAACGCAGGCAGCCAATACAACATATGATATATTTTCCACCTTCATATTAATTGCTGTATTAAATACTCTAAATCGCGAGCGTAATATGCCGAATGTATTTTCCACTACGTTCCTAGCTCGGGATAATCTATAATTAAATATTATTTTATCATGATCCAATTCCCTTTGAGCATAAGGCTTTAAGAAGTTATTAGTTAAACCAAACGCTTCATCGCCTACAAAGACGAAGTTTAAATTGTTTATCGTTTCATTATGCTCCGGCAAATTTAATTGCGCGTTATTTAAACGCCTCATAAATTCAGTGTGTTCGAGAACACCACCATCTGATACCCTTCCATTTTTGCCGATATCGACAAAAATAAACTCGTAATTTGAATCGACTAACGCCATTAGTACGGTGCTGTAATAATTTTTATAATTGTAATACAAGGCCCCGGAATCTGATGGTGGAACAATTCTGATGTGTTTTCCATCCATAGCACCTCCGCAGTTGGCGATATCTCATTTGTCACGAAACCCTTCGGCTATTTTTTCCACTCGGCCTTGTTATTTGGGAAGTATGACAAAACAAAAAACAATACAAAAATAAACAAAATTTAATTTCCTTGTTATTTCTTATTTTATTAAATTATATGTGTTTTTTTTTTGTACGAAGGACGAAGAAGTGGAATCGCAACCGGGTCCAAGCAGCCAGAAGCGGCCGGGTAACCAAATTTCTCGCTGCAGCAAGAAAAAGAAAAGTGATGATGGCATCATGAAAGTTTTAGAAACTTGCGCTGTCGCGCTTAAAAATCCCACCATCAGCCGGATAGAAATATCCGAGTATGAAGCAGCGGGAATAAAAATTGCCAAGCAATTGCAAAGGATGGACCCGGAGCAGGCGATTTATGCAGACAGTATCATAGCAACCGCGTTGAGAAGAGGGTTATTGAAAACATTAAAACCCCACACATGATGTCTGCGACAACGAGTGTAGGCTATATGCTGGGCCGAGCCGCGAACAGAGGAACCAACATCAACAAAAGTAATTGTAACGATATAGTAGGAGTTATAATAATAATAATATGAGTAATAATATAAATACGAGCGGGAATTATCATTTCATTAATAAATTATTACCCTTACCTTCAAGAACTCTGTCCGTAGTGCATAATACAGTGCTTTGCACGTCTCAGGAATTATTTTGCATAACGCAGGAGCTGATATTCCTGTCGTAAATTTCAAATCTTCATAGGAACGCCCAGTTGCCAAAAATTTCAAGGTAGCGATGAGGCGTTGTTCTGCGGTAATGCTTTTTCTCATAATGGTGTCCATTTTCTTGATTCGGTTTTGAACTAAACCCACTAGATCATCAAACGCCTTACAATCCATCCTCAAGTAATTTCGATAATCGTCCGGATAATTTTCTCGCAGTTCTCGAAGAAGAGGCTGATCATTGCAGTCTCCGCGGTATTTTTTCACCCAAACCTGGCGGTTTCTTCTTCTGCTTCTGCTTCGGTCTGTTACTGTTAACTGGAGAGCAGCAACAGCAACAACAACAACAGCCAAGTTCCGGTCATTGTTTACCGCAAACATGACAAAAATTGTGATGCACTTTTTTAAACCGCGTTCTTCACACAGGCTTACACTTGAAGTGGTTCGGTGTAACGATAATAACCACAATTCAAGGAAGTTAAACCAGAAATAACAGTTAACAATAACAATTAACAGTAACAATTAAAAATAACAATTAACAATACCAAGTAACGGTAATAATTAATGGTAACAACTAAAAGTAACAATTAACAGAAATACTTAAAAGTAACAATTAACAGTAATAAACTAACAGTAAATATGGAAAAACAGTAAAAATGCGTGCGCGGTACGTGTTGTCTGATAACCGGTTCGAGACCAAGTGTCCGCCCGGTGAATTTTCGCCGGTTAAAAATGAAAGACTAGACAGAGTTAGACATAGCGAATAAAAGAAGATAGAATAAAGATGAAGTATGAAAAACAGGGAAAAACATAGAGAGCGAGAAAAGAAAGCGTGGGATAAGAAAGCTGTCCCCCGGTTCGCAAAGGCCTGGTCGCCAAATGTTCCTGACGCTGACCAGGCCTGTGCGAACCCTTGACTCCAGGTACATGGAAGCAGAAACGGTAGGAACAGGTAGGTACTTATAAAGGAGTAAAAGTGAAAGTTAGAAACAGCTGAAGAGACAGAAAAAATAAATATGGCAAAGACGTAGTTTAGTATGAAAGTTGTACTTTTGTGTATCCATCACTCTATTCGGATAGCTAATGTACGAAGTTTGTAACCATGCAAGCAAATATGTCGTGTTTATACTCGAGCGATAAGGGAGCCGTTTGTAATTTGAAGGGAGGACGGCGCAGGCGGGACCCCTTGCTGTTGTCGAGGTCAAGAACCGTTTAACGAAACCAAACGCTGCGCAAATAATCTTTTACCCTTTCTTAAGGAGTCACTCTACCTTGACGACCTGAACAGGAGCGCGATATTTGGGATTTTTCAGAGAAACCCACAAATTATATTAATTGAAAACTTTATGCCTATATTTGTATATATTTTGGCAGCATTTAAAAAAAATTTAAGCAGAGGCTTGGCTGGCAGTGTGGATATCCTGAGGCGCGCGACGAGCCTGGTTTCAAGTGCCGTTTTTTCCTTTTCGTATAATATTTAAATAGGTACAAAAATTAGTCCATTAGTACGTTTATTACAGTTACTTTCCTTATATTTATTCTCTTTTTATTAGGTACTTTGCTCGTTCTGGTCATCGTTCGGACCACGGAATGCCTATTAGGATGGAGTGAAAAAAACTTTTTTTCGATAATCAAATTCTAATAGTGCGGAAAAGTTGTCTACTTGGCCCAATAAAACGTGTAAAAAATTTCAGCTCGATCGGATAATTTCTTCTGTGTGCACCAAAGGCCTTAACTTTCAAAATTTTAGTACAAAACTTAAGAAAGTTGAACTTTCTTCAGCTGGTGGATTCTACCGTTTTTTTTTACCCAGGACTATATTTGCTGCGTAAATGATGGAAAGAAACATTCGTGGCTGGTTTCGGAACGATAGGAATGGCCTGTCGGCACTGTAAACTATAAAAAAATACAGCTCTTCGCTCACTTTCCTAACGGAAAATACGACCCAGAACCCACCACGTGGAGGTAGCTGTACGACGGGCTCCTTGTTTTTGTGTTGTTTTTTGTATTTTATATATTTTTTTTTTAAATAATTTTATTGCTTTATATAATGTTTTTTCATATTTTTATTTGTCGGAATGAGAAACTGCGCTTGTTATAGCAGTTATTGGTGTGCAAACTTTATAACGAGAACTGATTCTTCGTTTCAAATTTTGGCATTGACTGGCGGGATAACAATGTACACCGAATGAAACCATCCCTTGCATCGCTACCGCACACTTGACAGGATGCTTCGGTCACGAGTTTCACCATGCGTTCGACTGCAGTGGTGTGGCAGGGATACTTAAGAAATTCCCAGTCTAGAAACAAGCTGTTGCTCGACAATTTTTCTGATAGCTCCTGATTAGTTACTTTGTTCAAAATTGGAGGTGACGTGATTCGGACAGAGGACCAATCGATTATTTTATAATAGTCGTCTGCGGAGAAGTTGATTTCCGGAACTGCACGAGGTAGTACTTGTTCATCACTTTCATCTAATTCTCGGGCTTGCAAAATTTTGCGTAACGCATCTAGACGGACTTCACGCCTTTCATCCGTCATCATGGAGATGAGAACATTTTCCGGGAATGCGAAGAAAGCATTACGGGCAATTGTGGCATCAACCACGCGTAAGTACTTTTTTGGTAAGTACCGTGACTGTTGAATGGTATTGAAAAGGTGCTTCGGCCCGTCTTTAATAGAGCTGTTGCATCTTATCGCAAACCACATCGGGACATAAACCTTAAGTATGTACGTGACAATATCTTTCAGCTCTATCGTTGGTTTTTCAGTGGATATGTATAAACGTAGTATTCTATTTGCACAGGTCAGCCAGCGAGCGTGGTTAAGGATACCTGGGTTACGACAGCTGAGGTGAGGCGGGCAACTACCGGATTGAATTGCCTTAGAAATGTCCAGCAAGTACTTCTGGTCCTTACTCAGATCTACAGGTCCCACATCAGGTAAGGAGCATTGAATGGTATTATAGGAAACAACTGGGAAGCTTTCAACGTTTTTAAGTCGAACACCTATACGCCCAGCAAATGACTTTGGCCCAGATGTGCCTCCATCAATAAACTCGAAGAAACTCCGAAATGGAAGCTCGTTAAAGTGAAGAAGGCATATTATCCAATGAAGCGATCGACCAAGCTTGTTTTCAAGGCACCTAATAACACCACCTCTTGCTCCCGTATTCACAACAGTGCCATCACACCCTACGACTACAAGCTCGTTTAAATCTGTTTCCTTCAAGACCAATTCGTAAATGCTATCGCAAATATCCCGTGCACTCCCTGATTTCGGTACTACGTGTCCTAAGTACCTTGATCCAGGTTCGGATATTATTGAAATGTGCTCCTCTTTTACAGTGCGTCGATAAAGCTTTGCTCCTTGTTTGACCTGAATGAGTGTGTCGTCTCTTCGACCATCAAAGTACAGTCCTCTAGGTGGGGTAGCATGTTGTTGCGCTTGTAATTTCACTTGTTCCCGAATCTTATACTTTTCCCGCCTTATTTTACTTCGATCTGTAACTAGTTCGGAGGCATCTGGAGATACTAGACCAACATCTTTAAGCACTGAAGTAGCTATCATCGCTGTCGCTCTATCACTGACACCATACCTTTGACTAGTAAGTGCCGTCTCTTTCAAATTCACTCTCATTTGAGAAGGCTTTGATGGTGCTAAGTAAGGGTCGTCAAAATCACTCGATTCGCTTTCTGAAATTTCAGATTCAGATAAACATAGTAAAGGTTGTCGACTAGTGGAAGAGCAAGGTTCATCTTCTGACGTAGGTACCCCCGCATATATATTTTGTATTTTCTTATGACGGTTAGCTCTGTTTATAAGCTTTATTGTTTCAGGAATGTCAACGCCTCCGATGCGACCGACTCGGTCCCCTCGCTGGTCAAGAAGAAAAGATTGTTCCTTCTGAGGAACCTTTCGATCCTTCGGACAAGAACAGGACTGGAAATCACGGCATTTGTAAGCGGCAATGTCAAATAAATAGTTGGCAGTTGCTTTGAAACAATCAATTTTTTTCTGTAAGGCTGAGCTTTTGCCGGCCTTGTAAGTGTACTTTATGACCTTTCTGTATTTTTTATGGTACTCTGTGATTAGTTGTACGACGCGTGTATACGAAACAGAAGGAATAGATGCCTTTCCATAAAGACTGATAACCTTGTTCGCTACCCTCTCAACAATAATTGAAAAGGACGGTTCTCTGTTTCCACCCGAATCAATACCCAAACTACGTCTCTCATGAGCACAGCATCTGAGTACGTCCTCATACGTGGGGAGTTGAGTGAGCCCTAAATCTTTTGGATTGCCAAAAAGGGGACAGACAAAAGTCTGGCGAAGAGAGAATTTTGATTGGGCCATACTTAAGGGCGTGTGAACAACGCTCGGACAGCGCTAAGCTCTGGGGTCTATCGACGCAAGATCAACCTTGTCTGTTGACAAGGCGCGGCAAGTAGTACTGTAATTTCACCGTGCCGCAGAGGCAGGCGCGTGAGAGGATGGTGGGGGGAATGCGTGAAGGTGGGAGTAGTACTCAACCCAGGCAGTCACTGTAGTCTACGACCACTCAGACGACTTTTAGAAAGTATAGCGAACGGCTGTATTTTTTGATAGTTTACAGTGCCGACAGGCCAATCCTATCGTTCCGAAACCAGCCACGGATGTTTCTTTGCATCATTTACGCAGCAAATATAGTCCTGGGTAAAAAAAAATAGGTAGAATCCACCAGCTGAAGAAAGTTCAACTTTCTTCAGTTTTGTACTAAAATTTTGAAAGTTAAGGCCTTTGGTGCACACAGAAGAAATTATCCGATCGACCTGAAATTTTTTACACGTTTTATTGGGCCAAGTAGACAACTTTTCCGCACTATTAGAATTTGATTATCAAAAAAAAGTTTTTTTCACTCCACCCTAGTGTGTATGTAGTTGTGTCATCTGAAGCGCAGTTGGAAAGCACCTTTATGTACTGGCAGCTCTTTTTGATTTCACATCTTTTTTTATAAAGTAATTATTATCTTCTATTTTTTGTGATTTATTTGATTTTTCATGTACTTGGCGCAATTTTTTTACTTTTTTTGAAGTTCTTGTGAGGATCTCACTTCTTTTTACAAAGATAATTTGCATAGGGAATGACATCAGATAATTTTTAATATTATATATATCATTATCTTCTATTTTTTGCGATTTATTTTTTGGTAACACTCTTTTCCGTCCTCGACTTTTTTCATGTGGTTGGTGTAATTTTTTTACTTTTTTGAAGTTTTTTTGAGGATTTTATTTGCTCATGCAGCAGGATTACTTTCTCTTTCAGCTGTTCAAATAATTCTCTTCATCTGCATCGTTAACTGAAAAATAGGACACATTTACTAGTATGTATGTATGTATGTATATATTTAATGTTCCCCGTAGGGTTACATGAACTTCCGTTCCCTCTCGCCTTTTCTACCGTTTTACCCCTTTCCCTTTACTTTCTCTATTTACATTTTTACATTTTACATTTCTTACAATTACCTTATTACTAAACAATTACAAACACGCTCACCTACATTATTATATTTACACTTTTTACATTCCTTTCCTTTTTACACTTTTTCATTTTGCCATTTTTATTTTTTGTTTTTACAATTTTTACCGTTTCCGCCTTTTCTACTCTCACTATCCCTATATTCACACCTTCTCCTATGCTTTTCGTACACCTTTCCGCATCTCATTCGCTTTCCTCACCTCCTCTCTTGCTCCTGCTCGCCCCCTCTTTCCTTTATGTATCTTCTCTCTACTTTGCACGCTTTATTCGCCTTCGTTCGCTCTCGCCCCACCATTGTTCGCTTTTACTCGCCTTCGTTCGCCTTTTCTCCCTTCCCCCGCTCCTCCTCGCCCGCAATCGCCTGCCCTCTCTCGCTCTCTCCCTCCCTCGCATCTTTATTCTTAATTCTACCTTTCCTACTTATTTATTACCACCTCGCCCATTCGTCTTCGTCCTTCCGTTTCCGCATCTTCTCTCCTCCTTTCACTCTCTCTTCCACTCCTTTCCCTCTACTACCTCTCTCCTTCGTTATCCTTTCTACCACCGTTTTCCTTCCCATCTCTTTTATTCCTCTCCTGTCACTCTCTTCCTGTTCTTTCTTCTTCCCCCCCTTGTTCCATTCTGTTCTCTTCCAGCTTCCTTATCCAGCTCTCCCCCTCCCCTTCTTCGCCTAGTATCTTTCTTACATTTTCTTGCCAGCTACCTTCTCCCTCCCCTCTGCACCTTTCCCATACATGCTCCCATGTCTCCTCTTCACTTCCACACACACTGCACATTCTCTCCTCTTCACACTCCCAATATCTCGCCTCAGCCATTCCATTCCCCAGTCTGTACTTTGCTATTCTTCTCCACCTCTTTTCCCCCCAGCCTTTGTCTAGATATTTCGGCATTCCCTCTCCCCTCACCCACCTATACCATTTATTAAATCTTGAATTCCCTATCCTTTCCCATGTCTGTCTCTCTTGCTTCTCTCTGTCCCTTCGCTCCACTTCCTCATATCCTTCTCTACCTTCTTTCCTTAATTCCCTCACTTCCTCCATTTCTAATCCTAATTCCTTGAAATATCCCCTCCTTTCCTCTTCCCACATTGACAACTTCTCACTTCTACATTCCCTCTTTTTCACTTCATCCCAGCATTTCCTCGCCCACCCACTTCCTCCTCCTTTTTCAAGTCTTATTTCGAAATTCCACGCCCTTCTTCCTGCTGCTGTCCTCATCTTTGCCCTCTCAACTTCCTTCCTTACCATGTACCCTGGCGTCCTCCACTCCACTCCTAGCACCCACCTTATATATTTCTCCTGCAGTGCCTCTATTACCTTTCTTTCCCTCCATCCCCATATTTCCACCCCGTAGCTCGCCACCGTCCATACCAACGCGTCGAACAACCTTATTCTTCTTCCTTTTAACATCCTTCACCCACTTCCTTTCCCCAATTCCCCACACCTGTCTCATCGCAACTGCGGCTTTTCTTGCCCTTTCTCTAACGTGCCCGTCTTGCGCTCCATTCCTTCCTATTTCATACCCAAGATATGTATATTTTTTCACCTCTTCTATTTCCTTTCCTTTCCATTTCCAGCACACCTTCTTTTTTCTTCCTCCTCCCTTTGACAGCCTCATTATCTTGGTTTTCTCAACATTCATCACTAGCCTCTTCCTATCCAAGTATCTTTCCAGCCTTTTGATCATTCCCAGCATCTCACCTTCCTCTTCCGCTAGCAGCAGTATGTCGTCGGCATATGCTAACGATCTTATCTTTTCGTTCCCCACCTTTACTCCTCCCCATCCTCCTCTTTCCAAATCTTCCTCCATATCTGCCATTAACAAGTTAAATAGATATTAGCTCAGTGGGCATTCTTGTCTTACTCCTCTCGCTGCCCAAAAACAATCTCCCACAGAAGTGTGTGTAGGGGGATTCCACCCCAAATTTGAGTTTCAAGGTCACATGAAAAAATCCAAATTTGAGTTCGGCGAGCGGCGGCGGGCGGGCGACGGATGACGTCACAGAGATGACGGAGTGGAGGGGGGGGGGAGCGCGGCGCGGAGAATTTTGGGCGCGGGGGAGCGGGGAGAGGAAGACCGGTTGCGCGCGCACGAGCCGCGGAGTGGGGGAAGCCGCGATCACTCCAGGCCGAGTCACCGCGGAGGCCTCTCCAAACCTGGCCCACCCCCGAAATTTTCCACGGAGGGAAGGAATGACCTTGGCCCACCCCCCGAAAATTTTTTCATACCTAACCGGAGGAAGGGAATGACCCCCCAAAATTTTTTCAAACCATTATGTAGCTGAAATTGTTTAATACTTTATCAGATGATCACACCGCGTCTTCGGAGGAGGGAAAGAGACAGAGCATTATTTTAAAGCTAAATTCTAGGGAGGGAAGGAGACAGCACTACATAGTGGTACAATCGCTTTCGTTCTAAATCTAACAGTATTGTAAAGCGTTCCGATTTAACATCGCAGCGTATCGCACGATAGCATGCGAAACCTGAATCCTCTGGAGCAGCCGCGCGGGATGATGTCATTCGGCGGCGCGAACAACGCTGAATCTTAAAATTAGGTGTTGAGGAGGATGATGAAGAATATGAAAGGATATTATAAATAATACGTTAGAGGTATTGATGTGTAAGTCATACATTTATTATTAGTAAAAGATATACGCGTACTATCGTGGTACGTGGTTTACATCACGCAGCATGGATTGTAATCCTAACGCTAATAATTCACAATCGATCAATGAATGCTTTTCGAAGTGCTCGCTTTCGGAAATTAATTTCACATAATCCGTTGGTACGGAAGCGGTACGTAGAACTTCTACAAAGGTGGCATATTTACTGTTTACAGAGTACATATTTTCAGTTAGCCAGGTAAACATATGTTCAGTGCAATGTTCGTACGCGAATAGTTTTCGCATCGTGGCTTCGGTCATATATATGACAACGTGATTATCGCTGATTTTAATAAGTTGATAATCATGCATACGCGTGAATTCTAGTCGTAAATGATCAATTACGATGTGAGTTTGGGACGATGTTGCGTTGCTGCGTAATCTTTGAAGTATGTCCGCCTCGTTTTGCAGCAGGAGCTTCCACGTCGACATTGAAAAGCTTAACTCGTTTCCTTTATTGTCGGTTATGGAGATCTCGACGTAGCACGAATCCATACCAATGCGTATTCTAATAGTTAGACGTTTATAAGTTGTTGCGGTCAATAGGTAATCACGCCCCAGGATCCGTATGACTAATGGTTTTGTCGTTGCGAATCCAGAGCTGTAAGAAACATGTACATGAAATTAATGCATCGTTCGTTCGCTATCGTTTACAGTGAAAGAAGTAAGTGTAAATTGTATAATAAGGAGTACGTATCTCATATTAGACTGTTGATGTTGTTGCTGTTGTTGATGTTTATTTGGAAAACCACCATCGTTGTCGGGTGTGCAGGATGAATCGTTTAAGCCGCGTTTGTACATTTTGATATGCGCTGCGTATGATTCTTTTCGGCGGAAAAAAATGGCGTAAGCGGTACTTGTTAGCACTCGAGCGTATGCAACGTTATGAAGTCTGTAAGATCGACCAACGTCATTTTATACAGATTCACGTACACGTACACACCAATGTGCAAGAGTATATTGTATCATCATTGCATGTAATTTGAGTCCCACCCTCAAGGATAAAAGTCTCGACACGTGTAGAATGTAACATGATACTTCTGGGGAACGTCAAATCTTAGAAATAGGTGTCAGCAAAAACATCGAATCTTACAATAGAAAATAGTTGTCAGCAGAAATTGCATCGGATGATCTCGCGCGCTAATTCGTCATATGCGTGAATCATAGAAAGAATTATGCTGCATCGATAGAAACTGCAGAGCACCATGTTGGGAAGGATCGCCATTTTTTGCATGCAACGCATTTTCGAGGGAGGGGGTACGCCGACGGAGATAGCAAATCGTGATATCTCATAAAAGCGAGCTCCAAAGTGCAGAAAGCCTCAAATCGTTTCAACGTGTTGCGAGGAAAAAGACACACTACATTTACGACCATGGGAGAATTCGCGCAAGTAGAACGCCAATTATTGGATCAATCCGCACGATTGATTTCGCGGGAAGAGTACCTCGCGTGGGAAGAACGGTGCAACGAGTGTATCGAATCGTTGGAAGAACACAGTCGTGTGAAACGTCCTCAATTATTGATCGGTGTTCGACAATCGTTGGTTGCTCGAATCGCGCGTCTCGAAAGATTAAAACATTCGTTGCGTGGTCGTTTCGTGCGTGAAGGTGCCGGACATTCGAGCACAGGACTTTTGTGACGTGAAATAGACGCTGCTTTCGATAGCCGCGTGTCTTTCCATACGAATACGTTGATTGCGCGAACAAGCTGCAGGACCCATGCTTACCACCGCGCGAGTCATTCTACAGTTCATTAACGGGTGAGACTGTATCCGAGACCGATTACGCACACGCCAAGACTGTCTGGCATCGTTTTGGCATTAGAACCTTGGGCGAATACAGAGACTTGTATTTGAAAACAGATGTCTTGTTATTGGCAGATATTTTTGAAAATTTTCGCGAAATATGTATCAAGAGTTATGGATTAGATTCAGCGCATTATTATACTCTACCTGGTTTCACGTGGGATGCAATGTTAAAACATACCAAAATTACATTCGAATTGCTCACTGACATTGATATGGTCATGTTTATCGAACGCGGTATACGTGGGGGTTTAAGTCAATGTTCCGGAAGATACGCACATGCCAATAATAAGTACATGCCATCATATGACACATCGGAAGAGTCATCGTACTTGATGTACTTTGACGTGATAAATTTGTATGGATGGGCAATGTGTCAGCCCCTGCCACACGCTAAATTTCAATGGGTCGAAGATGTTGCAAATTTTAACGTGTCTTCGATCCCGATCGATTCGCCCACGGGATACATTATCGAGGTAGATCTGGAATATCCGCAGCGTCTGCATGACGCTCATGCTGATCTACCGTTTTGCCCGACGCGTGCCAAACCACCTGGCAGCAGGCAAGACAAGTTACTCGCGACGGTATATGATAAGCAGCGTTACGTCATCTATTATCGCAACCTGCAGCAGTGCACGCGTCACGGTCTTCTTATTACAAAAATACATCGCGTGCTTCAATTCGCTCAATCACCCTGGCTCCGCGATTACATCGAACTAAATACACGGTTTAGAACAGGCTCGACAAACGATTTTGAAAAAAATTTGTACAAATTGATGAACAACGCGGTATTCGGTAAAACTATGGAAAATGTAGGAAATCATGTGGATGTAAAACTTTTAACACATTGGGAAGGGCGAAATGGCGCGGAGGCAATGATCGCGAAACCGAATTTCCACAGCAGAAGTGTTTTTTCGGAAAATTTAATAGCTGTTGAATTGCGAAAACTCGAGGTGAAATTCAACAAACCGATATATGTGGGTATGTGCATTCTAGACGTATCAAAAATTTGTTTGTATGAATTTCATCACGAGTACATGTCTCCACTGCATGGAAAAAATTGTAAAATTCGATACACCGATACAGACAGTCTTATTTATCATATTCGATGCAAAGATATCTACGAGTCCATGAAAGATAAGATCTGTAGATTCGACACAAGCGATTATCCTATGGACAATCCATATAATATGCCACACTTAAATAAGAAGGTTCCGGGGCTGATGAAGGATGAAAATAACGGTGCGATAATGACCGAATTCGTAGGTCTTAGAGCGAAAATGTATACACTTCGCATAGATGGTAAAAAAGATACGAAAAAGGCGAAAGGCGTCAAGACCAACGTCATAGATAGAACAATAACTTTCGACGAGTACGCGCAGTGTTTGCAAAGGGTGATCGAAATGGTCCGCAGACAATCATGCATACGGTCTAAATTGCATAAAGTGTACACCATTTCGGAATCTAAAATCGCTCTAAGCCCACACGATGATAAGCGGTATATTGTACCCGATTCGACCGACACTCTGCCTTGGGGACATTATAATATACCATTATAAAAATATCATTGTAAAAATAGAAATTATTGTATTTATTGGTGTATAGTTTCATAAAGGGGGGGCGGCGATGGTGAAATCAGATATTAAATAAAAATAGGCTTCTGGAATACCAAGGTCTCTGTTAATCCAATGAAAATTCAGTTGTTTTATGAATTCACTGAATTTATTGAAGACTTATATATATCTTTCTTTGCTATTGTCATATGCGCCATCACCCGACTACGGGTATGTTCCCCCGCCAGGTGTACCCACCTGCGCTGGATAGCAACCGATTTGTATAAAAGGGCAGGGACACCACTAATAAAGAGTCAGTCAGTCAATTAATCAGTTTTCTTAAAATAAAACAGTTGCGATCCCGTGACAGTTTTGGCGATCCTGCCAGGATACCATTCATCGGCAATCGAAAAAAGGGGTGAACCGGAAGAAGCCCGGCACTACGTGAGGCAGAGTAGACTTCGGGGACTACGAGAGCCACACCCTAATCACGCCGTTGAAGCCACTATTTTATGCTGCATCAAGAGAACGAGGAGCACTTCATCAACGAAGGGACTACGCGCGCCAGACTCCTGCCAAGCTCAACTATATCATCCAAAGACGAAACTCAAGTAAGAAATTCCAATTTTCTTAACTTGCCTGAACAATTCCGCGTATACCGCGAACCCGTACGAGATACTATATCCGACACGGATTCAGAAAGCACAATGACTGAGTCGTCAATTGAAAAATTGACCCAATCGATGGAAAGTATAAAACAAGACATAGCAACGTTAGCCAAAGAAAACGAAAATAGATCACCGGAGATTCGCGAAGTATACCAAGTAATTAAAGATAGGAGCGATCGAGTTACCACGGAAGACGACGCGATAAATGACGAGGCGCGACTACCGGCACCCCCGGCACCGCCCGCTGCTCCCGCGGAAAGAAGACCGGCAAAAGAAATAATCCGCACAATTGAAGTATTGAAAGGATGCGATGATATCGGCATCGAAGATTTTATTAAGCAGACGAAACGCGCCGCACTTCGTTGCTTAGAGCCAGAATTACTTCTCGATTTAATATTAGTAGAAAAAATCCAAGAACAAGCGAAACGTAGCATTCGGTTTCTCATTATAACATCGTACGACGAACTATATTCCGCACTGCGTACACACGTCAATCCACCGACGACCATAGGTAATTGCAGACAACGCCTTTCGAATACCAAACAGGGCGCTACCGAATCGGTCCAGTCGTTCAATCTTAGATTCCGACAAAATCTCAACGAACTACAATACGCAGTACAGAACAAACACTCCAACGCCGTTGCAAGGTCTATCGCCTTGGAGAGTGAAAACGATAACGCCACACACGTCTATATCTTAAACCTGAGACACGAATTAGGAAAACTTGTGATTGCTAGAAGTCCTCCGACCATTTCTGAAGCACAGTCTATTGCATGTGAAATGGAAATGTGGCTTCGAGAAGGTTCTCGAATGTCAAACGCGAACGCATCGCTCGGCAACAGATATAAGTCAGGTAAACAACACCCGACACCGCGTTCGATAAAACATTCCAGCATACCATCCACCTCGTCCCGATCGATGAACGACTCAGAAAAGGAACGGAATCAATCACGCTCAACACTGCAATGTGAAATATGTAAACGCTATGGACATACAAAGGAACGATGCTATTCTCGAAATTTTCGGGACGGACAACCAGGGAAACTACCACCACGAGTAAACAACATAGAAGAAGAGAACCCACAGGAGAACGCGGAGAAGAACCACGAATATTTTGTACCACCGGAAGATTACGGCACATACGAGCAAAACTCGGAGGAATGGAAAAATCCGGAAGACTCTTACTTGACACCGGAGCAGGAATAAATTTAATAAAATCAAACATAATAGCTGCAGGAGCAGAAAGAGTTCCTGTGAAGAAAACATTTTCAATGGGTAAAGACAAGCATATTTTTACAGAATATGTAACATTTACGGGTTTGGAGACAGAACATACGTTTTACGTGATCCCTGACAATTTTCCACTGAAAGAAGACGGTATAATTGGCATACAGTTTCTCGAAAAATACAAATTCGAAATTAATAACACTAGGTTAAAGTTGAACGGCACGGAGATAAAATTATTCTCAGAACCAAAAATCCCACCGCTTTCACATTTTACAACAAGCGCAGTAATAGACGGCAAATTAGAACGTGTGACATTCATTAACACTGAAAACGAAGAATTAGAGTCACTTCAAATCCTTGATATCGATCTACCAGATGCCAATGATAGACTTCGGGTTTTGAAACAAAGCATTCGCACAAATCACATAGAACCGCAACTCCGTAAAACCATAGAGAAAATAATATTTGGCTATTCGGACATTTTTACGCTAGAGTCAGACCCTTTACCTTGCACTCGGTTAACCGAACATGAGATTATTTTAAAAGACCTAAAACCAATAAACGTTAAAAGCTATATATCACCGGAATGTCATAAGAATGAGATCAAACGTCAAATTGACGACATGTTAAAGAAATCAGTAATCGAACCAAGCGACTCACCCTTTAATTCACCTCTATGGGTAGTGCCTAAAAAACTTGACGCTTCAGGCAAACGTAAATGGAGAATTGTGATTGACTTTCGGAAATTAAACGAACAAACTGAGCAAGACGCGTACCCGTTACCAAATATTGATGATATTCTCGACCATCTAGGTAAATCAAAATTCTTTTCCGCTTTAGACTTGAGTTCTGGATTCCATTAAATTTCAATGGAACCAAATTCAAAGAAATATACAGGTTTTAGTACTCCTGACGGACACTTTCAGTACAGGCGCATGCCATTCGGGCTTAAAAACGCACCCGCTAGATTACAATGTATGATGAATAACGCGTTACAAGGATTAATAGGCAAACATTGCTTCGTTTACCTTGACGATATAATCATTTTCGGCACTACCATAGAAGAGCACAATCGAAATTTAGCCATAGTTTTCCAACGTTTACGGGAAACCGAACTGAAATTGCAACCAGATAAATGCGAATACTTGAAACCAGAGTTAGAATATTTAGGACATTTGATCACAGCTGAAGGTATACAACCGAACCCCTCGAAACTGGAAGCTGTAAAGAATTTCAAGATGCCTGGAAACGTCACAGAAGTGAAAGCTTTTCTTGGCCTTACGGGTTATTACAGAAAATTCATCCGGAACTATGCTAAAATTTCTAAACCGTTGACAGTGTATAGAGAGAACTAAAAAATTATTGAAAATAGTACAGTTTATTGAGAGATAGATAGAGAATAGAGGCGATACAATAGATGCGTGCGATTTCGAGTGTTGTCGAGATACTACTGCTCTGTATAACCGAGCACTCAGGTCGGTCACGAGAGCATGAGAGTGTGTGTGTGTGTGTATGTATGATGTCGCGAGAAGTAAATAAGAAGTAAATCAGCTGTTCAAGTGAAAGAGAAAGATAGAAATAGACAGAAAGAGAAATGGATAGAGAGAGAGATGATTTTGCCGAAACATTCCGCCCGCCTTGCCAATCTTAAGTAGATTGGCGAAAAGTGAAATGAATCATCGATCGAACGAGTAGATGTTAGGTGTAGTCCTCTTTGGTTGAGACTGGTAGCAAGATGAGCTTCACGATGGGCCGCCGATACACCGAGTGTTGAGTCCGAATGGTGGCGACGCGCACGAGATTGTCCTGGCCGGGATGAACGTCGGTGACTCTGCCGAGAGCCCATTTGGATGGAGGATATCGTTCATCCTTGACGAGAACGAGCGATCCGACCTTGAGGGAGTGGAATCGTTGCTGCCACTTCGTGATGGTTTGAAGATGTTGGAGGTACTCTGTGCTCCAGCGTTGCCAGAAGTGTTCCAACATTTGACGTAGCAGTTGCCATCGAGAAAGTCGAGATGTTGGCAGATCGATGAGAGTAGGTTCCGGGATCGTATTTAAAGCAGATCCCGTGAGAAAATGACCTGGAGTGAGGGCGGTCAAGTCGTTTGGATCATCCGAAAGTGGACAAAGAGGGCGCGAGTTGAGGACGGCTTCGATCTGTGAGAGCAGCGTTGAGAATTCTTCGTAGGTGAGTCTAGTGTCTCCGATAACGCGCTTGAGATGGAATTTAACTGATTTAACAGCGGCTTCCCACTTGCCGCCGAAATGTGGTGACGATGGCGGATTGAACTTCCATTTCGTGCCGTCATTAGCGAGGATGTCGGCGAGATCTTTCATCTGTTCGGATAAGGTTTGAAAGAGTTTCCGTAATTCCTTATCAGCGCCGACGAAATTTGTTCCGCAGTCGCTCGTGAGCGTTCCGCAGATGCCGCGTCGACTCGTGAAACGTTTGTACGCGGCGAGGAACCCTTCTGAGGAATAATCGGTTGCTATTTCCAAGTGAACGGCGGATGATGAGAAGCAGATGAATACCACGATGTATCCTTTGTAAGATTTGGCACCCCGTCCTCGGAACGTCCGGAGGGTCAAAGGCCCTGCGTAATCGACTCCGGAGTGGAGGAACGGTCGCGAGCGAGTCGAACGAGGTTCTGGTAACTGTCCCATGAGTTGCTGACTGATAGCGGCTCGTTGTCGAACGCACGGTATGCAGCGATGTATGAATGCACGAATCGGCACACGGCCTCCCACGATCCAATATTGACGTCGTAACGTAGCGAGAGTGACCTGCGTTCCTCCGTGAAGTGTGCGGTAATGTGTATCACGGATGATAAGAGTCGTGAGGGCGGATTCTCGAGGTAGAATAAGAGGGTGTTTCTCGTCGTAGTCGAGAAGAGAGTTTCGGAGTCTGCCTCCGACGCGTAAGAGTCCCGAGGAATCAACGAAAGGAGCTAGTCGAATTAACGCGGCACACCGCGAGAGCTGCGTGCCATGCGAGAGTTGATGAATTTCGTTCCCGAAGTACGCGGCTTGAATTTTCTTTACCCAGAAAAGTCGAACGGTGTTGAGTTCTTCGGGAGTAAATGGCGATGCTCGATCCGGAGTGCCCTGGATGCGTTTGAATTTGTGAACGGCTCGAAAGCACAATGCCGTCACACGAAGAAGAGTCCTGAGATTCGAGAATCGCTCCACGAGAGCCCAGATTTCTGGAGGCTCGTTTTTATTAGCGATCGCGACCGGAGTTTTGCGAATTTCGAGAGCGACGTCCGTATCAAGCGATGGATTCGATGATGGCCAAGATGTTGAATGTTTCCACAACCATGTCGGGCCATTCCACCAGAGAGTCTCGTCTTTGAGTTGTCGAGGAGACAGTCCACGCGATGCAAAGTCCGCAGGGTTGTCCTTCCCTGGGACATGGTGCCACTGAGAGTTTGAGAGGTCCTGAATCTCCGTTACGCGGTTTCGAACGTAATCGGCCCACCGGCGGGCATCGCCGCGAACGTACGCGAGCGCGACCGTGGAATCCGTCCATAGATGAATCGGAGCTTCTTCGAGATCGAGAGTCTTTCGTACGTGCGAGATAGTTCGAACTAAGAGGAGTGCGGCTGAGAGTTCGAGTCGAGGGATGGTCACTGGCTTTAGAGGAGCAACCCGAGTTTTCGCGGCGACGATTGTTACGCGAACATCGTCGAGATCCGCGATCGCGCGTAAATAGATCACTGCACCGAGAGCAACTTGAGACGCGTCTGAGAATCCGTGCAACTCCACGGCGCACGATGATGCGCGAGACCCGAGCCATCGGGGCACTGAGATTGAAGAGACGTCTTGCAGATCCTTGTCGAAAGTTCTCCAGCGGCATTCGAGTTCTTCAGGTAGCTGGTCGTCCCAGCCAAGCTTCGCTGACCAGAGTTCCTGGATGAAGATCTTTCCGCGAACGACGACAGGCGCGATCCATCCGAGAGGATCAAAGAGTTGAGCAACACGCGATAGCACGGTGCGTTTACTGATACGAGGCGGTTCGTCGCAGCTGCGCGAGGCAAACACGAACGAATCTGTACGAGGTTGCCAGAGAAGTCCGAGAGCGCGGAAGAGTTGAGCGTCTTCGAGTAGCACTGATGATGACTTCTCTCGTCTTTCTGACGGGATGAGTGCCAACAACTGTTCGTCACTGGCGGTCCATTTTTGCAGTGTAAAACATCCGGCCTTGAGACATCCATCGATTTGTCGAATTTTCTCTTGCGCTTCTTCAATGTCGTCGGCACCTGAGAGCACGTCGTCAACGTAAATTTCACGTTGAATGATGCTCGTCGCAAGAGGAAAGCGCTGCTCTTCGTCAATTGAGAGTTGCCGAAGTGCACGGATTGCGAGATATGGAGCGCTTGCGAGGCCGTAGGTTACAGTGCAGAGATGATACGAGAGTGGAGGATTTTCTGGATTGTCTCTCCATAAGATTCGTTGCAAATCCCAATCTTCGGAGTGTACGCGAATCTGCCGGTACATTTTTTCAATGTCCGCAGAGAAGACGTACGCGTAGCGACGCCAGCGAGTGATGACATCGGCGAGATCATTTTGAAGTTTCGGCCCAATGTGTTGCAGATCGTTGATTGAGATTCCGAAATTGGTGCGATGAGATCCATTAAAGACGACGCGTATCCTTGAGGTTGAGCTGGTCTCCCGCACTACTGCGTGGTGAGGAAGATAAAATACGCGACGCGGTGGAACGTTTGATTTCGGAACGAGAGCCATGTGACCGAGTGCTTCATATTCATTGAGAAATTCGGAATATGCTAACTTCAAGGATGAGTTTGCAATGAATCTTTTCTCTTGTCGCGAGAGAGCGTAGAACGCGGGTTTATACGAATCGCCGAGATCTTCTGGAAGTCGTTTGAGAGGTATCCGGACGACGTAGCGTCCATCCTGCTGGCGAGAGTGAGTTTCGACGAAGTGTTTTTCACACTGGTCTTCTGCGTCGAACTGAGTACTGTTCGATTCAACGTTGATTTCTTCTTGTGCCCAAAATCGTTGGACGAGATCGAGAAGGCCATGATCGACAGAACACTGTAGCCCTTGAGCGGGGCGAACACTCGAGTGTGACGTCGATTCGGATGCGACGGATCCTGATAAAATCCACCCTAGTGCGGTTTGCTGAGCAATTGGGCTCCCGGGGCCGCCCCGGCGTAGCCCTTCTTCGAGAATTAAGCTGTAGACTTCGGCGCCGAGTATTAAATCGATTTGAGTTGTTGACGAGAATTCTGGATCAGCGAGCTCGAGACCGTCGAGATGTGGCCATGGTTTCTTTACCACGCGGATCGAAGGCAGATAGGACGTGAGCTTCGCGAGTACGTACGCACCTATCGAGACTGAGAATGTAGGATTGACACGTGACGCGATGCTGAGATTCATAAATCCGCGAGCGACCGTCGACCGTTGCGCGCCGATCCCGTGGATTGGGAGAGAGACCCGTTGACGCGGCAAATTGATACGTTGAGCGAGAGATTCTGTGATGAACGATACTTCTGATCCTTGATCGAGAAGGGCCCGAACTTCGTACTGGTCGCCGTAGCATGACGTGACCTTGATGAGAGCTGTCGCAAGCAAGACTGGCATGTACTTTATTGAAGACGTAAGAGCGACATTGGTCGAGGCGGACGCGCCCGATTCAGTATCCTCGCGACGCGGAAGCGCGGATGCACTTGTTTGGCTCCCGGAAGCGATGGGTACCGATTGTTTGGGTGGTGAGTTTATCCCCTGAGAGGCTGAGGCCGGACTATCTGCTGAGTTACTGGTGCGATGGATCGACGTGTGATGAGGATTCCCACAGACTCGGCAGCGTTTTGCTGTCCGACAGTTACGAAATTGATGTGGACCGAGACAATTGAAACAGAGGCTCTTTTGTTTGAGGAACTCTAGCTTTTCTTCGACCGTTTTGCCACGATATACTGGACATGCTGATAGATAATGCGCGGCATTGCATAGCGAGCACGTGAACGAGGATGAGTTTGTTACTGCGTTCGAAGAATTGTCACTTTTGAGATTCACGGTAGTCTGGTATGATTTCGCGCTAGACTTACTTTTCATTGCTGCAGGAGCGGCCGAACGCGATTTTGGAGTCGCGGTTGCGCGTGCGAAACCCTCGAGAGCGTGTATTCGGCCTGAGATAAACTTTTGGAGCTCTGCGAATGTCGAGGGTTCGGTCGTGGCGCCGATTTGCATTTCCCAATCGAGTAGCGATTCCGAATCGAGTTTACGCGTCACCATGTAAACGATTATGTGGTCCCAGGCGTCTGTAGGACACCCGAGAGCGCTGAGAGCTCCGAGGGATTCTTTAACTTCGCCGATCAAAGCCTTGAGCTCGGTAGGCGATTTTTGATTTACCTTTTGGAGTGAGAATAACTTGGAGAGATGCGTATCGATGAGCACTCGCTTGTTCTCGTAGCGATCAATGAGTTCTTGCCACGCACGTGCGAAGTTTTCATCGGTAACTTCATACTTTCTTACGAGTTGAGCTGCTTCGCCGGTGGCACTCATATTGAGGTATTCCAGTTTTTCGACGTCAAGGATTTCTTTGTTTCTAACAATCATCGCTGAGAAGAGATCACGGAAAGGTCGCCACTCACAATACGATCCTGAGAACTTTGGCACATCGAGTCGAGGGAGCTTTCTAGATGGTGCATGAGATGAACTTGGTGCACTTGATGCAGTAGCGGCCGACTGACCCATCTTACTCTTGAGTTGGTTGAGGTACGAGAGAAGCTCACTCTTTTGGTCGGCATAGATTTCTTCACATTGTTCATACAAATGATCTGTGAAGTACGGTAGCACGGATCTCTCTTCAGCTTTCAATGACGAGAGGAGATCGTGATTTTCTTGGAATTTCTTCCAATTTCCGTCGAGAATTTCGATTCTCGTCTGTATTTGCTCGGGAGTGCGCTTTTTGATTTCTAGTTTTTTTCACGTTAGTAACGGCACGACTGATCAGGCTGTATTGAGTGGCCTGTTTGTCAACAACAACAGCGACCGTATCCGACATGGTTCAAATCGGTTGTAACGTACTAGCGCACGGATTTAACAACTTCGCGACACTTCCGGAGCACGATGAGATGATTTTTACAGAGCACGCACGTGCACGAATTACTTTACACGCACGAAAATCACAACTATTGAGAGAGCGCGCGAACGTAGACTTTAGAGATGAGACGAGAGCGCGGCGAAGGCAAGAGTGAGAGAGAATAACCGTTGACTCTTGTTGCCGCACACACACGAGACTTTCTTTGAGTTTGGAGAACGAGTTTACACTTTTCACTTTACTGATACTGCACTATTCACAACAATCCGGCTCGAAGGACCAAAAAATGTATAGAGAGAACTCAAAAATTATTGAAAATAGTACAGTCTATCTCTCAATAAACTGTACTATTTTCAATAATTTGAAATTAGAGAGATGATTTTGCCGAAACATACTCTTTTTCCCTTCCTTCTCTGTTCCCTCGCTATATCTTCGATTTCCCACCTCATTTTCCTTTCTTTCCATGTTAAATCGTCCTCTATTCTCTCTTTTCTACCTGCTAGCTTCTTTTTTGCTTCCATCACCTTTCTTTTGGTCTCCTTATCTTTCACTCTTACTATCACCATCTTCCCTATTCTTTTTACTGATTCTATCTCTTCTTCTACTCCTATGCTTTTGAATAGCTTCTCCACCTCATCCTTCTTCATCCTCCTTCATTTTCTTCCAATCTCCACTCTAGTTCTTTTACTTTGTCTTCTATCTTCTCCTCTCTTTTTTTTCTTTCCCTTCATTCATTTCTAATTCTAGCTTTTTTATTCTTTCATTTATCCCTCCCTCCCCCTTTCCTCCTTCCTTCTCTATTTTTTCTACTCTCTCCTTCAATTTCTCTATTTCGCTCCTCGTCTCCCTCCTTTCCTCCTCCCATATCTCGTCTCTCCTTCTCAACTCTTCCTTTAATTCCGTTATTTCTTTTTTCAGTCTTTCTTCCTGCTTCTTCGCTACCTCCCTTACCTCCTCCCTCCCCTCTGCTATCTCCCTCCTCATAATCTTCAATATTTCCATCATCTCTTCTTTACCTTCTTCCTCTTCTTTCCCTCCTTTCCCCTGTCCTTGTGGCGATCTTGCCACTACCTTAGTGCTTCTGAAAGCCTCCTCCCTCTCCATATCATTTTCCACCCTCACCTTTTTTTTACCAAAATATTCTTCTATTCTTCCCGTACTGTTACTTCTCTCCCTCTGTATAATTTCTACCTTTTTCCTTATCCCTATTCCTGTCTCCTCTTCTTCTCCCCTTTCGTCTCCCATTCTTACTCCTTCCTAATGTCCTTCCTATACTTTCGCTAGCTGCACGTACGTTTCCTTCCTTACCTACTCTTCGCTTCCTACCTTACCGACTTTCTTTCCTCAACTCCTGCGCCGCTACCTGCGGTACCCTAACCTCCAAACTCTTTTCCCTCTCAATCCCCCTTCGCCTTCTCCGCCCACGATCCTGTTGTATACAATTCTTTCTTCTCACTTCCTCCCTACTTCCACACTCTCCCTTTCACTCCTAACCCCCTTTTCCCCCCTTTTTCACTTCTTTCGCCCTAACCTCCAAATTCTTTTGACCGTCGTACCTCCTTTGCCTTCCCTGCCCCCACGCTTCGCCTGCGTCCTATACCTTCCTCCTACGCCACCGTATGCCTCCACACTTTCTCGTTCTCTCCTACACTTTCCTCACCTCTTTCCACTACTTCTAATTTCCTATGCTTCTTCCACACGCTCTCTCTCAGTCACACCGGAAACGGAAGTCCCATTTACTAGTAGTAGTATATTTATTATTGTTCCCCTAAGGGTTACAATCTCCTACATAACCATCTCCGCTACATTCATTCCTTAAAACTACCTTATCCTATTTATCCTAACTTAACCTACATCTTAATATTAATCCCGCTCGCCCGCTCTCTCTCCCCTCCTCCGCCTCTCGGACCTCCGCTTCCGCACACTTCTCCTTCCACTCACAATCCTCCATTCATTCCTACGCTCCCCCCCAGACATCTCTCTTCTTTCCTCCAGCCTCTTCATCCACTCCTCCCCCCCCCATCATCCCCCAACACCTCTACCACCGCACTCTGCCATCCCCTCTCCACCCCACAGCCTGTACAAACCTCCCGTACGTGTTCCCATGATTCCTCTCCTTGCCCACATATTCTACACCTCCTTTTCTCCTCCTCCTCCCAATATCTCCCCTCCCTCATCTCATTCCCTAACCTAAAACTTGCAACCCTCTTCCACCTATCCTCCCCCCACCCTTTCTTCAGATACCCCGGCACACCCATTCCCTTCACCCTCCCATACCATTTATTATATTTCCCCTCCCCTATCCTCGTCCACCTTTCCTCTTCCTGTGCCCTTCTTTCTCTCTCCACCAACTCCTTCCCCCTTAACTACCCCCTATCCCTCATCCTTTCCACCTCCTCAACCGTCCACCCCTTGTCTTTAAAAAACTACTCCCTCTCTTCCTCCCACCCCTGTAGCACCCTTCCCCTCCTCATCCTCCTCTTCATTTCCTCCCAACAATCTCTCGCCAACTTCCCCCCTTTTCCCTCCTCCAGCTTCCTCTCATACCCCCATGCCCTCATCCCTGCCCCTCCTTTCAACATTCCCCTCTGCAACTCTTCCCTTATCATATACCCCGGGGTACTCCGATCCACTCCCAGCACCCATTTCAAATATCTCTCCTGCAGCCCCTCCACCTTTTCCCTGCACTTCCACCCCAACACCTCCACCCCGTAACTCATAACCGCCCACACCAACTTGTCGAAGAGCCACAGTCTTCTTCCCCAATCCTTCCCACACTTCCTTTTTCCTATCCCCCAGACCTGTCCCATCACCGCCGCCCCCTTTCTTACCCTCTCCTGTACATGCTCTTCCTGTCCTCCATTTCCCATCAACGTGTACCCCAGGTATCTGAAGCTATGTACCTCCTCCAGTTCTTTACCCTTTCATCTCCATACCACCTTCCCCCACCTGCCCTTCTACATCTCATCACCTTTGTTTTTCCTACGTTTACCTGCAACCCTTTCCCGTCCATATACTTTTCCAATTTCCCCATAAGCCCCTTCATCCCTTCCACATCCTCTGCCAACACCGCCACGTCGTCCGCATAGGCCAATGTATATATCTTCCTCTCCCCCAGCTTCACTCCCCCCACCCTTCCCTTCCCAACTCTTCATCCATGTCCGCAATCAGGAGTGTGAACAGTATTGGGCTCAGCCGGCACCCCTATCTCACCCCCTGGCGGTCCAGAACCTCTCTCCCTTCTCTTCTCCCACCCTGACCCTTCCTATTGTTTCCCAAAGCGCCTCCTCACACCTTGCTACCAGCCCTTCCCTCACCCCCTGCCTCTCATAGCCTTTATTAAAACCTCCCTGTCCACCGAGTCGAAAGCTGCCTTCATGTCCACAAACAACACTATCAATTTCCTTTCCTTCCTTCCTACTTGCCTATTTATCAGGTAATTGAGAGTGTAGATGTGGTCTACACATCCCACCCCCCTCCTAAATCCCGCCTGAGTCGGTGGCAGCAGCTTCTTCTCTTCCACCTCTGCCCTCAATCTCTCCGCCAGCACCGACGCATATATCTTATAGGCCGTCTGGGTCAGCGTAATCCCCGGTATTCCTGCACCCTTTCCCCAGCCCCTTTCTTCACCACTGGCACCACAACTCTCTCCTTCCACCCCTCCGGCCACCCTTCTCCCCTCCATACCCTGTTACATAACACCCATAACCATTTTCCCACTTCTTCCCCCCATATTTCCAAACCTCATTTTGTATCCCATCACCTCTCCCTGCCTTCCCGTCCTTTAAACTCCTCACCACTCTTCCTATTTCATCCCTCCCTATATCCCTCTCTTCGTCCCTCACTCCTTCCCTGCCTCCACCCCACTTTACCCTCCACTCTACCCCTCCCATCAGCCCCCTGAAATACTCGTCCCATTCCTCCATCTTTATTCTCTCATTTACCCTACTTCTCCCCCTCTATCTCTATTCACCACCTTCCATACCTGCGCTTCCGTTCTCACCCCCCCCCCAGTTCCCTTTCCCATCGCTCCATCTCCTTCTTTCTCTTTTCCTCGCACATCCTTCCATACCCCCATTTCCTCTCCCTGTACACCATCCCCCCTCTCTTCTCCACCTTCTCAGCTCCTTCCTCACCTTACTCTTCTCCTCTCTACACTCCTCATCCCACCATCCTCCCTTTCTCTTCCTCTCCCCACCCCCCACCACCGACTTCCCCAACGCCCCCTTTATTCTTCCCCTTAGCTCTCCCCACTCCTCATCTACACTCCAGTCCCCCTCCCCTCTCCTCCCAAAGCTCCTCATAAACTCCCTTCTCCCCTCCTCTGTCCAATTCCCTCTTCCTCTTCCCCTTCCCCCTCTAATTTTCCTCCTCTCTATATTGCCCCCCACCTCTCCCCTCACCCAGACTACCAGTGGCTGATGATCCAAGTCTACCCTCTCTCCTACCTTTACCCTTTCCACCTTCTCCCACGTCTCTTCGTTCCCAATAATATAATCGATCACCGTATTCGCCCTTGCTCCTGTAAATATCCACTCCCCTTGCTCACCCCCCTCTACCCCCCCCCCCGTTTAAAATACTCCATCCCCTTTCCTCCAGGTACCCGCACAACCTCCTCCCGTCATAATTCACCTCCTTATCCTTCGACCTCCTACTTCCGCGCCCCCTACCTCTTCCTCATCCCCTCCCAGAACCCTCCCTCCCTCTTCCCCGGTCCTCGCATTAAAGTCACCTCCTATCAACACCCTCACTCCCCCCTCCCTCTCTTCCATCCAATCCCCTATATCCTCCAACTTCCTCTGCAAATCTCCATTTACGTAAACCCCCACTACCCTCCACCACTCCCCCCCATCCTTATCTTTTTCGTCATAATCCCCTTCTTCCCTCCTTCCTCCTCCACTCCCACCTTCAACCCTTTCCTCACCCCCATTAACATCCCTCCCATTGCCCCACCCCTCTTTTCTTCTCCCTTCGTGCCCATTGCCTGTCCCATACATACCCTCTAGGTAAACTCCCTTCCACCTTTCACCACCACCCCTCCTCCATCCACGTCTCAGACATCACTACCACGTCCCACTTCTCCAATCCTTTCCAGAAATCCCCGTCCTTGTTACTCAATCCCGCCACATTCCAGAACGCTACCTCGTACCCACTCCCCTCTCATCCTCCTCCCCCCTTTTTTCCCCTCTCTCCTCCCTATCCCTTATCTTTCGTTTCCCTGCCCCTCCACCCATCTTTCTCTCAACTCATCCCACCTTCTCATCCGCCCATTCACCCACAGCTTCATATATCCCACCTGAATCTTCTTTCCTCCTTCCTTCTCCCTCTCCGCCTCTCTTTCCACCTTCCACCTCACCTTCCTTTCTTCCTCCGTCAGATCATCATCAATCCTTTCTCTCCTGCCCCTCAGTTTTTCCTCGCCTCCAACACCTTTATCTTCTCCTCCCTCCCCGCTAACTTCGCCAGAATCACTCCGCCCCCTTCCTTTCCCCTTCCCCCCACCCGTCTCGCCTCCCTTATCCCCTTCTCCTCTATTCCCAACGTTGCCCACAACTTCTTCACCTCCTTCTCCTCCTCCCCTCCCTCTGCCCCCATCCCCCTTATCACTACATTATTCCTTCTTTCCTCTCTCTCCCTCTTGTCCTGCTTTAACTCCATCTTTCTCACTCTCAGCGAATACTCCTCCATATCTCCCCCTCCCCCCTCTCCAAACAAACTCTCCCCTCCTTTTCACTTTCCCATTTCTCTATCTTGACTATCATTTCCTCCACCCTCCCATCCCTCTCTTCCAGCCTCTCTAACCTTTCTTCTATCTTTTCCCTCTTCCTCTTTTCCTCCGTTCTGCCCTCCTCCCATCTCTTTTCTTCTCTCCTCCCTTTCCTTGCTCATCTCCTCTTTCTCCTCCCTCATCTCTTTCCTCATTTCCTCTTTCTCCTCCCTTAATTCCTTCATCATCTCCCTTAACATCCTCACCACCTTTCCCAACTCCTCTCCCTCTTCACTCCCCCCCTCTTTCCCTCTGTTAATAGGCGATCTCATCGTCCTCGAACTCTATTTAAACCCCGTTCTTTCCCACTCCAGCTCCCTCCCTCCTCCCTCCTCCCTCTCCTTCCTTCCCCCCCCAGCTATCCATACTTCCCGCATTGCTTCCCACACTGCTCAAACTGTCATTCCTGCGCCTTTCCTCACTTTTCCGCCTTCCCTTTTCTTCACCTATTGTCTCCCCCCTCCCCTCACCCCCTTGCCTCCCTCCATTTGTCCTCACGCTCTTTACTTTTCCTCCACCACCTTTTCAGCTCTTATCCTTAAACCTTTTAACCACCACCTCTCTCTTTTCCTTTACCTTCGTTGAAATTTCCCGCCTTCCTACCAGCTCTCCCTGCTTCCACACCTGCCCGCTAGTCTTCTCTACTAGTCCCTCCGTCTATACCTTCCCACCACTCACTAGTTGTCTCTCAACCTAACCTCCACACCGTTCCCTTCACCCGCCTTGCACTTCGCAACCCACTGCCCCCGCCCTTTTCCCTTTCTATTCCACCCTTCCTACCCTTCCTCGCACCTTCCCCACTAACTCCCTACCCTCTCGCACCCTACTTCACTCACACTTTCCACTCCCGACTCGCAGCCACACACAATCACCTCTACCACTCTCGCGTCCGGAAACGGAAGTCCCGACACATTTACTAATTATTTATAAATTATCACACGTGCTCATATGTCAAGAACATTGAATCGTTCAATGAATAATTGCGTTTGCAAAATGCTACCTGAAAATTTGTGAGTACCCAGTCCGACATAGATCACACTGCATCATCTTCTGCTTTGATTATCTGTAATAAATAAATATATATATAGAGCCACATTTTTTAATTATATAGAACTTAACATAGAACTTATTATTTATAGAAATAGAGTGGCCTTCTGCTATAGTGAGTGTAGAGACTAAATAATGTGTCCAAAAGAGGTGAAAGCGTATTGTTTTCGCCAGGTGCGAACGTTAAAAATTGCCGGCGCTGGGGCGACTCGGTGGGAAGGTGAGACAACGACACGACCTTCTTTGACACTGACACACTTTATTTTCCAGTGGTCAATCGGCCACTGGACGTCACACAAACAAATACACTTATACAATACACTATGGTACAAGGAACGCGTGGGCGTTTCGCGACTTGGGTCGCAGAGCAAAAGCTTGATTAACGGCGCAATGGGCGCAAAGAAAATCACGAGGTGCGTGCGTGTCACGACCAAGATGGGTTCGAAACTAAACGGTCGCCGGGCGAGCGCGTCGAAAAGACGTTACAGTAAACATTGATGTGTCAACGCCCTCAGCTGACTCGTCAGCGGTTGACACATTTGAACGCGAGACGCGGCGCGCTTTACGCGGCCGCAACACGTATGGTAGAAACTCTTGTTGCAGGAAATTGAAATGCTAATGGTAATAATTCAGCAAAAATGAACGAGATCCAATATTTTTAACGCACAATTTATTGATGTTGGAATAAAACTAAGTTAGTATGTTTATTGCTGAATTGAAATAATGGGAATCTAAAAAATTAATGAATAGCATGGCAACTACTGTGGATTTTATTAATTAAGGTATTACGAATGTCTTCCACAAAAGATTGAAAAGCATCAAAGGAGATGTGTTTTCATCGTACTTTCTTCACTAATGTGACTTGCTTTACATTGCAAGCAGTCCACCATAATCTATTTTCTTAATAATTCTTAATACTATGTCTTTAGACAAATTTTGTCGATTTACCTTATTTGACAAAGTTCCAGAAACTTGTACGAAACAAGATACTTTATCTAGCTATGTAATCTTCTCCGGACAACCTCCACACCTGTGCATTCCCTTCATTTCTATCCATCCAAGCCTGTGCGTCCCCTTAAATTCTACTATCCAAGCCTATGCGTCTCCTTCATTTTTCTCGAAGTCCTGTGTGTCCCCTTCATTTCTATAATATAATAAGCTTTATATAAAAACTCTAAATTGCTAATATACAAATACAAATATCTGGCAATTTAAATGCAATACAATTTTTTACTACGGTATATTATTTCTTATTTTGTACATGCATGGTACAAATTTCCAGAAACTTATGCGAAAGAAGATGTTTTTCTGTCGAATCGAACCTTCTCCGAACAACTTCCAAGTCTGCGACTCTACATAAGAAATCTATTAAATAAATTTGGCGACTTACCTTGTTAATTGAGGCAATAATTCAGTCTCCTATTTAGTGTAAAAACTCCTGACATTTCAAATTTAGACCACTTATATTATTTGACACTTGGAAGGTTAAGATCAATAGGTTATATAGTTTAATGGTATATTTAAAAATATGTACAATGACGGACGACGATCCCTGCCGAATAATCCCGAGAGTCGACGAACGAAGAACGAAACATGTGTTAGTTTCGTTTTGGCTGAAGGTGTGCGCGTAACGCGTATATACGTAGAAGAACGAAACATGTATTAGTTTCGTTTTGGCTGAAGGTGTGCGTGTAACGCGTATACGTATTATGTTTGACGAAAAATTCCTTGGAGAATCAGAAGAAAAATCTACCGTTTCTGACTGATCCATGAGACGATATTATCATATCTCTGTCATGCGTGGACCGATTTTATTGGAACTGGTCTTATTCGAAAGCTGATATGCGGTTTACATGAGAAAAATGCCTTTAAATTTAGAAAATATTGCAAGCGTGATGAGATATTAATGTATAAATGTCAGAATTAGGTTGGAATGGCTCCGCGACGAGTAAAGATACACGGTAGCGACAGTCGACATATACACGGTGTCTTTCATGTACTTGGCGTCGAGACGCTGCCGCGTTTCTAGATAAAATGTTTATTCGTATTAAAATATTTATTTGTATGTCACGTCCCGGGTGGAGGTCTTTTGGGGACAATGACATGTGGGGTAATAGTCAGGCGCGAATCTGTAATCCAGCACTCTGAGAGGTTTGAAGGGAAGTCAGGCGCGAATCTGTAATCCAGCACTCTGAGGGTTTTAAAGGAATGTCAGGCGCGAATCTGTAATCCAGCACTCTGAGGGTTTTAAAGGAATCTCAGGCACGAATCTGAAATCCAGCACTCTGAGGATTTGGAAGGATAATCAGGCGCGAATCTTGAATCCAGCACTCTGAGGATTGGAGGGAAAAGTCAGGCGCGAATCTTGAATCCAGCACTCTGAGGATTTTAAAGGAACGTCAGGCGCGAATCTTGAATCCAGCACTCTAATCGTTTTTAAAGGAAGGAACGTCAGGCGCGAATCTAAAATCCAGCACACTAATCGTTTTTAAAGGAAGGAACGTCAGGCGCGAATTTAAAATCCAACACACTAATCGTTTTTAAAGGAAGGGCGTATCCGGGGGACACCCGTTAGCACTTTGTTTTGGTTTTGAGTAATTGGATTTACTGTTGCATTCGTATAAGAAGTTACACGTAATACTTCCTGAGAAATTCGTCTAGCTATACGGGTGTAACAAATCCCAAAAAGCCTTTCTTTTTTATTTTTAATTAATAAACCTAATTAATAAACATTTAAATATTTATATTTTATTATATTCCTATTATCCTTATTTTTATAAGAGTGTTTAGCGTTAACATTAATATTAGTTCAGGATATCGCGAGATGCGAGTATGACGAAAGAGAATTGAGAGTAAAGGAGTGGGAAAATCGAACGCATGCGCGATCCTCAGTCGATCAGCGGATCGACGAGAGCAAGGATCAGAGGCAGTAGATTGTGATTCGTGCATGATGAATGAGAGAGGGAACCGAGCGTTCCATGCGTGCGCCTGCGTACTATTCAGTCGCTTGATAGACCGACTAGAGAACGGATCGAGAGCAATATGAGAATGCTTGACGCGTAATAGTCGAAATCCATTCCCATTGGTGCGCTCCCAGTACTCAGAATGTGTATAAATACGGGCAGGAAAGCCCAGAGAGGATCACTCTGACTTATGAATTCATATTCTTATGACTAGCCAAGACGCTGTTAAGAATCATTTAAAGCTAAGAGCTGATTCCAACCTAAGGTTAGGCTTCAACTTTGGAAGCCGCCTCGTAGGCCCCTTGGTATTGTCGATCGTTTTGACCAAGGCTATAATCGCCTGGTCTAACGACGTATCTGCCTTGGAAGCCGCCTCGTAGGCCCCTTAGTTGTCAAGCTAGATTTATGAATAATAATAATTCTCAGGTTAGTAAAATTACTCCTGAGCAACGAGGGAACAATACTATTCCAGGTGGCAAAATCGCCCCTGATGAAACACTGAAACAATTCAAACGATTCTCAACTTAACATATTCAATTTCCTAGATCCATAAGCTAATTCCTAAATTATAAGCTAACTCCTATATCGACCGAGAGTCATAACCTATTAACCAACTCCTATATCGACCTAGAGTCATAATCATTAACCAATTCCTATATCGACCGAGGGTCATAATCTATTAATCAATTCCTATATCGACCGAGAGTCATAATCCATAAATCAATTCCTATAATTCGACTAAACGTCATTATTAATTATTTAAGCTATATTACTCAAAATCGATCGTTCGAACGGACATTTCTTTTGTAACGACCTAGAGTCGCAACCCAAGACGATCAACTTTACTTTTTGTAACGACCTAGTGCCGCAACCTAATTAATTTCTTTAATTTCTTTAATATTAAGGCGTTAAATTATAGCTTTATGTATCATTTAAAAGTGTTTTTCTTGAATAAACACTATTTAAGTTAAATTCTTGTTCTTGAATTTTAATTCTTTATCGCACGCCACACGAACCAATCCCGAAATCCTGTAGGGAGCGTTACGCTACGCTCGAAATCGTTACACGGGTGTACGCGGCCCGTGCAAAAGAACGTTAGTAAACACTATAAACTGTATTCCATATCAGAGCATACCGACGCCCCTACCGATTTGCGACCGATCTGTGCAGCTCCCACTACTGCCCACGGTTTGAACCGTAAGCGATTGGTCATGGTGGTTTCTAAGGAATAATTAGTACATCCCAAACGCGGGACCTGGCCGTTGTCAACGTAAACAGTGGACGAAAAGTTAACAGAGAGAGTAAGTAGAGGGCCGTGCGACGGAGAAAAACATAGGAGTCGAGCGTTGCAACGCCTCCTGAGGGTCGTGCCTGCGCGAAATCGGTATGCTTTAAGGGAACCTCCCACCCTTGACCACCTCAAAATTACCAAAAATGAGCCTCTTTGTTGAAAAATTGCAGGAAAAAAACTATGAGACATATTGAAGAAAGTGGATATATTTCTGCGAGGGCTAGCCTTACACAACATAAAAAAAGTAATTCAGTCTTAATAGGCACCTAATTTCACTCCCGTGACTTTAAAGCCGTTTTTCTCAGTTTCACTATTTTTGAAGTTAGCCGCCATGATATCTCACAAACCGTTCGACATAAAGTCTTGAAATTTTCAGCACAGCTTTGGCACACCCATAGCTACGATGTGACCTACTTTCAATCGAATAGACAAAGTTTGAACGACTTTTCTGATGTTTGGAAACTATTTTATAATTTTAGAGAAAAACTAAAAGTTTATAAATGCTTTATAAAACTGGTTGTAGAATTTTCCCAGTGATGATTGTGGGTCACATCGTAGCTGTGGGTGTGCCAAAGCTGTGCTGAAAATTTCAAGACTTTATGTCGAACGGTTTTTGAGATATCATGGCGGCTAACTTCAAAAATAGTGAAACTGAGAAAAACGCCTTTAAAGTCAAGGGAGTGAAAGTAGGCGCCTATTAAGACTGAATTATTTTTTTTATGTTGTGTAAGGCTAGCCCTCGCAGAAATATATCCACTTTCTTCAATATGTCTCATAGTTTTTTCCTGCAGTTTTTCAACAAAGAGCCTCATTTTTGGTAATTTTGAGGTGGTCAAGGGTGGGAGGTTCCCTTAATGTGGAATACAGTATAGATGCTCTCGCGTTCGCGAACCGGAATCAGCTGTTTCACTAGCTTGTTTGGATTTTAGATGTTTCGTAAACAAATGGGTGAACACAAATAATTCGAAGCGTGATTTAAAACAAAGCGGTTTATTAACTTTGTTGAAGCGGTTATTATAATTATGCGTGGGACTTTGAGCATTGGCACATAACATTTATATAATGAATTATGTCATTTATGGTATATGTATGGACATGAGGTACAATATATAAATCATAGAATGAAATACTTTTAATATAATGATGATCGTTACTAATATGAAGAAATATGATCGCAGTAAGCGGTTATAAGACAAAGATATTTAAACGAAATAAGCGTTAATGAAATAACACACTGTTGGAGATTCGGTAGTTCCGATCTCCGCCACATCCAACTCATGGCAGCACCTCCTGGACAGCACAGCGCTAAGCCCGATCCACAATCGATACGCCAATCAGGTGTCAGCGACAGAACGCTCAGCCAATCGCATTTCCCCACGTCGCGCGATCCTCCAGAATTTTGGAGAAGACGACTAACGGAAATCGATCGGCCATATTGATTAGCTTTCTTGTTCACGCAGAGTACAAGTACAGACGCGTCGGTTTTTCTGAACGTTTATCTCATTGTAACTGGTGAATTCTCGCATAATTGCTCACAACCATCGCTCATTTCGTGATTTCTCACCGCTCATACGTTAATTTCTCAGTCTCAAGCTCATCGCGACGATTGTGGATCGTGGCTAGTCACGCGCCCACGTGCTCGGCTCACCGCGATTTGTCTCAGTGTGACAATAGTTTTAGATTCGTAAGATAAAGTGCTCACGCTCACGCTCACGTGCATTTTCTTAACCTTTGACTTCACTCCGCGAGTGTAAAATAAACATTGACGCTCTTCTCACCATATACTGGCTATTTCTTGCACCTAACCTAACCGGTATCACACCTCGATCACTTTTTCTCAAACACACACTATGAACGCAGTAAGCGTTAACGTTAGTAAGACAAAATTATACCCACGGAAACGCTGATGGACTTTCTAGAAGACCTTGCATCGAAGAAGATTGCAGGAAATGCGACCGACTGGATAAAAAGGAGGCAGAAGAGGAAGTGCTGAGCACGAAGAAAATTCACCGGATATTCTGTGACGAAAGGAAGAGCGAATGGAAACGAAGTCAGGAAGAAGATGAAGAGATTGGCTTCATCTTGAAAAAGAAAGGGGAAGGGGAGAAGCCCGACTGGCAAGACGTTGCTCGTTTCTCCCCACAGACGAAATATTACTGGTCAATCTGGGACTCGCTGGAAATTCATGAAGGTTTACTTTTCAGGAAATGGGAGTCCCACGATGGTGCGACGACCTCATGGCTTTTGGTAGTGCCGCGCGAGAGGGTCGCAGACGTTCTGAGGGAATTCCATGATGCGCCAACAGCTGGACACTTCGGAGTGAATAAGACCTTGGCGAAGATCCGCCAGCAGTTCTTCTGGTCCACGTGTCGACGGGACGTTCAAGAGTGGTGCCGGCGGTGTGACACCTGTGCGGCGAAGAAGGGACCTCGTCAGAGAGGAGCGGGGAACCTGAGAGTATACAACGTGGGAGCTCCGTTCGAGAGGCTTGCCCTGGACGTTGTGGGTCCGCTCCCGAGGTCTCAGGCCGGCAACAGGTTTATTCTGGTCGTGGCGGACTACTTTACCCGGTGGCCGGAAGTAATCGCGATGCCAGACCAGCGAGCTGTCACAGTGGCAAGGGCTCTTCTGCACAACGTGGTCTGTCGTCATGGTGTACCACTGGAGATACACACGGACCAAGGAAGGAACTTCGAATCCTCCGTGTTCAAGGAACTGATGAAACTGTTGGGAATCAGGAAAACGCGAACAACTCCCCTGCATCCTCAATCCGACGGAATGGTGGAACGTTTGAATAGAACATTGCTCCAATATCTCGCAATGTTCGTTTCGGAGCACCAACGGGATTGGGACGAGTGGATTCCCATGTTCCTCCTCGCTTATAGATCAGCGCGTCATGAGGCTACGCAATTAACGCCAGCGATGATCATGTATGGCCAGGAACTTCGCCTACCCCTGCAATTATGGAGAGGACTGCCCCCAGAGGTGGAGGAAGACGAGGACATCCAACAAGGATACTCTGAATGGATCCGAGGAAAAATGAAGAGGATCCATGAATTCGTTCGACAACGCCTGGATGTCTACAGTTCGAAGATGAAGTCCTGGTACGACAACCGTGTGCACGCGGTAGAGTTCCAGCCCGGAGAACGAGTGTGGTTATTCCAACCACGAAGAGTGAAAGGAAAGTGCCCAAAACTACAATCCGACTGGGAAGGACCCTACACAGTGGTGAAGAGGATCAACGACGTCGTCTACAGGATTCAACGCTCGCCTAGGAAGAAGTGCAAGGTGGTGCACGTGCGACGCCTGGCGAAATATGAAGGACGATGCCAAGAGGAGTGAAGACTTCCAAGGATCAAGAGACACAAACAAGAGGAGGACTCAAGAAAGAAGATTAGTTTAAGCTAATTAGGTGGACTGGGCTGCGGAGGCTGCCCCCGTAGCCCGGCCCCCCCATTCTTGAGTCTGTTTCAGAGAACACGATACCCCACGACGAGGGACAAGGTGTCGGGGGACTGCTGCCGCGGCTTGAAGGCGACCCCGAATTCCCCGAATGTGCCACAACAGCGTGGTAGTCCACAGCGGGGTGCAGACATACGTGGAACCACCCCGCTAGCCTCCTGGCTGGGATCCTGGCCGCGTCCCCGGTACGGTGCTTACCGAGGGGTCCCTCCCTACGAGGTGGACAGCGGACGGGAAATGGTATCCCCAACCACTGGACGGACGTGCGACGCAGTCGCACGGATCGGTCAGAGGGGACATCGCGGAGACGGGACCGCTGACGAGCCGCACCGAGACGGTCCCCTGGAGCAGCACCAGAGGCCACGAAGAGGAATGGGGCCATCAGGAAGCCACGGATTGGAAAACTGGAGGCGTACAAGAAAGAAGAACGAAGACGAGCTGGCAGTTCTGGGCGGATTGATCGGGGAACGGGCCGAGAGCAAGCTTGTGACTAGCTGCAACCCCCTGCTTTCGGTCTCCCTTTCGCCTTTCCGTTTTCCTGGTTCTGTCTCGCTCCACCGGACTCTCGCAGAAGGAGAAAGGGAATTAATTTCTGTCCACTTTCTTCACTAAGGGGACCCGGAACGCGACGTCACCCGAGCAGCCCAGGAATAGACTCCAGAGCTACAAAGGATGGGGACTTCGAGCAGCGGCCGCGCCACGAGGAGGATGCAACACCGCCGCGGGACGTCGAGGGACGCTCGGGGAAATGCAGCGGATCAACGAGGGACGTTCCGGAAGCCCCGGTGGAAAATCCGAGAATCCCGAGGGAACCGTCACCGAGGGAGAACAGAACAGGGCAGGAAACAGAGGAGCCGTTCCGGGAGCATCAGCCTGAACCCCGACGGCTAGAAAGTCGAAGAGTCCCAACCAGTAGACGACCTCCCCGCCCGCCTCTGCCCAAGAAGGAGATGCCCCGTCGTAGAAGAGGAAAACCGCACAAGACAGAAGTCCACAAGTACGAAGACGCAAGTGGAGGGCAGAGACGCGGGACCCACGTACCCACGTCTTGCCCAGGGTTTTTGGAGTGGTTTTCCCCTCGGGCGTGAAGGCGAATGCCGAGGCGATGGACGGAAGGGGCCACACAGCACACAGCATCCTTTCCACCTTTCCGGACCAGGGTACGGCTGCAACGGTCGGGACGACCGCTCCTCGAGAGGGGGGAGCAGTGTTGCGAGCACCCTATGCATTGGATCCATGGCCCGCTGGTGCTCGCGACGAAGACATGTGACAGCGAGAAGAAGGCGATCTGATCGATCGCCCGTCAAGCTGTCACTTCAGATACGGACGCCATAGCGAGCAGACGTATTTCCGAACAATTCCTCCTTGCCTATCGTTACCGTTGTATTAATTATATTACATTACATTTGCTGTTAACTTAGTTCATGTGCATTTATACTTCCTATAAACTCGGTTACTTCTATGACTACGACGAAACGTAACAATATGTACGCAATAAGCGTAGATAAATGAAATAATAAAGAAATATGATTGCATTAAGCAGTTATAAACGAAGAAATAGTATATGGTATGGAGGCGATATGCGCAATAATATGAAATAATAATAAATGCTTACAGTAATTGCCGCAAAGCACTGAATTTAACAATTTAGTAAAGATATACTTTTGAAATATTTGACAAGAGTTCTGTCGACGATATGGTTTTGTCGTAGAAAGAGTTGTCGACGAAAGAGTTTATCGTCGAAACAGTTTTGTCGTCGACAGAGTTTGTCGTCGAAAGAGTTTGTCGTCGAAAGAGGTCCTGGCCTCTCGATCCTTCGTATTGTGACGAAGTCACGTCACGCGTCGTGCGAACGCCCGGAACCGAGACAATGGGTTTGGTTCGCGCCGCGCCCGCTTGGCGGCCGCGGTCCCGCGATATCTCTCGCGGGCGAAAATGTACGGCCTCTTAATATAAAGGCCGCGGCGAGCGGAATCAGGAGCTCTTGTGCATGTCGCTATACCGCTTCAAGCAATACAAGACGTTCATTTTTGATACCCACGGCCGAGAGTTCTCTCGTGCCGTACCGTGAGGTGTGTCAGTGTCGGCCATAGCCATACTGTACCATTACCAGCCTCTGTCCGAAATAGGCCGAGATTTATCTTGCGCCCTGCCTACGTCAGAGAGGTACCTCCGCGCCCATTAGGCCGGAACCCTATTGCACTCTGAACCTCTCTTATACGACTCTCGTACGAACGTGCCCCTTAAGGCCATTCCGAGCAGAACATTACACACACCGCATCCAATCTCCTTCCGCTCGCGGCCAAGTCGCCGCCGCCGCGAGACCGACGCGTCGAACAACCGTAACTCCGCAGCTCTTCCCACGGGATCGGAAATAATTGTAAACATAATTACAGCAGCTTTCAATAAACACTGTTACTGTTTTAAATACGCCTTGAACTCATTCGCCGAACCCGGACACACCGACTGAGTCGGCAACTATCCTTTCTCCGTCCCACCGGTAATCGTTCCGCCACCAAACACGATTACAGTATTTATATGATTTACGCGGGGTCCTTGCGGGGGTTGTATGCGGTAAGGACCTTGACATAATTTACGAAATAAGACGCAGTAGGACTTCCGGGGTTTTTCTATAATATTCTATTATTAGACCTGTTTACGGCACGTACGCCAAATATTCGTCGTAATTAGACTTCTGGGGTTTTTCTACTTGTCTATATTTAGACCACGTTTATGATTCATGCGTGAAATATGCGTCACAATAAGGTTTTCAAGATTCTGTTTAGCTATTGATAAGGGATTTATAAAGAAACCTTAGAATAATACCGCGGAAAATTTAGTGGGACATCACATGTATAAAAATCTATCTGCTTAATATTATGTAATACATTTTTTTCTTTGTATAAATAGCCATTGTTATAATTGGGGCAATTTTTGTATATCATTAATTTTGTAAAGCTAACAATTAATTTACGACAATGTTTTTAAATGGGATTCATTTTAATGGGATAATTAAAATTTCCGCGATATGAGTAATGAAATGTATGAACACAGCATTTTAACTGTATGTATGTAGTTGTGTCATCTTAAGGGGGGAGACCACTGTCGGATATTTGAAAAATCGATTTCTTCTTTTTCACATTTTCCGAAAAACGTAGGTTTCAAGAATGCTGTCTCCAAATTTTATGAAGAAATTCGGAAAATTGACGAAGATATGGTGTTTTCCGTGAAACGGTGTCAAACGCGCGACTGAGCCGCGCGGAACATTGAACGCGTTTTCCTCAGAATGACATTTTTCAACCGCGTTGACAGTGTACAGAGAAAACTATACGTCCAATTAACATGATCAAGGACATTTATTGTACGGAAAACCCGTCGCTATTACTTGACGATCAGTTTTTTTTAATTAACGACCTCCTTATATTTTTTTATCAACATTTCCCTAACTTTGTATTCCGAAAACATGATTTTTTCAGAGGTCCGCTATTTTGTAATTTTTTACAAATTTGACTTTTCTTGATCGTCGCGTAATAGAGGCAGGCTTCTAGTTTCGAAATATTATTGTGTTTTTGAATTCGGATTAACCATATAGCCTGGGCACTGTCAACGCGACTAGCATGTTTTCGCCGCAGCGCAAATTTTGACGAAGAGTATACAGTAAACGCACTTATAAATTTGATTGAAAAAAAATTTCTTACCCTTCGATATGTACACTATGAGCAATACATTGATTTAAATGCGTTGTTTGGTTAAAATAAATTCCCGAAAACACCCTTACTTTTCGGACCATTAAAATTCGGAAAAATCGATTTTTTCTTTTTTACATTTTCTGAAAGATGTAGGTTTCAAGGATGCTGTCTCCAAATTTTATGAAGAAATTCGCAAAATTGACGGAGATATGATATTTTTCGTGAAGAATTGTCAAACGCGCGACTGAGCCGCGTGGAACATTGAACGCGTTTTCCTAAGAATGACATTTTTCAACCGCGTTGACAGTCTACAGAGAAAACTATACGTCCAATTAACATGACCAAGGACATTTATTGTACGGAAAACCCGTCGCTATTACGTGACGATCAGTTTTTTTTTCAATTTTCGACCTGCTTCTATTTTTTTTATTAACATTTCCCCAATTTTATACCCTGAAAACATGAGTTTTTTTACAGTGGTCCGCCATTTTGTAATTTTTTACAAATTTGACTTTTTCGATCGTCACGTAATAGAGGCAAACTTCTAGTTTCTAAATATTAATAGTTTTTTGAAATCGGATTAACCATATGGCCTGGACACTGTCAACGCGACTAGCATGTTTTTGCCGCAGCGCAAATTTTGACGAAGAATTTACAAGAAACGGATTTACGAATTTGATTGGAAATTTTTTTTTCTTACCCTTCGATATGTACACTATTAACTATACTGAGCAACAAATTGATTTACATGCGTTATTTGCTTGAAATAAATTCCCGAAAACACCCTTACATTTCGGACCGTCACAGTGGTCTCCCCCCTTAAGCGCAGTTGGAAAGCACCTTTATGTACTGGCAGCTCATTTTGATTTCACATCTTTTTTGTATTGTATATTGTTCTATTTTTGTGATTAATTTGATTTTCATGTACTTGGCGTAATTTTTTTATTTTTTTGAAGTTTTTTATGGGGATACCATCCATACAATTGCACACAAATCTATGCAGTATTGAAACAATAAGATTTAAATTTATTACAATTTATCATTCTGCCACAGGTTAAAACTTGCAAAATATTATATAACCTTTGGATCACATGTTCATCTAAACCAGTATATTTCTTGGGCAAAAAAGGAACGAGCTACATTACCAGTGTTGGTTGTTCCAAAACCTTGCTTAACAAAATCTACAAGTATTGAAAGATTACATTTGAAAGAATTTTGTATACTTTGTTTCCTTAATTTCTTTAACTGTTTTTCTTCGGCTGTCCTTGCTGAAGCTTTTTTGAAATCAATACAAATATTACAGCAACTTGAAGCTTTTTGCTCAGTTAGTATATTACACACTTTGCCGTCTATCATTGTGCACTTCAAATCAAAACTTACTTCAAATGACATGTTATTCATATCAAAACAATATGTTTTAACTTTTTTCAATAGATTTGTGTAATATTCGTATTCATTTTTTGCGTATGCATAAGTTTCTTTAATAAATTCAAATTTAATACATCGGCAAAAGTGGATTGATGATGGAGATTTATTTGACCAAATAACAGTATCTTCAACTTTTAACTGAAGGGGAACAAAAGAAACAATAAAAACAGCACCGTCTAAAAGATTAATAGATTTTTCATTGCAGTTACTTTTGTTGTTCAATTTCTCATCAGCATCATTAGTTGTACCTTCATTTGATTCATTTTTACCATCCTCATCGTCATCATCATCATCATCATCACCATTTCTTTCATGATGATTATCAATATCATAATTAGAACTTGCATCGTAATTTTTATCATCTGTCAAAGATATTGAATGTTGACTTGACCACTTTTGCCGTGTAGTTTGTTGACCACTTGCACCGTCCATACCCCATTTTCCCACAAGTACTAATTTCACACCAGATAACTGCATCAGCACATCCTTATCGAATTGTAAAAGAATTCTTTTTGTAGTGTGTTCTAGAAGAGATATTAAATTTGCACTTGCTCCTGACTCAGAATATTTCAAATGTTCTGGAAGGCAATGTGTTTTTGCTTGAACAACATTGGAATAAGGAGGATATGAATTTGTACCAGTAATTCTTGTACTGTGAGTCCGCAATTTTTGTATTTTCTTGCTGTCAAGTATATGTCAATGTACACAGCTAGAATATTGTTAGCTTTCATTTCCAAATTAAATTCGAGATTTTCTTTTTTTCTTTCACATGCTTTTATCAACTCTTCTATAATATGATGTAAAGAGAGCTCATCTGCACGTCTTTTTTGTTTTTTTTTTAACTCACTTCGAATGATAGACGTGGACGACCTCTATTTACAACAGGATTATCAGTGACAGGATTGTGACTATTATTTAGTGAGCTGCTATTAAAATCATCTTTCAGATGGACCACAAAATCCTCTTTTAAAAAATGTTCATGCTTAGAACAGAAAGATTTTTTATTTCGCGTAACTTTCTTGTCCTTCCACTTCTTAAGATACTGTGGACAAAAGATGTTCAGTAACTTACTTTTTATTTGAAACAATTGTCTTGCAGTGTACAAATTGGAACTTCTAATATTCTCTACGATTTGCTATCCATTTGGATTGACTTTGAATTCCAAATCATATTACACAATGTTAAGTTATTAATTCTGTAATACATTTTTTAAATTATTGTAAGTAAACAAAAAAGAACAAATTATATAAACAATATTAAGAAGCTAGTTGTAAAGAACCGAGTGCGAGGGGGGATACAGATTGTTAGTCTCGAGTGGAGTCTGCGTTAGATTTGTCGTGCGTCGCGCGTGGAGACAGAAGATAGAGAGCTATCGAGAGTCTCGAGTAGGGACTGTCTCCACGCGCGACGCACGGTATCCCCACCATTCCCCCACTATTGCTTGTTGCCGTGAGCCCCGAGAGTCCCGTATTTTAAATCCACAAATCTTATTACTACAAATTCGGCATTTCTACACTCCACTGTTGGATCCGTTTCATGGAATATGTATTACAGGTAGCGTATAATCTTGATTTCAAAAAAGGTTTAGCAAGGACAGCCGAAGAAAAACAGTTATATACTGGTTTAGATGAACATTTGATCCAAAGGTTATATAATATTTTGCAAATTTAACCTGTGGCAGAATGATCAATTGTAATAAATTTAAAACTTATTGCTTCAATACTGCAGAGATTTGTGTGCAATTGTATGGATGGTATAAAATGCCACCATCCCTTCATAAAGTTCTTATTCATGGAAGCGACATTATCAAATCATTTGATTTATCGTTTGGCTGGATATCGGAAGAGCCACCAGAAGGAAATAATAAAAATTTTCGTAAAGCCCGAGCTAAACATAGCAGAATGTGCAACCGGCAAATGACAAACAAAGATATTTTACATTATCTCTTTCTTTGGGAACGCATTAGTTTCCAATGCTGCCACACTCATTCTCATGGCAGGACCTCGCGGACCGCGATTCAGCAGCGCTGATCGATTGGCGAGCCGCCAATCAGCGGCGATCGATCAACTGTCGCAGCAATCGATGAACCAATCAGCGAGCCGCGTCGAGGTTCGAGAAGAACGGAGAAGACGCGGTTGCGGAAGCCCGTCATATTTCCTCACTCTCGTTTAACAGTTTGAATCCGACGGATCTCATCTCTAGGCGCGTTGCAAATACAGTTGCATCCTCTGTTCATTCTCACTCTCGTTAACGACAAAGTTATTGTGTTCAGCTCACCGCTAATTTATGTAATATCGCAGCTCATTTGAACGCTCATAAGCCCGCCGATTAGTAGAATTGTGTGGACGCCACGTGGTGTTCTAACGCGGTTACATTGTCTCACACTTTCCGCTCAGGCGGTGATAAGTAATATCACCGCATCACTGACTTCTCGTATATTGACATTACTGTATTACAATAAATTGACAAGATTCTCATCGCGCAAATTGTATTGTGTGCACCTGTTTCTCCTAACCTCTCATTCACCGGCGTGCTCAACAAGTACTTTATCAAACACTCTTAATATCATAAGATCCTTCAATTAGTTCACTCAGACTGAAAGAAAATAAAAAGGTTAAACCCTTAAAGTTGAAGCTGAAGATATGTTATTATAAAATGAGCCACAATGCATGTAAGTTTTCATGCATAACATTTAAATGCATGTGTAGCATGCAGAAAAGGCGGATGAGAGACGCTGACCATCGCGACGTTTCGCGAACACGCTTGTAGGCCGCCCGAGGGGAAAAGCGTGCGGGCGCGGAACAGCGACTCGCGAGGCTCGCGCTTGACGACGCGTCTGTTGATTTCGCAGATAGCAACGATTGGGTATAAAATAGAGGACCGCAAAGGCAAATTCCTTCTTCGCTGCTCCGAGAGAGAGGACGAGGTACACACACGGCCGCTCTCGGACAGTTTAGGGACTCCGGCAGGAGAGTTCGGCGATAATACCTGGACGCCTGCTGGAGGGACTAGAGTCTCCACACGGACGCTCGACCGGTATGGAGAGTAAGGCGATAATACAGAGCATCTCTTTAGAATTAGGGAGGAGAGTACGGGAGATTATTCCTGGACGCCTGTTCGGTATGGAGAGTTCGGCGACAATACCTGGACGCCAACCGAACGGGAGAGTACAGAGTAACTCCTGGACGCCTCATTAGATTAAAATCATGTGCCATATGCACCTCGCCCATTAGCAACAATTAGAATTGTATTCACTCAGCGAGACGCAATGTCTGTTTTTTACGAATTTGTACCCCCATCCTTCCAACCACATCATGTATTCCCTCCTAATCCAAATAAATATTGTCTGTCCAGAAATTTTCCATTTCCTTGCGAAACCCGAAAGGCTACACATGTAACTTCGTATCACATATAATTCATATTAAATGAAATTCTATTTTAATTACAATCACTAAAAAAAATTTTTAAAATTTCAAAAATGATATATATACTAGAAATAAAATCAAAACTAATAAAAATAAAACATAATTTAAAAATATTAGATTGAAATCAGCTACACTAATAGTTTATTTAACGCATAAATGTTGTAAATTTGAATTAAATTTTTTATTTTATAGCTAATACTAGGGGGGCTACGCCTCCCTGGCGCCTTCGGCGCCCAACCCCCCCGGGCTCGCTTCGCTCGCCCCTTTGTTACTGGTACACCTTTTGCAAAAATCACAGTTTTGTTCAGCAATTGTTCTCGTTCTATTGTTCTGTTCGAGATCTATTTGATTTATAATGTTACGTAATAAACCTGTATAAATGGCGAAAAGAATAACGCCAAACACATATTTGTATTATTTATAATATCGTCAATTTAAAACGTTACAAAAAACGTGACATTTAAAGCTCTACAGAAGACCTGTCATAATCCCCCTCTCCAGAAACGGTGGTCACGACCGCTGCAGTCTCTCCGTTGCTTACAGCCGTACCCTGGCCCGGAAGGATTGGAATGTCGCCGTGTGGCCCCTTCCGTCCCTCGCCTCGGCATTCGCCTTCACGCCCGATGGGAAAACCACTTCAAAAACCCTGGGCAAGGCGTGGGTACGTTGGCCCAATGTCTCTGCCCTCCACTTGCATCTTCGCACTTGTGCACTTGTTTCTTGCGCGGCTGTCCTCTTCTTCGACGGCGCATCTTCTTCTGGGGCAGAGGCGGGCGAGGAAGTCCGATTCGTCTGATAGTCACGACCCTTCGAATTTTCAGCCCTCGGAGTTCGGGTGGATAATCCCGCGACGGCTCCGCTATCCGTTGTCCTGGTCTGCTTATCCATCGGCGGCGGTTCCTCTGGTACTCTCCAACGGGTGATGCAGCGGGGTTCCCAGAACATCCCTCGTTAATTCCCTCTATCGTCCCCCGACGATCGTGGCCGGTTCCGGTGCTGCATCCTGCTTATGTTTCGGCCGTTGCTCGATGTTCCCATCCCACGGCGCTTCTGGAATCACTCTGGTTTTCTGGTGCCTTCGCGTTCCAGGTTCTCTATGTGTAGAAAACGGTCGGACATTAATTTTCCTTTCTCTCCCGCGAGGATCCGGTGGAGCCCGACAGAACCGGGAAGACGGAAAGGCGATACGCAGCACGAAAGCAGGGGTGTCACACGTTATGAGCATGCGATCGGCCTGTTCACCGATCAATCCGCCCACTACTGCCAGCTCGTCTTCTCTCTTCTCTCTTGCTATCGCCTCCAGTTCTCCAATCCTTGGCTTCCTGATGGCCCCATTCCTCTTCGTAGCCTCTGGTACTGTTTCAGGGGACCGTCTCGGTGCAGCTCGTCAGCGGCCCCGTCTCCGCGATGCCCCCTCCGACCGATCCGTGCGACTGCGTCGCACGTCCGTCCGGTGATTGGGGACACCATTTCCCGTTTGCTGTCCACCTCGTAGGAAGGGACCCCTTGGTATGCACTGTACCAGGGACCTGGCCAGGATCCTAGCCAGGTATGTTTCACGTATGTCCGCACCCCGCTGCGGACCGCCACGCTGTTGTGGCACATTCGGGGAATTCGGGACCGCATCCAAGCCGCGGCAACAGTCCCCCGACACCTTGTCCCTCGTCGTGGGGTATCGTGTTCCCTGAAACAGAGTCAAGAACGGGGGCCGGGCTACGAAGACAGCCTCCGCAGCCCAGTCCACCGGATTAGCTTAAACTAATCTTCTTTCTTGAGTCTTCGGTATCCTGCGTTCTGCGTGCATCCATCCTCGGATCCTGAGTATGCGTGGTTATCTCTTCACTGGTACGGTCCTTCGTATATCGCAAGGCGGCGTTCATGAACCATCTTGCGCCTCTTCCGGGGTGAACGCTGAATCTTGTACACTACATCGTTGAACATTTTCCGTTATCCTGTATGGGCCTTCTCAATCCGCTTGTGGCTTCGGGCACTTTCCTTTCAGTCTTCGTGGTTGGATCAACCACACTCGTCCTTAGGGTTTGAAATCTACCGCGTGACCATCAATGTTGTATCACGACTTCATGTTGGAAATGTAGATGTCCAGCCGGCATCGCAGGAATTCGTTGATCCTCTTCAATATTCCTCGGATGTATTCTTGTCCTCCTCCACTTCTGGGGCAGCTTATTTCTTTTCTCACAATACCTCTTTCCAAACAATATTTTCAATAAGCTTCGAACTCTGAATTTTTAAACCATCCTTTGACCGGCACCTTGACAATGCAACATATAACTGTCCACGGCTGAATAAAGGTCTGTTGACGTATATCCCAACATGATCAAAACTCTGTCCCTGTGACTTATTAATTGTTATAGCAAATGCTGAGACAATGGGAAATTGTCTTCTGTGCAGCACGAATGGCAATTTGCTTGCATTTGTATCGTCTGTATCCACTATAATACGGGGAAGGTACACAACTTCACCAGCATGATCACCAGTCATAATTTTGCCGGCAATTAAATGCCTATGTAATTTAACTATTTGTAGACGTGTTCCATTGCAAAGGCCATCCTTAATGCTTAAATTTCGAATGAGCATGACAACCGTTCCTACTTTCAGATGTAATTTATGCACAGGGAATCCAGGGAAGTTTAATGAATTCAAATATTCAATCTGATATTCTAACTGCACATCTTCATCCGTTTGATCAAGTCCTGGTGGTTTAGCTGTATCTACACTCATATAGGTATGTTCTTCTCCATCAACCAATTTCAATATTTTATTATTTAGTGCGCGTACATCATCATTATGGCAGGCTAATATAATTCTGTCGGATAAATCAGTTTCTGGGGAAATGGGCTTGTTGTAAATATCACGAACGATGTCTATTGACCGCCAGGATTCTTCAATCTCCCAAAATTCAATAATGCCGTTGCCGATATCTAATAACCAGTTAGCATGTTCCACATCAGAAGATCTCATATTTTTTGATAGCTTTAATTGTGTACATTTCGTCCATATTGCGGTTGATTTTAAAGTTGATCGTACAATTTTTGATGGTGGGGCATATTTTATTACCGGTAAAACTTGACAAAAATCTCCACCGAAGATTACAAATTTACCACCAAAGGACCTGCTATCATTACAGAGATCTTGAAGTAATTCATCAACCATCTCTACTGCCCTACTTGGAATCATTGAAGCCTCGTCCCAAATAATTACGTCTGTTTCATATAACTGTAGTTTATCCTTCGTATTTTTGATATAGCATTTTGAATACGTATCTATTTCTATTGGCAATTTAAATATACGATGCGAAGTTGTTCCTCCAGGTAGCAATATCGAAGCAATTCCTGTCCACGCAACAGTGATAATTTTTTTGTTGTTTGCACGCAGAAAATGTATCAAACAGTTATATAGATACGTTTTACCAGTTTACCCCGGTCCATCAAGGTGGTATATTTTTTCCTCACTGTTTGTTAGAACCGAGGACATCAGTCTATCCAATATAAGCAGCGTGCGGAGCAATTAAGCGCAACAATGGAGGGGGGAAAAACACCTTCAGAGTGGTGATAATGAACTGCCACTGTTCAGTTCACGCACACAATTACCACCACTCTGAAGGTGTTTTTCCCCCTCCATTGTTGAGCTTAATTGCTCCGCACGCTAAATATAAGTAACTGATCTATATTACACTTTTCTTTCATTTCATCAGCTTCTTTTAATTCATCGTCCATTCTTCTTTTACGTTCATCATCTGTCTCCACCAATTGCAAATCTACATCTGGCTCCGGGAGATTAAAATGTTTGCATGTAAAGTTTTCAGCTTCCAAAATTGGCGAAATATGTTGTAAGGCTCGGTATTCAATGTTATCGTTAAATCCCTCACAGAAATGGTTTTTGTATTTTTCCCAAATCTGTAAGGCGATGACTGGTTGTTCACCTGTGAGGTACGTGCAGTAAAATAAACGTAGTTGACGGGGCATCATGACCGCAACCGCCTCATCAAATATTTCGTATACAATAGCCTCCGTGTGCAATAAATTTCTCGCAATGGCAACGTCCTTGAAAGTATCATACGGTTTTCCTTCATAAACTTTCAGATCATTATAACATGTCACACCTGTAACGAAGTTCAATAACAATTTTAGATGAAATCTTTCCGAATCTTTTGGGCTAACAGAACAGACCCTTCCAATAACAGCTTCTTTTCTTTTACGTTTAATCCACGTTTTCTTAGCATCCAAACGATAGTATTCTGGTATATTTCTGTAAAGGATATTTCTGACAGCTGGATCTATTTTATTCAATTCAAAATAAGCCGTCAAAGCTGTGTCATTTTTACTGAGAGCAGTTTGCTCGTCTCCTTCTTTGTACAGTACTTTATGTTGGAGATGCAAATGAACAGGCAACCTATAAATTATGTGTGAACTACCAGATAGTGGGATTTCCAATAATGTAATTTCATCATGAATCTCCTCCTCCAATAATTCATTAGAGTCACCTTTTTTTTATGAATCCGACTCTACTTCTATCGTGTCCCTTGTGAATATATTTGTTAATATACTTTGTACCCAAAACTGAGGTACAATATTCCACATTAATATGGCAATTGTATTTCATTAAAAGGTAGGGATTATGAGGAACCACCATTGAATTGTCCACTGCTACTAATTGTCCATTCACCTTAGCGTTATAATGATTTACTACTATTTTGTTATCTCGACGTCTGTAATGTGGGTATCCCTTCTCATTCATTTCTGTTTGGTCTATAAAACCTTTTGGAAATTTTTTGGAGCATTCGCCTTTTTCATTCGAACATGGAGATTCACTCGTCTGCGGTCCGTGTAACATGTGTTTAATCACTTTTGTTTTCAAAGGGCCCTCCTCTGGTATTTCGGGCGATATGCATTTGTGAATCTGTTCTGGAGTTTTTAGTTTCTCATCGTGTTTTATTGTAAACAGCATATGTGCATGAGGCAAACCACGTTTTTGGAATTCTATTGTATACACGTATGCAATTATAGTGCCAAATAAGTGTCCTTTTAATATTTCTTTCAGTAAGGCTTTAAATTTCAAATGAAATATTCTTACAATAAGTAGAGGTGTGTCATACGGTCCCAGTTTACGGTACCTAAAATTGGTCAATGCTCTCTTTATTTCTGGCCAATTGGGATTGCATGTCATTGTTATAAACAGATCTGGTCTTCCATGTTTTCTGACTATAGCTATTGCATCTTGATATAGTTGTTGCATATGTCGTGCACTTCCTATAAATGATGACGGTAACACGAAAATATTCCCTAACCTTGCGTGGTTTTGAAAGTTGTCCGGATTATTTAATGCACTCCTTGATACGTGATCCATTAATCCTTGATAACACTCGATTCTCAGTTTGTTTTGGTTGTGTTGAAAGAAATTTAGACGTTGATTTTCTATTCGAATGTATGCATGAATCACGTATTGCTGATGTAACCTCCCGCCATAATAAATAGGATTGAACTGATCTAGGTTTCTGTACATCAAACGGTAGGCATAGTACTGCAACACTGATATCTATTTTGTTGTACCTTCCCCTGTCTGCTTTATACACGGGGTCCAACCCAAATCTATATGTTTAGATAGTTTTGGTAGCCTTACACCTTCATTACTCGATTTAGGATAAACGCATAAATCAAAGTCTGGAATGATTCCGTCTTTTGAAACAATAATCGCTGCACATTCGGACGTTACGGGTTTGTTATATACTCGTTTGTCGGGCCCTCGTGTAAAGTATAAAGAATATTCATCCTGGGTTTCCTCGACTACATTTTTTAATTTTCTGTATTTTTGAACGTATGGATTATGTTTTTCTAATATTTCGGTTATTTCACCAATGTAACCGTGTAATTCAGTATCCTTTCCAAAATTTGTCCTATATTTCAAAGCAACATCAGGTTCGTACATATAAATCTGACCACAATACGATTTATTAGTAGACCCGTAAAGAGATGTTGGAGCAATATGATGAACCTGTCCCTGTACATTCAGAACCGGAAGACGTTTATCTGTTGTTATATCTGCTTGGAATGTTGCAAAAGCAAACATCGAGTTAAACATTCGGATATCTTTTTTAAATGCCCTATCACGTAAAATTTGAAGTAAACCATTTGGGAATGGAGATAAATCTGATAATCTAACTTTACCGTTATGACAGCAACTCTTTTGGCAAAATTCATTTTTCCAAAAAATTGCGTACAATGCCGGCATTTTTCATTCATTTTTCCGATATCGTGAACTGTTACTAAATCACCTGATGACTCTTCTGGCTGTTCCCTTGATTCTTTCATACGTGCAGTAGATGTTGTGGCTGACTTTATGAATGTCAAGGCTCTCTGTTCCTCCTGTTGTTGCTGTCGCTCCCTAGTGTCCCTTTTACGTTCATCTGTTGTTTTAACTGGCTCCTTGGTTGATGAGGTTCCCTGATCCTGTAGTAGTTGTTCTGGGTTGCTAAATTCTCCACCAGATTCAAATGATTTCTTCCTCTGTTGAATCGGCACCGAACAACTGTCATCATCGTTACTTAATTTTCTTGGTCGAGACAGTAATATTTTGTTCATGTCTACAAATTCACAAAAGAAGTCTCAAATACCGAAAATTTATTGTAATTGATTCGTGAATTGTCATTGTCGTTCCCTACTTGCACTGTTACATTCAGAAGATGTTTCCGTTGGCCTGTTAGACGACGAATATCCCTGGTCCTCCGTGTATTGGGGTCATTGTACTCCCAGAAATTCTCCGCCACTTTCTTCACAATCGGCTATTTTTCCTTCTCGAATTGGCATTATTGCAGTAAAATCTACAAATTTGCAATGGGTGAATCTAAGATGGCTTTATCAAAGAAAATGTCTAAAGTTCATCGTCGTTCCCTGAATTATCTCATACTTTCTGTGGATGATGGTTTCTGTTCGAATGACGACGCAAACTGTTCTGCTTCCAAATTTCGTTGCCGAATCCTACTTTCTCTTTTTCGTTCGGCAGGAGTTTTCGCTCTTTTCTTAGAAGACGAAGTTCCCAGTTCTTCGTGTAGCTGTCCTTGCCGTTCCCGAAATTCTCCGGCATGCCGAGCGGATTTTTTCAAAGGAGTATCGGATACCGAGCCACTTTCCTCGTTACCACTTATTTTTCTTTTTCGAAGAGGCATTAATGCGGGCAAATCTACAAACGTACAAAAGATAGCTTAATCAAACGAAATGTGTAAAGTCTATTGTCGTTCCCTAAATTTTTTCATACGTTCTGTAGACCTTGTTGTTTTCACTTGTGTTTTCAATTGTGAATGTCGACACAATCACTTCCGCTCGCAAATCTCGATGCCGTTCCCTACCAAGAAATTCTCCGTCACGATGAACAGGTATTTTCAACGGAGAATGCGATCCTGAGCCAGAACAACATTCCATTAATCTTGGATTAATGTAGAAAAGCTGGATTACAAACATATCTTTTTGATTTCAACAGAAATTTTTTCATCTCAATCCCTACCATATCGACACAATACCTAACCACAATCTTGACCACACTCCTAACTGTGACCTATACCGCATCTGAATGGTTTACAGTAAACCGTTACCGCACCTGAATGATTTACTGATTTACAGTAACCTCGTTTTAAAGAGTTACCAAGATCGTGTGGAATAAAAACACTGACCTCCATGATTCTTTGTTTAATATTTTAAAACATTACACGAATTTAAATTTCAATTAAACATGAATTTTAAAATCCAGCGGTAATCCATTATTAAAGAAGCACAAAAATTGTGACATAATCGACCGAAAGCTATGACCTCTCCGATTCTTTAGTTTATAAATTTAATACGCAATGAATTTTAAATTCTAACAGTTTTAACCTCGACAAATGTAGGAAAGAAAGACACCTAACAACTTTTAAACAACCTCCATTTAAATAGTTTCACAAATCGTGACACATCGCGACACATTCGATTGAAACATGAATTTTAAATTCGAACAGTATTCGTTAAAACCTGAATAAATAGCGAAAAGAAGAACACCAAACTCATTTCTGTATTATTAATAATATCTCCACTTTATAGCGTTACAAAATACTGCGACATTTAATGCGTAACAGAAAACGTGACACAAAAATCGTGACACAGAAAACGTGACACAAAAAACGTGACACAGAAAACGTGACATAATCGATAAAAAACAATTGAAATCTACACATTATCATTTTATAGTTATTGGGTAGATAAAAAAACGTGACACAGAAAACGTGAGATAATCGATAAAAACAATTGAAATCGTCACATTATGATTTTGTAGTTATAGGGTAGATATATTAGTTCTGCAGCCTCAGAATGTAATGCTTTGGTTTCCTTTTTTGCGATTTTATTCTTAATGTAGTGCATGCACAGATCGGAAGTAAGGGGTAACTAATGGGATGTGTCGCTGTTTCTCTAGCATTCTTTGAATTTTTTCTACAATTTTTGTGTCTGGATGTTTTAACCCTTTAGCTATTATATGCCACGCCTGTAGTGGCTTCCGTTTATGTCATCTTTTGGAATGATTATTGTGAGGTCCTCTCATCGAATTGACAGAAAACATAACCTTTATGCTATACCTGATTTCATAAAGATACTGTTGCGGCGTAATGATAATATTTTGGAAGGCTATTAAGTCATACATAGTTGACAAATGTAGCGTAGAAGAACGAAATAGTTAATAAACATTTATTGTCATGTAGTATGTAGGTTATGTTTTCTGTCACTTCGAAGAGGGGACTACATAATAATCCCGCGCATCCAGGCCGTGTCTTTTCACTAGACCAGGCGGCCGCATGGAAGGGTACCTTCCCTATCCTGCATTAGTCATACTTGGAACCAGAGATGGGCAAAAAATTATTTTACAAAAAAATTGGTTTCGAATAAAGGCAGAAATTTTATTCGAAACTCATCAAATATAAATAACCCGGAGTTATTTATTATTCGAAACGCCGTAAATAATGTTTTCATTCGCCGCAAATTCTTCCGAAGCTTCGATTTATGTTCTCCCTTTCATTTATATTTATATCCGAAAGTTATTTAAAGCTGGGTGAGTCTCGAGCGCCTTTGATCGAAGCCGTCGCACAGTAGTCTGGATGGTGGCCAAAATTAAATTTCTCAACTTCAACTTTACAATGTCATTTTTTTTTATGAATTGACAACCCTTTAGAGCTTCTAAATCTGCATAGCTTTCCCTTTTCAGATGATTCTTTGGTTAGACATAATATTACAAAGACAAAATCATGAAATTTCATGTGAATCTAATTGTTTTAATTACTCATTATAGAACAGCGCTGTCCAGCGTAGGGGCCCCTCACGCGCCAGCTTCCCCTTCCAATCTTTCTCTCGCACAGCGTGCCTTCCGTCGTCAAGGAGACCGCGCGACGCTAAGAAGGCTGCCATGTCGAGCTAGCCGCGCAAACGTCTTCGCGGTTAGCATCGTGCAGTATCCCTGACAACACGGACGAGAGTGGGAGAATCCCAAGCTTACGCGTAAGCGACCTTGAACAGCGCTGTTATAGAACATCAAAATACGTGTTTATACCATACAGTTATGTAGGTAAGGGAGTATATTTCAGTTATTTATATGTGTCATACGCATTTTTTAGTCCATGAACAAATAGTGCAATGTTTATATGAATTTAAACTTTGAGAAGGCTTACAAAAAAATTATTAAGGGGGTATTCTAGTGTAAACGCCGTTATTTTCTGCGTTTTTGTGGAATTTCTTACAAAAAACTCGCTAAAGTTATTGAATCCAGGTTTTGCCTACATATGTATCAGCACTTAGAGAGTATTTACAAATTTTTTCAGCATAAAAAAATTAAAATTGGCTGCAATATTTCACGTTGAAGCGTTCCATGAAAAAGAAATGTCTGCGCACGATGCACACGATTTTGCTTATCCGAAACAAAAAAGGAAAATAGATTCCAAGTTAGTATACCACTGGCTATCGCAGGTAGCTGAATAAAGAAAAAAAAGCGAAAATTATTAAAATAGCGACATTTTGAAGATAAGGTTGTGATTTTAGTAGATTTTTTATACTTTTAAACGTATGTAAAATGAAAACAAACAAATAGTTTTACATGACCGTGGTAGGGACGATAGCCACACGTCTATTGAATATGTATGTACAATTTGGGCTTAATTGGTCAAGTCGATTTCAAGAAATCATGGGCACCGCTTCCGAAAACATGGTTTCGAGAAAAACGCGTTTAAAGTTTTATACACAGTTTTTATTACGGAGAAAATTTTGCTCACCTCAAATTTTAGTCAGCTATTCCAGGGCCATAAAGCATTAGAAAGAATAAATAATAATAAATAAAATAAAAAATACAACATAAAACACATTTTTATGTCAACCAATTAAAGTGAACCTATCATTATTTCGGCCACTGTATGTATACGCATTTCTTCTAACCGCTATAACTCTGTCATTTTTACGAATTGCAGAAAATCCTTTAACCCACAAATTTTCTATAATATATACTTATAGAAAATGCAAAAAAAATCAATTTTTTTGAGCCCGCACACTAGAATACCCCCTTAAGCGAAATTAACATCGGACCTTTTTTACATGAAAGCTTACACAATTGTTAACAAGAGCATGTAAATTTCAAGTGCAATCTCCTGCAAGGTTCAATTTTATGCAGACTTTTAGAAATGACGCTCGAGGTATTTGGGCATCCCGGACGCATGTAGCCGCATAGCCACTTGAGGAGCGTCGAGCGATTTGGAAGAACCGACATTGTTAGATGTTTTCATTGTGTGAACCTTATCTACTGTTAGTATTAAGTCTTATAAACACTAGGTTTTCTCAAAGCGTATTTCTGCCTCGTTGCATTAGTCTTCTGTCGAATGTGCACAGTGAAACACCTCTTGCATTGATAGATTTTTTGATTTTATATATTCTTCAGTGTTAATATTTAGTTATATATCATAGTTATATGTTATAGTTATACATAGTTCAGTTATATAATAGTATAGTGTGTGTGCCATAACGTGTTGTGAAGTTTATTTTATAAGTATTTAAAAAAATTTATATAATAATGTCGGGACGAATGTTTCATTTCTGTATCAATCACATCAGACGGTTTTGTATGTAAATATTTATTTTTGTAGACAACTATTCATTTAAATATGAGGATCTTTTCGTGGCATGGCATGGCGATGTTACGAGCCGGGGCTGCGGCAACGCGAGAGGCCGGCGAGAAGGGTATTTCCCAAGGAATATGGTTTATGAGTTTGTTAGTTAGGTGCGCGGACGAACCTGATGCGAAATCAGGGAGCCGCTAGGATTATTGACGGCGAGGACGAACCTGATGCGAAATCAGGGAGCCTCTAGGAATGGAGTCACACGCGGACGAACCTGATGCGAAATCAGGGAGCCGCAGGAAGGTGAAACGTCGTGAACGAACCCGACGCGAAATCGGGGAGTCACTAGGATAAAGTTCACAGACGAACCTGGTGCGAAACCAGGGAGCTGTTAGGAGGTTGGATTATTCACAGACGAACCTGGTGCTAAACCAGGGAGCTGTTCGGAAGTTGGTAGATTTACAGACGAACCTGATGCGAAATCAGGGAGCTGTAGGATACGGACGAACCTGATGCGAAATCAGGGAGCCGTAGGAGGGTGAGGTTTCGTGGACGAACCCAATGCGAAATCGGGGAGCCACTGGGTTGGAAAATATACCTTGTTTTGGATGAAAGGTTGCGAACGAACCTGATGCTCAATCAGGGAGTCGCGGGAAATGCTAGTAATGCCTCGTAACTCTTAATTAATATTTGATACAACTCGAGCGGTAAAGTTGTATCAGTGGGTGAATGCTACTAATATTATAAGGATCGCTGGGTAAGAGATGGGTTTAACGAATCTACTCGATTTACATGTGAACACCATTCGTATATTCAATAATTAGTTATTGTACAAATGTAAGTGTCGCGATTAAATAATGAATAAAAGTGTGTAAGTTACCACTAGTTGCACGGTGTTGACGCACTGGCGATGCGGGGCGTAAGAGTGGCTATTTCGAAGTGCCAAATAGAATATAAACCGGACTCGCGGATTCTATGAGGTTAACTATGATTCTGACGGAGGCTTTAGCTCGATCTTACTGAATATAACCAACTCTGTACGAGCGTGACACGACGTTACTCTACGCGTGACTGTACTGCTTTTAACCGCCGAGGGATGAAACCAAAGGGTTTATATAGTCCCAAAAATGAGTGGGGATGCGTTAGGAATTTCCGTATTCCTTCGGGGTCGTCGTCGTGTCACTCCCGTTCCCATGGTCGTGATCCAGATGGTCGAGATCATGACCCCCTTAGTGGTGTGTGATAAACAAAAAGGCTTTTAGGGCGTTTTCCCTTCGCAGACGCAAGCTCGAAAAATGGTTGAGAGCAGCGTATGGGAGAATTCCACATACGTAACATCTCCCCCCCCAAGACGAAACATCGCGATTCACGTGATGCTTTCTCAAAAGAAGGAAAAACGCTCCAAAAATCCTTTTATAGGCAAAAGTGTGATCGCGAATTGTCGGTGTAGTGTAATGTAATTGGTGTACTTATCGCTAGGTGTTGCGGGGTGTAAGAATTCAATTGTTACTGGGCACGACGTAGCCGATCTGCAGCCAGTGTTCGATGACGTCCAGTGATGGTTGTCCAGGTAGCCGGTCGAGCGTCAGCGTGGCTGTGAGGCCGGTTGGTGTCGGCTGGATGTTGGCTAGGAGGCCCTTCCTTCTCGCCATAACCACCTCGGCGATCTGCGTCGTCCTCTGGAGCGGTCGGCGGGAGCGTAGCTCGACGCCTCTCAGCCGAATCCTTACTGTCTGCCAGGGGAGGGCATGGAACCGGGGTGGCAGAGACCGCAATTCCGTGACAGGGCAGTCCATGGCTATGCCATAGTCGCCGAGGAAGATGGTGCAGGTGGTTCCGTTCACCTCGATGACTTCGCCACGAAGCCACCCCTTCCTGGGAAACTTTACAGTCACTGGTCGTCCTGGCCTGACGCTGTCCATTGTCGGCAGACATAGTTGTTGTCTGGACGCCATGTAGATATTCAGTTCACGCAGGACAACCCTTGCTGCCTCCGCGTATTTCTCCAGGGAGACCCAGAAGGTGGTGGGGTCCTCCACGTACATCACTAGACAGCGGGAAGTCTTCCCTAAGTCACGCGCCAAGATGGTCTTCATTCCTTGCCTTTTTCGCAACAATCGGTTCTCCCGGTGTCCAATCACGAACGTTGTCGTCTGTTATTTCTTGGAGCACTAGCCAATCCGGAATACGCTTTGTGGCGCTTCTATTAGATGTTTGGGTAGCTGCTGCCTTAGATGTGATTTTGCGGGTCGAACAGCTTCGACCTTTTCGGACGGGTCCTCTGGTACTGTACCTGTATGGCCTTGATGTCAATACAGTGCCCACTCGAGGTAAAGTTTCCCAAGAACCGTGGTGTCCTGTCTGAACGGCGACTGTCCTTTTTCCTTCGTCTGGTGTGGTCTGTGTGGCGATGTTCTTAGACATATGGAAACTAGGTTTGTACTGAGTTGAGGGGCCTGATGCCCTGCTTTTATAGGGAAGGAACCTTATCTCACCCCCACCCTGAAGCTATACGTGTACCGGAGGGAGGTTTCTCATAGGAGTGGTTTCATCCCCTTAAAAGACGGTGGCGCACGGGCTGTGATTTTCGGATGTACTTGATATATTTGTTGGTATTTCCTGGTTCTCCTTAGGAGATTCTGTTTTATTGCTGTGTTGACGAGGTTTGCGTTTTATAATCACTATTATATTTACTATAATCAGTATTACTATTATTCCTCCAATAGAGGAAAAGGTTGAGATCTGTACTTGTCGAATGGATGTTTGATGAGTTGCAAAATTCTTAGCTCGTTGTTCTATTTCGGTGAGTGATAGTGCTGTTGGCAGATCCTCCCACTTTGTAGGTTTCTGCTCATCCACTTTCAAAGCTTCGAAGTGATGCTCAGTTACCTCCGGTATAATTATTGATAAATTATAAGATTCAGAAGGGTAATATTCAATGTTATGCGAATTGTCAATGGTTTCCAGTGATTTTAGTTGTACAGTTGTCTATTGTTGCTTGACAACCTGGTTTTAATTTAAAGATTCCAACGGCAATGATATTTAATGTTACAGGTTTCTTTCCTTTGCAATAGATTTGTGCTTTCTTATTATTGGGCATGAAATAAAGCCATGTATTTGGCGTATTTAGCGTCTGCCAGTATGGTCTTATTTGAGTGGTCAATTTAATGGTACAGGTGCCCCAGTTTATCGAAGTGGGGTTTAATAACAACATAGATTCGCAGGTTGGTTGTCGATCTGCTTGATATACCGGCAGTGTAGCAGGTCCCAAAAATTGATTATGGTGAAACCGGCATGTTTTCAAGTATTCTTCCGTTGGGGAAAAGTAGTGTTGTTCGTTTGATGAGACTGCAATAAACTGGATTTGTGGCTGGATGTATGAAGTTACTCTTTTTGTTCCAAGATTGTGTATCGATGGGCAAGGGTATATTTTGTATAAGCTATACGTTTTACGTTCTAAAAGAGGTATGGTGAGTTCAAAGAGTATTCTTCCTCTCGTGAAGATTACGTTTAAATTCGTTATTTTTTCGATTTGCTCTGTGAGTAATTCCTCGGGTGTTAAAGGAAATTCATATTCAAGTGTTTCCTTAATCTTTTGAGCTGATCTCAATAATTGCTCTGGTGAGAGAATAGCGGGGTGTAGAATTCCTTGCTTCGCTAATAGTATTGCATCTATTAACAGCAGTAGATTGGTATTGTAATCATCTAAACCTCTTTCGACTTCAATTACGGAATCTCGGATGGTGGCTTCGAAGCGTAATTTGTTGATTTCTGATTGTGTCTCCTGGAATGCTTCTGAGTGTAAAACCATCGTTTTTGTTAGTTGGGACATAGTTTTAGTTAGATTAACTAGCCTTGCGTGCGTAATTGAAAATTCTCCCTTTATGATATGTGTCTGGTTAGCTATTATTTCAGTAATTTCTCGCTGATCCCCGTAGACCTTGTTTAATTCTCGGTTGTAGTATTCTGCGTCTTCTTGCGATAAAGTTCCGAATAACGTTTTGCTGATAGATCCGATGAATCCAAAAGGTACGCTACGTCGTGGGGATGGTGTTTGGAGGTGGGTAGTGTCTCTGAGGCAGTTGATTGATTCGTGACGGCTGCATAGTTGATTCATTGTTGAGATATGGTGCTTCACATGTGGAGCATAGCTGAGATACCGAGTAACATCTAGGGAAGTGACTAGGCGCCATTGAGATTGGAAGGTCCTTATGTCTGATAATTTTTCATAGAAGAGTCCTGTGTCTCCTTCAAGTGGTGTTATGGTCCGATCATCGCTAATGACAGCGAGAGGCAACAGGAGCAAATATGCGAAGATCATGGTTGATTTTCAACTGTGGATGTAGAGTAAGCATGTTTTAATTTGTCCTGATGCTTCGTGATTAATTTGTCGTTCGTTCGTAGTACTACATTATTCAAGTCTGTTACGTCTACTATTTGGTACGGTCCAATGTAATGTGGGTCAAATTTACTAATGCGAGGTTCCTTGAGCACGTAAACAAGATCATCTACGTTAAACGTTGATGGTCTTGCACGAATATCATAATAACCTTTTGAACGAATTTTTGCTTTATTTAGATTATCTGCGGCTATATTCCGAATATTAGTCACGTGTGTTATTAATTCTACTAAGTAGTCTCCAAATGACTTTAATTTTTCGCCACTTGGGAAAGAGCTTGGTTCTCGAGCTGGCTTTCCGAAGATTAATTCGTATGGTGTGAAATTTGTAGCTTCATGAACGGATGTGTTGTAAGAGAACATTGCGAATGGTATCAATAAATCCCAATCTTCATAATTATCCATGTAATGCTTGAGGTATTCGGTGAGGACGATGTGACTTCGTTCCAGAGATCCATTGGTTTGTGGTCTATATCCCGAGGTTGTGATTTGTTTGATTTTAAATATTTCAGATAGATTGGTCATAAGTGTTCCGATGAAGCTAGTGCCCTTGTCTGTTAATATTGCGCGAGGTGTACCGTAAACCGCGATGAAATGTCTAGCAAAAGCATCTGCAATTGTAGTAGCTCGAATGTTGGGTATTGCTACGGCTACGCAATATTTAGTTAGATTATCTTGGATGGTGAGAATGTGTCTGTTCCCACTGGGTGTAATTGGTAAAGGTCCTACTGTGTCCAAGGAAATTTTTTCAAAGGCTCCTATCGGTGTGTCGGTGATTAACATCGGTTGACGTGTTTTCGCTCGAACTAATTTTTGTTCTTGACAGCTTTGACATCTTCGGATGTAGTCTTGAATGTCGTTGCGCATTTGTGGCCAATGAAATTTTGATCGAATGCGTTTATATGTCTTCGTTACTCCTTTATGTCCTCCAATTAAACTGTCGTGAGCCTCGCAGATGATGTGCTGTCTGTCTTCTTCGGATGGTGTGGTGATGGTACAGTTGCATAAAATAATCTGTAGGCCGGTTCCTATGAAAACCTCTTCTAATATCTTGACGAACTCGTTGGATGGTATTTTGTGAAGGTCCCCCGTGGCAGAAATTCGAAATGATTTAATCTGATTCTGATCTAAGGTGAGTCGAAGAGTTTTCAGTCCGTTGAGCACCTCTACTCTTTTAATATCATCAAAAAAGTTTTCTGTAATTATTATACTGAAAGTTTTAAATAGCCCATTGTCTGTAGTTATCACCTGTCCCTTTTTTGGTTGTGTTGCTAGAAGATTTGGTTTGTTAATCACCTCAGTGTCTAGCAATAACTTTCCAACGGGGTTTACTATATTGCAATCGGCAGAAATGAAGTGTACATAATGTCCTTCTTCGGCGGTAAAAGTATTTGAAGAAACGATAATTTTATGTGGTTGGTCTAATGGGCTCCCTTCCAGATCGTCAAGGTCGTTTGAGTTCTCGGTGTCGGTAGTGACAAATGGGTAAGGGTCGAGCATGCGGTCAGAGACCCTAGGTTGAGTTGACCTGCTGTCAGGTGGTTGTCCCACACTTGCTTCGGTTGTCGTTCCAGCAGGTAGCTGGTTTATTGAGGGTTGTAAAGGTTCTTCCATGACTTCCGATGATACTTGCGGGGTACTGAGTAAATCTAGTTGGACGTTCCTTGCATTCTCTATTACAGTATTTTCGAGCGGCTCCTCAAAGGATATCAAATTGTCAAAGACAGTCTGGTCCTTATCTAAAGGGACGATTTGAGTGGAATTTGCTGCGGGCGAAAAACTGTTTATGGTTTCCTGGCGTTCATCTGGCATGGTTACCTCTTGAGATAAACTGGGAAAAGATCGGTTCTTGTGTATTATTGGAGAATGTTGAACGTTTCCACGTGCGGTTTCTTCTATTTCATCTGAGCTGCTGCTTGTCTCTCGATACTTGGGTCGAATTTCCCTATCTCGTCTTAACTGTCGTATGCGATGTCCGATGGTTTCGACGTTGGCGTCTGTTTTCGGTATCTGGGCTTTGAAGTCGGGATCCTGGAGCTCTCGTGGAATAAGAGGTAGGCAGGCAGACGGAGGGTTGCGAGATAATGCGTCTGCGTTCTTATTCGTCTTTCCCGATTTATGAACAACCTGATACTCGTATTCTAAAAGTCGGAGCTTCCACTTCATAAGTCTGGAAGTTGGATCCTTGACAGAATGTAACCAGACCAGTGGTCTGTGATCTGTAACGAGGGTAAATGGAGTTCCGTAGATGTAAGGCCTGAAGTATCTTACGGCGTAAACCATGGCCAAACATTCCTTTTCCGTAGCTGAATAATTCTTCTCAGGTTTATTTAGGCTACGGGACGCGTAGGCAATCGGCAGGTCGTTTCCTATCTCCCCTTGACTGAGTACGGCTCCAATAGCATAATCAGATGCATCTGTCGTTACAATGAAAGGTTTACTGAAATCTGGGTATTGCAATATGGGTTGTTGACAAAGTTCGCTACGCAATTGCTTAAAACTCTGGTCTTGTTCTTCTGTCCATTTGAATTTGATGCCTTTTCCTAGTAAATTGATTAAAGGCTTAGCTTTTGTGGTGAAATTAGGTACGAATCTTCGATAATATCCTACAAGTCCCAAGAATTGTTGAATGTTTTTCTGCGATGTGGGGGTGGGGAAATCTTGAACCGATTTTAATTTCCTAGGGTCAGGTCTTACTCCTTCCTTTGAAATAATGTGTCCAAGGTACGCCACTTCCTTTCGCAGAAATTGGCATTTGTTGGTCTGGAGGGTTAATCCATGTTCTCGAAGGCGGTTTAACAATTTCTTGACTTTGATATTATGTTCCTGTAATGATGATGCATAGATCACTATGTCGTCCAAGTAAACAAAGAGATCTGTTCCCTGAAGTCCAGTGAGTGCTTGATCCATCAGGCGTTGAAAGGTGGGCGGTGCATTCTTTAATCCGAAAGGCATTCGAGAGAATTCGTAATGTCCATTTGGAGTAGTGAATGCTGTTTTTGCTTTATCCTTCGGATCCATCTCTATTTGATGAAATCCACTTGCGAGGTCAAAGACTGAAAAATATTTAGCTCCTCCTAATCGATCTAAAATCTCTGTGATTTGAGGTAATGGATACTTATCGGAAATTGTTATTTCGTTGAGGCCGCGAAAATCTATTACTAGACGCCAACGTTTCACGCCGTTTTCGTCTTCTTTTTTCGGGACGATCCATAAGGGTGAATTGTACGGAGATTTGGAAGGTGTAATTATACCATTTGATAGTAGCGCGCTGATTTGTTTTTGAATTTCCTTTTGATGTATGAGAGGATAGCGATATTGTCTTGTGTTGATTGGAATATCGTTGGATGTATGAATTGAATGTTTGAAGTCGCGGGCCTTTCCAAGTTTATCTCCAGGAAGATAAAATCGGTCGGGGAAATCTTTAACTAAGTTGGTAACGAAATCTAGTTCCTCCTTGTTCAAATGTTTAGTGTTTAGGGCTTCTAAGATTTTTCGTATTCTATCTTCGTTAGTTTTGAATTTTGACGGATGTTCCACAGCTGGGTAAAAATCTTCGTCTGATGACCCGAAGATATCGAATGGCTCTAATGTTTGTGGTTCTATCTCTACGTCTAGGGGTACATCGCTGGTATTTGTTGCCATAACGTAGCACTTCCCTTTATTATTACTCACAACTGCTTCCCCTATGTAAAGATGTTCGAGGGTCTTGATACGTGGTAAATATCCTTCCTTAATCCTTGGGTTAGTTATTGTTATAGCAATCTGTTGCGACGTCCTAGGTTCGATACGATGTTTGGTCGATGTCAGTAGTTCTTTCATTTGAGGCAGGTCTTGATAATTTGAAAAACGTAGAGGTCGGGTTGGTTTGTTCTTTAACACCAAAGTCCCATGATAATAGGAGATTTCAGCCTCCTCCTGTTTTAGGAATGGGCTTCCTATAAGTCCGTCTGCTTCTATTGCAAGCTCTTTTACCACATAGAAAAGTGCAGGAGCTTCGTGGATATGAAGTATTGTTGTTCCTAAAGTGTGAATTGGATTAGTAGTAATTCCGGTTAATTCGATTTCTTCCCGAGAGTTTATCGCGGCTTTTTCTCCCAGGGCGTTAATGACTACTAAATTAACGGATGCTCCACCATCGATTAAGAATTCTCCCGTTCCTGATTCCAATTCTGGAACTTTGATGTTGATGCGTGGGGCAGGTGCTTCCTTGATGAGGGTTCCTCTTCGAAGCGGACTGTCCTTTGGCGAGCTTCTTTGTTTCCGCTCATCGTGTCGCCTATACGTTGAGCGCGATCGAAGTTTAAAGATTTGTTTGATTCAACGGACGAATCTCGCGAGTCTCGTTGATATCTCGGATTACGCGGTTGTTTCCTACAGGACTTTCCGTCATGTCCGGCTGTGCCGCAATGCCAGCAATATAAACTCGGCTTGCGATCTTTATCGGGATTTTTTAAAATAGAATAATGTTTTTCTCTATCATCTGCGTATGATGAGTCGGAGCGATAAGAAGGGGATTTCGAGGGGCTCCGGTGACGCAAGGTCCAGGCCGTCGTACGTGTCCGTCCTTCTCGTTCCTCTTCAAAACCAGATGTTCTAAGAGGCCTCTCCCTGTTCTGGTCGTATCTACTCGGAGAAAGTGGGTACGATACTTCACGGTCGCGGTGGCGAGAATCTTCGACGTAATGGTCTCGGCGAGACCACCTGGAGGGTGATTCATTACGGGGCGACTGTCGCCGATTCCTTAATTTTCTATCTATCTGTAGCACGGCGTCGTAAGCTTGTTCAAGTGTTTTGATGTCTTGAATCTGAGCCGACACTTTCCAGGAAATTCGATCCGGTAAACCATCGATGAAGTTTTCTTTAACGTCCTTTTCCATTTTTTTGACGAAATCTTCAGCGTGATCCAGATACCTTTCCCGAATAGCTCCGCGCGCACAATAAACGAGATGGCTAGTTCTGTCGACGTACTGTCGCAGACTTTCTCCTTCGCGAATACCTAGTTTCGCGATTTCAACTTGAAAATATGACAAACTTCTTCCCGGCGCGAATCTCTTTTTCAAATGTTGGACTAATTTCTTAACGGAGTCGAATTTATGCTCTAACGTGCACCTGCGTGCCGGACCGATCAGTTTCGTTAGTATTATGGCAAGATACTCGGCTTCCGTACCCTCAGGAATCAAAGTTAACCCGTCTTCCACATTTTGTGCAAAGCGCGTCAAGGGTGGACTTTCACCGTCAAAGGTTGGAATTGACATAGTAATGTTCTGTATACATGTCCGTTGCGTCAACAGCGACATTGAGTTTGCAATTGAAACTGTCAGGTTCATTATATCGTTAGAAGAGACGTTCGCCTGTGCGGTTGCCATTTTAAATTTACTAAGTGACTTGACTAGAGAAAACTAGTATATCGTCGATAACAAATTACGAGTGATTTTAACGTATTTAAAAACCCAAATTTTACGGCGATTCTAATGCAGTAGCATCCCACCGCTGTCACCAGTTTTGTTACGAGCCGGGGCTGCGGCAACGCGAGAGGCCGGCGAGAAGGGTATTTCCCAAGGAATATGGTTTATGAGTTTGTTAGTTAGGTGCGCGGACGAACCTGATGCGAAATCAGGGAGCCGCTAGGATTATTGACGGCGAGGACGAACCTGATGCGAAATCAGGGAGCCTCTAGGAATGGAGTCACACGCGGACGAACCTGATGCGAAATCAGGGAGCCGCAAAAAGGTGAAACGTCGTGAACGAACCCGACGCGAAATCGGGGAGTCACTAGGATAAAGTTCACAGACGAACCTGGTGCGAAACCAGGGAGCTGTTAGGAGGTTGGATTATTCACAGACGAACCTGGTGCTAAACCAGGGAGCTGTTCGGAAGTTGGTAGATTTACAGACGAACCTGATGCGAAATCAGGGAGCTGTAGGATACGGACGAACCTGATGCGAAATCAGGGAGCCGTAGGAGGGTGAGGTTTCGTGGACGAACCCAATGCGAAATCGGGGAGCCACTGGGTTGGAAAATATACCTTGTTTTGGATGAAAGGTTGCGAACGAACCTGATGCTCAATCAGGGAGTCGCGGGAAATGCTAGTAATGCCTCGTAACTCTTAATTAATATTTGATACAACTCGAGCGGTAAAGTTGTATCAGTGGGTGAATGCTACTAATATTATAAGGATCGCTGGGTAAGAGATGGGTTTAACGAATCTACTCGATTTACATGTGAACACCATTCGTATATTCAATAATTAGTTATTGTACAAATGTAAGTGTCGCGATTAAATAATGAATAAAAGTGTGTAAGTTACCACTAGTTGCACGGTGTTGACGCACTGGCGATGCGGGGCGTAAGAGTGGCTATTTCGAAGTGCCAAATAGAATATAAACCGGACTCGCGGATTCTATGAGGTTAACTATGATTCTGACGGAGGCTTTAGCTCGATCTTACTGAATATAACCAACTCTGTACGAGCGTGACACGACGTTACTCTACGCGTGACTGTACTGCTTTTAACCGCCGAGGGATGAAACCAAAGGGTTTATATAGTCCCAAAAATGAGTGGGGATGCGTTAGGAATTTCCGTATTCCTTCGGGGTCGTCGTCGTGTCACTCCCGTTCCCATGGTCGTGATCCAGATGGTCGAGATCATGACCCCCTTAGTGGTGTGTGATAAACAAAAAGGCTTTTAGGGCGTTTTCCCTTCGCAGACGCAAGCTCGAAAAATGGTTGAGAGCAGCGTATGGGAGAATTCCACATACGTAACAGCGAAAGAAATTCAAGGAACAAAATACTTGCTGTTTCTAACTTTATTTTAAATTCATTAAGTGAAAGTGATATTTCTAAAGAATATAAACAATCGATTGAGCGGAAAAGACGCATCTTTTGCAACAACTTGTCTGCGAAGTGGAGAAAGTGCAAGAGAGTACTAAATGTATTTAAATCGAATAATGCGAAGTGGTTAGAACAGCAATTGATTCTGGAAAAGTATGCTCAAGTAAGTAGTGAAACTTCAACAACTGCGGGGCGTCCTCGCTTGTCGTATGAAAAAAAATCAGATTGATCTCAAAGACGGGAGGCATCAATGCTTTCCGAAACTATGGATCAGGAGCTAAATTTAATAGTGTATGCAGCAGCAATAACTGCAGGAAAAGAGGATAAAAGAGGAAAGAAGGATGTAGCTTTTGTTTTAAATAAAACAAAAACTCGGGAAAAAGCAGAAGAAGTAAAAACAGCAATTTCCTCTAGTAATAATCCAATGGTATTCTCAGTTGATGAAGCTGTGGCTTTTTTATATGACAACAATTTAAGTAAAAGACAGTACATAAATATTAGACTGGAAAGTAAAAGAAGAAATTGCGATATATATCCTAATTACGACGCCCTTCTACAAGCGAAGAAAAATTGCAGGCCATTTAAAATTTCAGTAACAGAAACAAGTGCACGAGTTCCACTCAAAAACCTTTTACAGCACACAGTTCAGAGAATTCTATTAATGCAACAAGAAGTCATTGACAGCATAATGTTTAAAATTAATAGTAACATCGTTCATATGGAAATGATCTGTAGTTATGGCTTCGATGGAAGTAGTGGCCATTCGACGTACAAGCAAAAATCTGAAGGAACATCAGCTGGATCAGACTCTTTTCTGTTCGCTACCACGATAATTCCATTACGATTAGTAACAACAGACAATATTATTGTATGGAATAATAGCGTGCCACAGTCCATCAAGTTTTGCAGACCATTGAAAATAGAATATATCAGGGAAACCACGGAAATAATTTTAACAGAAAAAGAAAATTTAGACACTGAAATTAATAGTTTATCAAACCTACATATATTACACGGAAACAAAATTTTAGACATTAAATTTAAACTTATTATGACCTTAATCGATGGCAAAGTTTTAAATACATTAACAGAAACTAAGTCAACTCAATCTTGTCCTATTTGCGGAGCCACTCCCACGCAAGTGTTAAAAATAGATGATTTTCAGGCAAAACAGTTTAAACCCAAACATAAAGAAAATTTTCAGTACGGAGTTAGTTCCTTGCACGCATGGATAAATAAGATTCTTTGAGTGTGTGCTTCACATAGCATATAGAATACAAATAAAAAAGTGGCAAGTAAGACGGGAAGATGAAAAAACGATGCTTCTTTGTCGAAAAAAAGAGGTTCAACAATTATTTTGGGGCAGATTTGGTTTGAATGTAGACAAGCCCAAAATAGGAGGTTGTGGTAACACAACTGATGGCAATACGGCTCGTCGAGCATTCCAAAAAATAGAGATGTTATCCGATATTACAAGTGCAGACGTTAGTTTACTAAAAAATTTGAAAACAATTTTAATTACCATTTCCTGCCAATATCCAATCAATTTGGAAACATTTGAAAAATTTTGCTTTGACACGGCTCATTTATATAAAGAAAAGTATCCATGGTGCCCTATGCCGCCCACAATCCAAAAGATTTTGGTACATGGAAAGTAAATACTCGAAAACTGTATTTTGCCTCCAGGGTATTTAGGAGAGGATGCGGCAGAATCACGAAATAAGTTTTATAAACAGGACCGACAATTTCATGCCCGAAAAGATAGTAGGAAGAATAACCTCCTAGATATATTTCATAGAGCCATAGACACTTCGGATCCATTTATATCTAGCATATCACTCGCAAATAGAATGCAAAAACAAAAATTGAGCAGACTTCAGCTACCCACTGAAGTTATATCATTATTACGTTGTCCAGTTGTCGAACCACAACCATCAACATCACATTCTGGAATAACTGATAATAATGATGATAATGAAGATGATGAGGAACATGAAGACCATTTATCTATATTGCAATATTTAGATAATGTGGAATTAGATTTGGATATATTATAGGTAATAATTGTATATATTTTATATGTATAATAATTTTTAATATTTTTTTTTAAGTCAAAGATAATGTCTGATTCTTTTTTCTCTTTCCTTCTCTAGTACGGCTATGATTTTTAATTTTAGCTATAAAATACCGCTTTCCAGACCACAATGGGCGCCATATTGAATCCGCCATTTTGAATTTTAAATTTTTGGTGCCAAATTCGTTATCAGCGACCTCAAAAACCCTTAATCAACAAGTTTCAGAAAGATCAGAATTTTGGCCACTAAATGTAGATATCCCCAGACCACTGTGCGTCGGCTCTTCGGGCCGAGCGACATTGTATCGTTCACCCGTCAAATCTACAGCGCGTGGTTGTTCGGCGATATGCCATCGATTATGCAGAAACGGAATTTATTTATTTTTCACCATATCAATATGAAAGTGGCAGCAAGGGATTGCTTGCATTCTCCCGATTAAATTGATAAAAAAAAATTAAATCGGACTACTTTTAACAACACGGGCTTTCAATCCGGCAAACTAATTGTATGCGAAATATAGTTAATGGAGACAGTGAGAGCAAACAACGGACTAACCCACATACTTTTCGATATTGAGGCAGTAACAATAACGTATTCCAACTTGGAACCATATTCTTGAGTAGGGTGGGCCGAAAAAAGGAAATTTTCGAAACTCGGAACAACCTAGTGCGGAGAAGTTGCGTCTGGGGAAGACAAATAGAGGGAAAAAAAGTTTTTTGAAATCGGTTAATATTTGACGGGGCCCAAACGGGGTCAAAGTTTTTAGTTTTTGACCAAGTTTGGCGACTTCTGTATATTTTCATAAAATTTTCATATTTCACTATTGAGCATTAGAAAATATTATTTCAGCACATAAACACGTGAAATAGTTTTATATATTGTGACGAAGTGGAGTATCTGTGTATTTATTTTTGTATGTAACGCGATTGTAGTGAAAGAGGAACATATCTCATTGGTTCAAAAGCTGGTCCAGCAGCCATTTTGATCTGTAACATTTAATAGCCATTTCTTATAGATTTTTGTGCGCTGAAAACGAATCCGCAAACCGTTTATCGCCATTACCCTCTGTGTTTAGGTAATTCGATTTTTAAACAAAATTGCGAATTTTCAACTTTGAACATCTATTGAGTTCAAACAGTTGCTTGTTCCGCCAAATTTATCTATGAACCCTCGCGAACAAAAAGATATAAGTTATTATTGAATTATAAACATTTTTCTATGTTTAAACACCGAACAAACCGGAAAGAATACCCAAAAGGTTTTTTTTTGCTGATATCTTTCTATATATTGCAAAAACTATGGGTCAATGAAAAAATCTGACTATTCCACGCCATGCAGCAGACATGTTTCCCTCGGAAAACACCAACAAAAGTGGTAACTAACATTTTGTTTTGAATATCGTATCGAAAGAGTTTGGCAAAACGTGCGGCGCCGACAGTGGTAGTGGCTGTCGCTGAGCGGCAGTAGGTATGACCGCCACTGTTGGCTTCTGTGTTGAGAACAAAACGGGTCTTACCACTTATGTTGATGGTTTCCGGAAGAAAATGTCTGCTGCATCGCGTGGAGTAGTCAGATTTTCTCCTTGACCCATAGTTTTTGCAATATATAGAAAGATATCTGCAAAAACAGATACATTTTGGGTATCCTTTCCACTTTGTTCCTTGTTTAAACATATACAAATGTTTATAATTCAACAATAACTTATATCTTTTTGTTCGCGAGGGTTCATAGAATAATTTGGCGGAACAAGCAACCGAATAACTATTACTGTTTGAACTCAAAAGATGTTCAAAGTTGAAAATTCACAATTTTGTTTAAAAATCGAATTACTTAAACACAGAGGGTGATGGCGATAAACGGTTTGCGGATTCGTTTTCAGCGCACAAAAATCTATAAGAAATGGCTATTGAATGTTACAGATCAAAATGGCTGTTGGAGCAGCTCTTGAACCAATGAGATATGTTCCTCTTTCACTACAATGACGTTATTACCAAAAATAAAAACAGAGGTACTCCACTTCGTCACAATATATAAAAAACTATTTGACGTGTTTATGTGCTTAAATTATATTTTCTAATGCTCAATACTGAAATATGAAAATTTTATGAAAATATACAGAAGTCGCCAAACTTGGGCAAAAACTTAAAACTTTGACCCCGTTTGGGCCCGGTCAAATATTAACCGATTTCAAAAAACTTTTTTTGCCTCTATTTGTCTTCTCCAGACGCAACTTTTCCGCACTAGGCTTGTTGTAAAGCTTTAGAGGATCAGCGCAAAGGAACCGCAAACGAGCTATTAAACACGACGAGGAGTCTTACAAGGAGAGTATTTTAGGTGTCTGCCCCCGATCATTTTGATTTTTGGATATGTTATAGAGGACCGAAAAATAAGAAATATCTGTTTTTTTATTTTTCCCCGTTTTCATATTTGGGGGGTGAAAACTGCGTTCAAAGTTAGTGTTGAAAAATCATTTTTGTGGAATATCTCGAGAACTATTAGAGATAGGGAATGGACGAATTTTGTGTCTTGGAATGCGAAATATGACTGACTCACCAGATTTTCAAAAAGTCCATTTGTTTAAATGATACATAATAACTTTTCGAAGACAAGGCTGTTTCAATTTTCGAAAGTTTCCTTTTTTCGGCCCACCCTATTCTTGAGTCCGGTGTGCCCCACTATGGGGTGACTTATGTTAATATCTTTTGGAACGATACGCCATTATCGTGGCTTTCGCACGCAGGTGGCGAAAAATCAAGCTAACCCTGTCGTAGCTAAAATTATTGAAATTGAGACGGGTACGAGACCAGTCGACACATTGTTTGCAAACCTCCTTACAATAATCTGGGGTGCGAGAGGTAAACCGACCATAAAAGCGGAGCGCGAAGCTCACTTATCTGGGCCGGGAAATTCCGAATAGCTCTTTGCGACGTTAATTTGAAAGAGACCATCCTAAAATTCTCGAACCTCCGGTATCACCGCTGTCCAGCGCTCGCTGACAGCTTCGAATGCCGGGCCGGTACGTGAAGTGGCTTCTCGCATCTTTCGACATTCAATTTCAGTTACAAGCCTATCATTATATTTTCCTCAAATTGATTCTTCCCTTATCGTTGATTTCGTCCCATTGTTCACCTACACTACTTTGCTCTAGGTATTATCGGTTTACTTGCCCACATCATTGGCTCATAGATGGTGGAAGTATCGGCGTATTGTTGTAGTGGAATGCGTCCGCGGAACTCTAAACAGCTGAATATCTCCTAAACTATTGGAGATAAAAAAATTTTAAAAATAGGGAATTGCATGGTCCGAGGGGGCCAATTTATTAGCGTGGATGAATTTTTTTGTCGATTATTATTATAAAAGTTACGATGGTCAAGTTCGGTTTTTTAAATGGAACTATTTTTTTGGAAGGCCTGAGTTGATAGTGCGTTCGAAGACAAATTCAATAAGCTTTAAAGTATACACTTGATTTCCACTGTTTTTTTTTATTTTGCACTTGCAAATTTACTGATTTTCACTGCAAGAAAACCCTCTGGAATAGCAAGGACCGAGGGCGGTCTTCCTGGCGCCACGGGTGGCATTGCCTGTTGAAACCGATACCTACCTGCCAAAGGTCTACGCCAGGCCCAAAGGCTGGACAATTCTTTTCCGTCACAAATGCTACTTAGGTACGTGCATCTGCGGTATCGAGAAGCGCATTGTTACTTTTATGTCGCACTTGCTTCTACGCTTGGATGGCCGGTTCTTTTGGGAGGGATGCAAGTTGGATTTGATAGGTTAGGAGTAGTGAAAGTTGCTAGACTAAATTATTATTATTATTATTAAACGTCTTTATTGCAATCAGAGAGCATAACAACAAGAACAAGAGTAACAGAGACACAAGCACAGGCGAAGTTCAGTCAAAGACTGCTTTTCAACTTAACCTTAGGGAGCAGATTGTATCAGAACCAACCGGATTTGCATCCCTCACAAACGGCTGCTCTCTTGAAGAGGTCCTCTTCACAGCAATACCTCCTCTCCAATGCCCACATTCTCGCGCACGGAATACGTCAACGTATGCTTTTATTTTGATATCGAAGCTCCTGTTTACACTCGAGCGTAGATATCTGGATGCCAGTTATTGAATTTAGGAGACGATAGAAACACTTTATTACAAAACACACATGTACTATAATTAAAGTAAATCGTATTCCTCTCGGGCAGGAGAATTGATAATGATCAAACTTGCGCCCCATTTCGCGCAGACCAATTACACGGATGGTAGTCGGGTCACACACTGCACAAATGATACAGGGTAATTCTGGAGCAACGCCCGACAAGGAGATGCGGCCTGGTACCCAGTGGCGAGGGCTGCCCTTCTTAGTGCCCCATCTGATTTTTATGGCTTTTTCCGGAAAAAGGTACGAATCCAGGGTCGATTGTAGCGAATTGAGGTCGAGCCCCGCAGTCGTGGATGAAATATACATTACCTCGTATTAAGAAATTCTTTTCTTCATCGTATTGAAAGGGATGTGACGCCCATGGATTCCTTATGTTTCTCCGATGAAAATGATACCAAATATCATGCACTTCGGACTACTCTGATACAAGGTATTTGTATTCCCTATGAAAAAGGTATCTGGTTTACACGACATTAGGTATGATTTTTATCAGAAAACCCCAAGGAATCCATCGGCGACACTTCCACATCCATACGATAAGGAATCACGAATTATTTTATTTCTTAAAAAGGTAGGTACAGGCTGATTCTGGAGCTGCGCCCGTCACCCCGTGGCGAGGACAACACCCTGCAGTGCCTATCGAATTTTAGGGCTTTCGACCCTCGAACGGGTTTGGAATACCATTAAGAAGTGAGAAATGTACAGGATTTCCGCGTGACTCATCAGATCTTTGCGAAAACGACACCCATCGATTTCTTCTGTTTCGCCGATGAAACTGACACCAAGAACGACGTAATTCGGACCACAATGAAGGATATTCTATGAAAAATTCATTTCCATAACCTCGAGCTAATTTTGTTAATAATATGTAGTCCGATTTACACGAAATTTGGTATGATCGTCGTGGATGATGCTCAGCAGTCCTTGTGGCGTTGGCTGATGCGTTGACCTGGATGTACTCCCTGGCGAATGAAGTGCTCCGCTGATACTGTCGAATTCGTCGGTCCTTGCTTTCGACGCGGCGCCCTGCGTGCTGCTGTCTCCAGACTTGATTGGCGAAGATGCAGGATGCCACACTCCTGTGCAGCTGAATTCCCTCTGGCTGTATGAATGTGGATCAAGGCCCTCATGGCACGAGATTCGGCTCGAAGCACCAATTTATGTAGAGCGTCGGTTGAGCAGCATGACAATCTTTACACGCGGAACAGAAGAGCACATACATGTGACCATTCGCTGAGGTCCGACAATGCGTCCAGATCGGCAGATGAGCGACTCAACACCGACAGTTCATAAAATCGTAAAGAAAAATGGTTCGGATCCGTATAAGCCAATTTCACCGCACAAACCATTTCAGCGGTGACCAGCGGTGGGGCCCCTCACGCGCCTGCTTCCCCTTCCAATCTTTCTCTCGCACAGCGTGCCTTCCGTTGTGAAGGAGACCGCGCGATGCTACGAAGGCTACCACGACGGGCCTTGAACAGCGCTGAACTATTTGATACAGATTTTTGTCCACGGATTGAAGTTGCGATATAATATAATTTCTCGAATTACCAATAATTTATGTATAGCAATGTAGCGCATATATGCGTTCATTAATTTCGTCGATATATACTACGTTATCAGTGATAAAAAAACTTTTAACCGATTTACCGGTTTGCAAAACCGGCCTTTAAGCCGGTTACCCCTCGACGTGTCCTCCATCGTTAAGGATACAATTACGAATTCTTTTTAAACATTGTTCTTCTATTTTACATAACATCGCTGGTGGAATACTATTGCATGATTGTATGATTTTTTCCGGTGAATCACCATAAAAAGAAATCACACGCCGATAGGTCCGGGGATCTCGCTGGCCAACCGATTGGTCCATTGCGACCGATCCAGCGGTTGGGAAATGTCTGGTTCAGCCATCGCGTTACTATATTCGCTTAATGTGCCGGAGCACCATCTTTTTCTTGGTGGAAATCCACACGGATACTCCCCGCCCGCGGGGTCGCTGCTTCTAGGGCGGGTGGTGCCCCCGACACACCCCCGCCCCGCGACCCCGCGATCGAACTCCTACCCAGCCGTTTCGTAATTACGGTTGTGGCTGGGCCGGGGCGCTGACGGCCTTCAGGGCCGCCCAAGCCGCCCAAGCCGCCCGAACCGACAGGGCCTTTCGGCGGCCGGGTGTTCGAAAAAACAAAACACCCGGTGACACCTCGGTCGGACGGCTGGCTAAAACGCCTACAGGGCGGCCCGCTATCGGCCGTCCGTCATGCCCCGAGAGAGCTCGATCGCTCTGCAGGGGCCGGAGCACCATCTTGTTGAAACCAGTAATTACGTCTTTGTGCCAGTGGTATATTCCTTTTTTTACTGATCCCCTAGGGGTTACAATCTTCTATCTCCTTCCTCCCTTCACTTTACATTTCACCTTACACTACCTTATCCTATCTTATCCTACTTATCATAGCTTAAAATTAACTTAACCTATCTTACACCTAAACTACTTAGCTACTATATACACTATATACAATCATTCCTTATATAAAATAAAAGAAGAAAAAGAAAAAAGCAAAAAACTCCGCTCGCTCGCTCGCTCGCTCCCCCTCTCCTCCCCAACGCCTATACTCGCACGCACCCGCCTCCCGGACCTCCGTTTCCGCCCGACTCCCCAACCACTCCATTCCGTCTCTCACACCACCATTCCCCCACACACCTGCCTTCTATCATCTAACATCCTTAGCCATTTCTCCCCCTCCCCTCATCACCCAGAACTTCTCCCGCCATCTCCTGCCACCCTCTTTCTACCCCCCATCCCATGCACTCCTCCCACACATGCTCCCAAGTCTCTCCCTCTCCTCCACACAACCTGCACCTCCTTTTATCTCCGTCGTCCCAATACCTACCCCCCCTCATCTCATTCCCCAATCTATACCTTGCCACTCTACGCCACCTACTCTCCCCCCATCCCTTCTTTAAATACCCCGGCAAACCTTCCCCCTTCACCCTTCCGTACCATCTGTTGTACTCTGACTCCCCTATCCTTTCCCACCTCTCCTCCTCCTGAGTTTTCCATTCCCTCTCCACCAACTCCTCCCCTCTTATTCCCCCAACTACCCTCTTCTCTTCCAACTCCTCCATCGTCCACCCCCTCTTCTCGAAAAAATCCTTCCTATCCTCTTCCCACCCCTCCAATCACTTTCCACTCCTTAGCCTCCCCTTCACTTCCCCCCAACACCTCCTTGCCAACTCCCCCCCCCTGCCCTTCCTCTAGCTTCCTCTCATAACCCCATGGCCTCATCCCTGCCCTTCCCTTCAACATGCCCCTTTGCATCTCCTCCCTCACCATGTACCCCGGCGTACATCTATCCACCCAGAACCCACTTCATAAACCTTTCCTGTAACCTTTCCATCATCTCTCTTTCCCTCCACCCCCACACCTCCGCCCCGTACCCCACCACTGGCCAAACCAACTTATCAAATAGCCACATTCTCCTTTCCCAATCCTTTCCAAATAACCTTTTCCCTATCCCCCAGACCTTTCCCATCACCGCCGCTCCCTTTCTTACTCTCTCCTCCACATGCTCCTCCTGCCTCCCATTTCCCATCACCGTGTAGCCCAGATACTTAAAACTTCTAACTTCTTCCAACACCTTACCCTTCCACCTCCACGTTACCTTTTTCCATCTCCCACCACCCTTTCTACACCTCATGACCTTTGTCTTCCCTATGTTTATCTCCAACCCCTTCCCATCCACGTATCTCTCCAACTTCGCCATCAGACCCTTCATCCCCTCCTCATCCTCCGCCAGTACCGCCACGTCGTCCGCGTACGCTAACGTGTACAACCTTTCCCCTCCCAGTGTAACACCCCCCACCCTCCCTTTTTTAATTCCTCGTCCATGTCCGCAATCAGCAGGGTGAAAAGCTTCGGACTCAGCGGGCACCCCTGCCTCACCCCTCTCGCCGTGCAGAACCTCTCCCCTCCTCCTCTCCCACCCGCACCCTCCCTATTGTTTCCTGCAGCATCTCCTCGCATCTCACCACCAGCTGTTCCCTTACCCCCCTCCTCCTCATTGCCTTCACTAACACCTCCCTGTCCACCGAGTCAAACGCGGCCTTCATATCCACAAATAAAATCACCATCTTTTCCCCTTTCTCCCCACTTGCCTGTTTATCAGGTAGTTCAAAACATAAACATTATCAATACATCCCACCCCCCTCCTGAACCCGGTTTGACTCGGTGGCAGCAGTCTTTTCTCCTCCACCTCCAGTCTCAGCCGCTCCGCTAGCACAGACGCATATACCTTATATGCCGTCTGTGTCAGCGTTATCCCCCTATATTCGTCCACCTTTGCCCCCTTCCCCTTCTTCAACACCGGGACCACCACCCCCTCCCTCCACCCTTCCGGCCACCCCTCCCCCCTCCAAACCCTGTTGCATATCCCCCGTAACCAGTCCTCCACTTCTAATCCCCCATACTTCCATACTTCGTTTGGGATCCCATCCCCCCCTCCTCCCTTTCCATCCTTTAAATTTCTTATCACCTTACCTAACTCTTCCCTCTCTATCTCCGCCTCTCCGTCCTCCCCCCTCCTCGTCTCTCCCCCCATTCTCACTCTCCCTTCCACTCCCCCTAATAACCCTCTGAAATACCCGTCCCATTCTTCCAACGCTATCCTTTCATTAACCCTCCCCCTCCTTTTTCTCCCTCTATTTACCACCTTCCACACTTGCCCCTCCGTTCTTACCCCTTCCACTTCCTTCACCCACCACTCTACCTCCTTCTTTCTTTTATCCTCACATAACTTCCCGTATTCCCTCTTCATCTCCTTGTACTTTCCCCCCTCCCCCCTTCCTTCCTCCACTTCCTTAACTCCCTCCTTACCTTACTCTTCTCCTCCCTACACTCCAAGTCCCACCACCCTCCCTTCTTTACTCTCTCCCCTCCCTTCCCCGTTCTCCCTATCGCGCCCCTTATCCTATCCCGCAGCTCACACCATTCCCCGTCAACTTCCTTCTCTCCCCCTCCCCTTTTTCCGAACTTTGTCATAAACTCCATCCTTCCCTCTTCCGACCAGTTCCCTCTGCCCCCTCCCCTTTCCCCTCCTTTCTTTCCCCCACCCCCTCATCGCGCCATTCCCCTCTTATCCACACCACCACCGGGTGGTGATCCGACTCAATTCTTTCCCCTACCTCCATCTTTTCCACCTTCTCCCTTGTATCCTCGTTCCCTAACATATAATCTATAACAGAATTTCCCCGTCCCCCTGTGAAAGTCCATTCCCCCTCCTCGTCCCCCTCTATATTCCCATTCATTATACCCCACCCCCTCTCCTCCAGGCACCGGCACAACCTCTTCCCATCCCCATTTACCTCTTCATCCTTGGAACACCTACTCCCACTCCCCCCCACCCTCCCTTCCTCCTCCTCACCTTCCCTCACTTCTCCCCCTTCCTCCCCCGTTCTCGCGTTGAAATCGCCACCAATTAACACCCTTACTCCTCCCTCTCTCTCTTCCATCCACTCTCCTAACTCCTCTAGCTTTCCTTCCAAGTCCCTATTAACGTATACCCCTACTATTTTCCACCCCCCCCAATCTTCACTTTCTTCGTCATCAACCCCTCCCTCTCTCCCCCTCCTCCTCCCTCGCCCATGCTACCCCCTTCTTTTCCTGATCTACCCAGGGTCACCACTTCCTTTATTCCCCCCACCCCTAACCCCATCCTTTCCCATAACCTCCTCAGTTCCCCTTTCACGTCCTTTTCTTCCCCCCCAGCCCCCTTATCACCACATTACTTTTTCTACCCTCCCTCTCCTTCTTATCCTGCATCACCTCCAGCCTTCTCACTCTCAATCCCCATTCTTCCGTATCCCCCTCCCCCACCAGTCCCTTCCCCTCACTCCCCCTTCTTTCCTTTTCCCATCTCCCCACCTTCTCCATCACCTCCTCCATCCTTTTTTCCCTTTCTTCCATCTTCCCCAGCTTTTCCGCTATCCCCTCTCTCTTCACCCTCTCCTCCCTCAACTCCTCGTCCCACCCCCTCCTCTCCCCTCTCCACTCTTCCTCCATTCTTTTTCTTTCCTCTCTCTCCTTCCTCATTTCCTCCCTCTCCTTTTTTATTTCCTCCTTCAGTTCTTTTCTCTCCTCCCTGTCCCTCTTCATTTCCTCCCTCATCTTCCTCATCTCTGGCATCATCTCCCTTAGCATTCCCCCAGCCCTTCCCCCCCTTCCTCTGCCTTTTTCCCCCCACCCTTACCCCCTTTCTCCGGCGACCTCTACATCTTCCCGCTCCTCTTAAACACCCCCTCCTTTTCCTCCTCTAAATCCTCCTCGTCTCTCTCCCGCTTCTTTCCCCAGTAAGTGTCCAGACTACTCACGCTGCTACCCACACTGCTTGCGCTATCTTTTCTTATCCTATCTTCCCCGGCGACCTTCCCATTTCCTTTTCCCCCTCCCTTTCCGTCCTCCATCTTATCTTCTTACCCGGCTTTCTCTGTCCTATTATCCTACTCTCCACTTTCTCTATCCTTTCTATTCCACTCTTCGCCTAACCTCCCGTTTGAAACTTCCCGCCTACCCACTCTCTCTTCTTTGCTTCTCCACTCTCCCGCACGGAGCCACCACTTGCCACTGACTCTCACCTTCCCGCCAAATTCACCTATCACGGCCACCTAACCTCTCATCTACCTTATCGCTCCAGAATTTCTAACACACCCTACCGCCGTGCCCTTCCCTATACCCCTCAACCCTTCTTCACTACTCCACCCCTTTCACTCACACTCTCCCACCCTCCTACGCCACTTCACTCTCCTTTCCTTCACCTCAACTATCGCCACGCACTCCAACACACACCTGTCACTCACGCGTCCGGAAACGGAAGTCGTGCCAGTGGTATATTGTGCAAAATATCCCCCACAAAATTTTTCAACATATCTAAATATACTGCTCCCGTTACATTTCCATCGAAAACATATGGTCCATATACTTTTCGATTGTAAATACCACACCACACTAAAACTGACCGGTGGTACGGGTTATTGTCTTCTCGTATCCAATGTGGGTTTTCCGCTACCCACATTCTTGCATTTTGATGACATGCCATTTGTATAAAATATACATTCGTCCGTTATCATGACGTTCCTCACAAAATCTGGATCATCTCCGAGTTGCTCCAATATCGATATCAAAAATTCGATCCGTGGTCCGTAATCTCTACCAAATAGCTTGTGCTGTGTGGTCGGCTTATACGGCTTCAGACCATTTTTCTTTACAATTTTATGAATGGACGTTTTCGACAAATTATGATTTGCCGCAATTTGTCGCACTGATGCCCGCGGATTTGCGTGGAACGCAGCCACAATCCCTATCTCCTGCTCTTCCGTCACTGCGGGGATTGTCTTTTTTAGTGGGAGGACACTCCCCGTGGCCTCAAATAGGTCGCGAACCTTTTTTATCTGAAAACATACCGATTTCATGTAAACGCATTTAATTGATACAAACAAGGCAAAACTGGATATTTAACCCTTTCAAGTCTCCCCCAAGCCAACGTGAATATCGCGGCGCGGAGTGGATTCGACGCGGATCAGATAAAGGCTCCCGCAAACTAACGCGAATATTCGCGGCGCGGAGCGGATATTTTGCCGCGATGAATCCGCGTCAGTTTACTATGCGTGGCGGCTTATGGGGCTGTTCAGACCAACGCGGAACGTTTCCGTGGCGGTGATGGATCCCCAATGCTTTTTCCGCGGCAATATCGATTCGCTCTCAAAGGCGTTTTTCCGCGGCGAAATTTCTCCGCTCCCCAAGGCATTTTTTAGAAGCGCGAAGTTAGAAACGGATCACACGAATGTAATAGGAAAGGGAAACAAAGCGAAGTTCGTACAAGTCCGAGGGGTTTGAAAATATTTAGAAATTCTTTTAATAAATAGACTTCAGGATTATAAATCAATCAATACCCACTTTGAAACGGGTGTTTGAATAAATGAACTCCACTGTGATCCCTTCTCCTAGGTGTGTAATTCCAGAGCAATGTTGTTAAACGCTTGTTTTTGTAAAAATCGATAACCGAAACAAATCGGATCAACGAATAGGAATTTAGCTAACTAATTAGGAAATTTAATGCTACCGAACAAGAAACCTACAGATCAATCTCAAATATTCACAGTAGCTCCGCGCCGCATATATTCGCGTTGGTTTGGGGGAGCCTTAATTTTTCAGCCCATACGTCGTGCGTGCATGGGTAAAATTGAGTACTGTGCAGTGGTGAAAGGATCATTGCGGAAGGAGATTCTACATATTGTGACCATTTGGATCAGCGTTCTTTCCAGATACTGGGTGATTCTGGAGCTACGCCCGTCAAAAGGTGGAATCTGACGGTACGTGGATCGGCGAACTTGGCACGAGACTCGTCGAGTCCACGCGCCGTTATAACCTACATGGATCGCCGATTCGCGAGCCTGGCCAAGCTTGAAAAATATAAGGAATCCATTGGTACCACTTTCATATCGTTACGATAAAGAATAAAGAATTTCGAACTACGCTGAAATGGATATTTCACATTTTCACCCCATGACTGTGGGACGCCGACCTCAATTCGCCACAGTCGGCCGAGGATTCATAGCTGCTTAAAAAATTAAGTAATTCTTTATTTTTTATCCTATCGATATGGAAGTGACACTCCTTATATTTTTCCGATGAAGATCGTACCAAATTTCATGTAAATCTGACTACATATTATTAACTAAATTAGCTTGAGGTTATGGAAGTGAATTTTTCATGGAATTTCCTTCATTATGGTCCGAATTACGTCGGTTTTGTTGTCAGTTTCATTGGCGAAATATAAGGAATCAATTGGCCACGTTTTCGCAAAGATCTGACGAGAAATGTAGAAATCGACGATTTCTCACTTCTTAATAGACACTCCAACCCCTTCAAGGAAGAAAGCCATAAAAATCGGTGCGGCATTGCAGAGGGTTGTCCTCGTCACGTAGTACCAGGCCGCATTCTTTGACGGGTGTAGCTCCAGAATTACCCTGTACTAGTTTTTCCACCTCTACACAGTACCAAAGAGTTTCTTTTCACTGTACTCTTTTTACCAAATCGCGTTAACCCTTTCGCTCCTAATGCCGAATATATCCGGCATCCATGAAACGACCCGTAGGGACGGACGCCGGATGTATCCGGTATCCACGAAACAACCTGTAGAGACGAACGCCGATTATGCTACAAGGTTTACATTAGTCTGGTCCAGTTATCCACTGTTTCATTCCTAAACAATCCACTCGCTTGCGGCTTGATCGGAACGCACCGCCGCACAGTGTTTCGCGTAGATGGGCGTTCGGAACTATTGTATCGCGACAGTTCTACAGGGCGAATAATGGAATCGATCACTGTGTAATTCTATTGTTTATTGCGGGAGAGGATCACAATGACGACAGACGAAGCGTGCCCACGCTCTTACAACGTGCCGAGATGACGGCTCCTACCGGCACACCCGGAAACCAAAAAACAGTGTCGCCAACCAATAAGTTAGTACATACACAACAGGAACAAAACTCATAACTTTTGAACTAATCAGTTTTCGCCCTAAGTACCCTAATATTTTTTTAAAGAGAATATAAAAATGCATCGATTGTTGTATAAAAAAATATACAGTTACATTAAAAAAATTAAGGCGATCTTGATTTTTCAGCGAATAAAAAGTTTTTTATTAATATTTACTTTTGCAATTTGTTGTCAACTGTATACTGACCAGCTTTGTAACGAAAATGTAACAAAATTTGTAATGAATTTCTAGTATCACTTTTGACAACAAATTAGTAAATTCAGCAGAAGTTATGGGTAACATTGAAACCTACGTTGCTTTCTTAACATTTTAATATACAAGAATTTGTGGATCAAACACTTCGGATTCTTGAATTTTGTCCATTGCGCGGAACACTGTGCGCCGTAGCGAAAAGAGTACACCCGTGGCGCGGACTCCCGGTCGGTAGCGGCGCCCTCACGGACCGGGGCGCCGTAGCAAAAGGGTTAAAGATTCAGATATTTAACTGTATGTGTTTCACTAAATGAAGATAAAGACTTACGGTTGCTGTACTTGGTTTTGGTCGATCCGGATATCGTTGGTGGAACTCGGCACTGATCTGACGATATGATAAATATCTGTCACCCCGTAAAAACACCAATTCTACCTTATCTTTCACAGCGAGATACATTGCTAAAATGAATCTGTTCGCGCTAACGAACTAGTGGATACTGTCAACGTTAAAGACTTCTGATCCACAGCCCGTTTGCTAAGTCTGAGGAAAATTTGCCAGAAGATCCTATTGGCCTTTTCGAAAGGAAGGAACTTCTTCCTGATTGGTTGGAAATATCCATGTAAATGGTTAAAAGATGTAAAGGGGAAGTTTTTATGATCAACGAGAAAAAAATTATAACACCCACTATTTCCTAGCTGGAGCCCATCCTGATCATCCGAACATACAAGGAAATGCGAAATAAAATACTACTTACTCCGTCTTACGGGACAAAAGAGAGGCTAGCTGAGGATGAAGAGAAATTCATTTAATGTTTACGATTGGCAATTTAGTATGTTCGAGGGGTAGTTCTTCGACATCTGTTTCTACTTAGAAAGCAATAGAATATGCTGTCTTCTTGGCTTTCGACACCTTTCGCTCTGAGTTAATACATGTAGGTGGTGCTGCGCTGGTGGATGGTTGCCTCAGTAATTACGGATCGGAACGTATCGTTGTACGTGGCCACCGGCTCGCGGGACATTCCAGTCATAAATCGCGACCAAGGGGCGTTCAACGCTACCGTTATGTCGTAGCGCGGTGCCTTTGGTAATTCGAGATCTTGGCTATACGCTGTCTGTGGTTTTTTTAGTACTACGTCCCTACTGCGGATGTTACAATTTCCCGTAACCTTGAGAATTCCTGTCTTATCTATATCGACGTGTTCAGGCTGTCGTTCGTTACACTGTATAGTCAGTGTTTCGGGTTTATTCGTCGCGAAAATCCACGTGTCCGCGTATGAGGTACTTATCCACATTGTGTGGTTCGCCGCAATGTACTTTATTTCACAATTTTTGGGGAACTCATCCGCGGGTTGCAGCCATAGGCTTGCTTCGCACTCGAGATCGTTATTTACGTTTTGCGCCAGCATGGGTTGTTCGCAGTAATATTGAGCGGCTACTCGTTTGCATCCCCTTAATTCGTCTTGATTGGTGAGCACTGATTGTTGCTTGCGTCAATGACGAGTATCGGCGTTCTTATGACTAATACCGCGTATGAATTTCCGTGAATGTGGATTGGGGCTGGAGTTGCCTCAATCACTGTGAACGTTTGTGAGGAAATGAGGGGGACTGTTATTACTGCTATCAACGTAATCCTATCGAAATACGCGGTGACCGATGACAATTTCTCGATCACGTTAGTATTTTCTAAGTTGGGTGCTATCGGGAATGTGAGTCCGTTTGGGAGATGTTGTACTGCGGTTTGTAGTAACCTAGTGATTTGCGCGCTCGACAGTACGTTTGTGTTGATGATGCCTCCTTTGAGGCCGGTGTAGTATTGCACACATCGTCTACGTCCTGAGTCAGGTCGGTTAGTAGGGCATTTAACGTAATGAAATGATCTACTATGTCAGCTCTTCGCGTTTGTTGTAGTATGGTCATTTCAAGCTGCGTACGTAGTAGTCTCGTCTGTTTTGTTAGTATTTGTTCGTTTACTTTCCTTCATAGCCAGTTTCTTGCTCCCGCCTGTAGTGTTTAAGATACGTCATCGCGTTTCATTGTTTTCCGAGGCGTTTTTTGTTTTTTGTTAGTATTCAATAAAATGTTTGAGTCTATTTGCGTGAGTGCGTAGGGTTTTTCGTCCCTTTTTAATGGTCACGTTGACTTTTGAGTTCTTTTCTATGATTACGTAAGGGCCTACCCATTTATTGTCTAGTTTTTTCGATCTTCCGCGACGTACAGATTCGTCATAGAGCCACACCTTATCGCCTACTTTTAATTCTATTTCGCGCGTTTTTTTATCGTATCTTTCTTTGGTCTTTTTCTTTGCTTCTTGGAGTTGTTCCCTAACTGCTTCATTTGCTACCCTGATACGTTCTCTTGTTCGCTGCGCATAATCCTCGTAGTTATATGTTTGTTTAGGCGGATTTTTTAATGTGGTCGGTAATGACGCTGTCTTTCCATACACTAGTTCGTATGGGGTGAACCCTGTTGCCGTATGTGGGGTTGTATTATATGTAAACATAGGGTAGGGTAGCCATTTATCCCAGTCAGACTGGTCGTAATCTATATAGTGCCGCAGATATTCTACTAGGGTTTTATGCGATCTTTCTAATGCTCCGTTAGATTCTGGGTGGTACGCGGTTGTCTGTATTTTCGTGATTCGGAAAAGTTTACATATGTTTTTAAACATTTCACTTATAAAGTTCCTCCCTTGATCCGTTACAATCTTTTCGGGTACGCCGTATTCGCAGATAATTTTCTCGACCACTGCTTCCGATACCGTGACTGCCCAGACGATAGCTAGCAATTCTTTTTCTGTTGTACTGTAGTTCCTTTCGGCTTTGTTTAGTACTCGGCTCGCGTACGCGATTGGTTTGTCTTCGCCTATTTTCCCTTGTGACAATATCGCGCCTATTGCTACACCGGATGCGTCGGTCGTTATTATGAATTCTTTTGTGAAATCTGGGTAGATTAATAGGGGTGCCGTAGTCAGTGCCTCCTTTAATGTGTCCAAAGCGTTCTGCTGCTCGGCTGTCCAGATGAACTCGACCTTGCTGCTCGTGATGCTGGATAGGGGCTTAGCTATTTTTGGGTATTCTGGGATAAATCTGCGGTAGTATCCTGCTAATCCTAAGAATGCTTTTAATTCTTTTAGCTTGGTTGGAGTAGGGAATTCTTTTACGGCTTTAGTTTTTTCAGGGTCCGGTTTGATCCCTTCAGGGGTGATTACGTGTCCCAAAAATCCCACTTCCTTTCACAAAAACGCACATTTTTCTGGTTGCAGTTTTAGGTTGTATTTGCGAAGGGTGTCCAGAATTTTCCTTAGTCGTGTGTTATGTTCCATTAAATTGGCTCCATAGATGACAATATCGTCCAGGTAAACGAAACAATCTATCCCCTTTAATCCGATAAGCGCGGCGTTCATTGCTCGCTGGAATGTCGCTGGTGCATTTTTCAGTCCGAACGGCATGCGATTGAATTCGAAATGCCCTTGAGGAGTTGAAAATGCTGTCTTGCCCTTATCGCGTTTGTCCATAGGAATTTGGTGGTATCCGGATGCCAAATCGAGCGTGGTAAAATACTGCGTTTTTCCCAATTGATCTAATATGTCCGCGATATTGGGTAGTGGGAATGAGTCGCCTATGGTGACTTCGTTAAGTTTCCTATAGTCGACTACTTCTCGGTATTTTTTATTTCTCTCGTTGTCCGTTTTTTTTGGTACTACTAATAAGGGTGCGTTCCATGGGCTGGCGCTATGTCGGATGATGCCATCCTCTAGCATTATTTCCACCTGTTTCCGCACTTCTTACTTGTGAATTTCGGGTAGTCTATAGGGTCGTGTCGCTTTTTAAAGGTACTCGATAGCCGGTTACTGTGGCCATTGATAGTTGATCTCCCGGTAAATGAAACGTGTCGTGATATTCCCTGCATATTTCTTCCATAGCTGCCTTTTCATCTTTATTCATTTGCTTGCGGTCTACCTGTTCTAAGACTCGAGCGATGCGCGTTGTCAGCGTTTCTTTCGCGGTCAAAGCCCGAACAGCTGCGGCGCTATCGTTGCAATGAATTACTTCGTTAATCGGTATTTCATTTAATTGAATTCGCGGCACGACTACTGTTTTCTCTTTTGTGGTTGTATTTATAATACAGGCCACGCATTTTCCGTCTTTGGGTCTCGTTAGCCCTTCTCCTAAGTATATGCCTTCGGCTAGCTGTTGTTTCTCTATTATACCGTTTCGAATGCTATCCGTAGGGACCATTATCAGTTGTTGTGCGTGTGCGGGTATCGTTATTTCCATGCTTCTATTTAACTTTTCCAGGGTTTTCCGTTTACTAGTAACCTTTGCTTGGGGTAACTAATGGTTACTCCGTTATCTTTAAGAAAATATATTCCTAGTATCCCGTCCGCGTTTGTTAAGGTGTTTCCTTCTACTACGTATAATGGATGTATTACCCTTTTCCCATTTATTTTAAATGTGGCCTCTATTTTCCCTAGTGTTCCTGTTTTTCCCCTAAGAATGAAACTAGCGTAACGTCGGACTTTCTTATTTCGATGTTGTCCGGAAGGGCTCTCCTAGCGATTAGGGATACTTCCGTCCCGCTATCTATTAGCATTACGGTTTGTTTGTTTTTACTATTTATTTCTACATCTATCCTATCCGAGGTATGTCCATCTTTGGAGAGGGATCCTATTTTAACCATGCGATAGGTTTTTGCGGTTTTTCGCGTAGGTGAGTCGCGATCCGGTGATTCGGAGCTATCGCGGCTGCTTTGCGGGGAATGTGTGCTGTCAGCGCTTCTGTGTCGCAGCTGGTGTCTTTCTTCGGAGGTCGGTCGTTGACTCACTGGTTTACGCCCTGTCGGTTTCGAGTTTTTTCCTTTGGCCGTTACCGTTTGCATTCGTCGGTTGTTTTCTGGAGAAAATTTTTTCGTATTTTGCTTATCCTTATGTTTGTTTTTCCAACACTCCTTAGTGTCGTGCCCTGATTGTTTACAATTGTCGCAGTAACGCGATGCTGTCTTGTTTTCATTCTGCGTAGAGGGATTTGTCCCACGCGACGCTGGTCGTTTCGTGATTTACCGCTCTTCATCTATGGCTATCGTGATTGCTTCCTGTAAGTTGGCGGGTCTTTGTGATATTACTAAGACCTTTAGGTCATCACGGAGTCCGTCCTCGAATATAGTCAATGTCTGTTTTTTGAATACTTTCACGGTTGCGTTCTTCTCGATTAGACTGTCTTTATCGTCGATTCCGGTCGCTATTAGTTCTCTCAGTAATTTTGATACACGATTTCCGTATTGATGCGCGCTTTCATTGGGGCCCTGCCTACTATATAACAGTTCCCTTTGTACAGTGGAAGCTGTATGGGGAAGTTTGTAAACTGAAGTTAGTACGTCCTCTAAATCCTGCATGAATAATATGTGGCGCGTCTGTACTTCGTCTAGGGCGTCGCCTCCGACCCGTAACGCGATTATCCCCCGTAGGATCTGGGCTTTTTCTTCTGCCGTTTGATATGTGTGGTAGACATATTTGCAGGCTGTTAGGAAACCCGGTAATTCCTTGGGGTCATTCCGGTTGAACAGGGGTACGGTTCTTATAGTGTGGAATATTTCTCGGGTGCCTGTTACGTTCGGTGCGTAAGTTAGGTCGTTTACCTCGAGATTGGTGGGAACGAATCGACTATAGCGCCTCGGTTCTTCTTCTGGGTTGCGAAAATCGCTGAAATGGACCGTGGTCCTGCCTGAAGGACCGGGCGTTGCGTGTGTCGAGTTTATCGTTTCCCTTAGTCTACTTGTTTCTCTATCTATCGAGTCCTGTAGTGGACCTTCCCTTGTCTCTAGTGCTCCTAACCTGTCGTTTATTCCTAACATTCCGTCCGTTACTTTAGCTAGAGTGGCGGTCATTCCCGTGAGTAATTTCTCTACGTTCGCTAGTCGGTCCGCGAGACTCGGTTCTACGTCTCCGCCCTCGAATGCTGTGTTAGGGGACGACATGTTTGCTATTCCTTCGCTCGGAATTAAACTACAATCTAACTCGATGAACGGGTATAGTCTCCTAGCGGTTAGGTGTCTAGATGTAATCGGTAATCTGCTCGAGACGCGACGTTCTTTGCTAGTCCCGTCGTCTAGAGCAAGTCGCGTACGCTCTCCGATTTCGCGAAAGGCTTCGAATGTTGCGTCGAAGATAGCTTCGCCAGGGAGCTGTTTTGTACGGACTTTAAAGAATCTACGGGGGGCACTTCGGCGAATTACTCTAGGCGAAAGAATTTCCTTTCGCTCGGCTAATTCTAAATTACGCTCGATGTCCTTATCTAATGATTTTGCTCGGCACATGGGAATTGCGGCGTGCGGCCTGAATTTGCTGATAGTGATATTTCGCACTTACAGTACGTGGATCAGGTGATGCATCGCTCGTCGATTATGAGAGGTAGACTGTCCTGGCGGCGTCTTCTGTTGACGTCCGTCGGTACTGCGGAGTGGCTGTCCCTCTGGTTAAGGGGTCGTTGTCTCCGCTGACTCCTGTTGTCACCGTTGATCGGGCTTGGTCCTTACGTTAGCGGGATCCCACCGCTGCCACCAATTGTTGTGTTGAGGCGCCTAGGGGTCGAGATTCTGGATGCGAAACTTGGGGTGCTCCTGGGCGTCCTTCGCGATTGCCGTCCTCGGGCTCCGTAGGTTCAGGTGATAATGCCGGGACGGGAGGGTTCGGTGTAAAACCCGGAGGTCAGGGATCGTCGCAGGTCGAAGAGTTAGAACTCACCATAAAGTGTGACAAGTTTATTGGTTCCCGATCTGGGTGACAGTGACACTGAGTTTTGAAAGTCGGGTGATGTTCCCGTAACAGAGCTTGTTAAAAATCTGAGCTCGCATTGCTCGTACACGTTATTATACCTATCGTCCGGACGAAGCGAGGACCATCGGGGTCTCCGTCTTTGGCCCGGTTTTCCGATATTTCGCCATGTGCTGATGGTCTCGGTGCACTTCCGAAATCCCTTGCGTGGCTGTGCCGGATTTCGGCCGTTCGATTGTCGCAATCGGCATGTGCGTGGTGTCGACGACCTTAGGTGTCGGCCCGGGCACAACACGTGGAAGATGCCACATCTGGTTACCAAAAACTAACCGGCCTGATCGGCAGGGTGTTTCGCCAGGGTCGTGGCTTATGGGCGGATTGTCCGCGCGTCGGAGGTAGGCAACGGTACATAGTACGGGTCCGAAGTCATCATACGCACTATCCACCGACAGACCAATATACGGATTAACTCAGACTGGACAATGTCACCACATATTTTATTGGCCTTTACAACTTTGACAAACAGTTGTGGTTGAAACGTTCTTGGAGAAATAATAAATTATCTATCGTAAAGAGCGAATGAATTTTCGCCTGACTTTTGTCCCGACGCACGCGGGAAAGATGCCACAAATAGAAAAGTATTATTCACCGTCAATACGCCTCGTGGAGAGACACAGTAAAAAAAAGGGGTACACCGCTGAGTGCGCGTGGTTCCGCCTGCATCGTCCTCCTTTCAAATTAAAGACGAATTCCTTATCTCTCGAGTATAAATACGCGTTGGAATTTCAAAACAAAAGCACGCGAGACGTATTGGGTGCAAGGTAAGGTCAGACCTCGTACCCGTGGCGAGGACACCCCCTCCCCCCGCAGTGCCTCTCCGGATTGTATGGCTTTCGACCCACGAAGAGGTTCGAGTGCCAATTAAGAAGTGAGAAATCTTCGAATTCCTCATTTCTCATAAGATTTACGCGAAAGCGACGCCAATAGAGTCCTGGCGTTCCATCGATTAAAATCATACCAAACATTATGCAAATCGGACTCCTTTGAGATAAGCTATTTGTATTCCTTATGTAAAAGTAGTCCGATTTCAATGATATTTGGTATGATTTTCATCAGAAAAACATAAGGAATCCATTGGCGTCACATCCCTTTCAATACAATGAAGAAAAGAATTTCTTAATACGAGGTAATGGATATTTCACCCACGACTGCGGGGCTCGACCTCAATTTGCTACAATCGACCCTGGATTCGTACCTTTTTCCGGAAAAAGCCATAAAAATCAGATGGGGCACTAAGAAGGGCAGCCCTCGCCACTGGGTACCAGGCCGCATCTCCTTGACGGGCGTTGCTCCAGAATTACCCTGTATCATTTGTGCAGTGTGTGACCCGACTACCATCCGTGTAATTGGTCTGCGCGAAATGGGGCGCAAGTTTGATCATTATCAATTCTCCTGCCCGAGAGGAATACGATTTACTTTAATTATAGTACATGTGTGTTTTGTAATAAAGTGTTTCTATCGTCTCCTGAATTCAATAACTGGCATCCAGATATCTACGCTCGAGTGTAAACACGAGCTTCGATATCAGAACAAAAGCATACGTTGACGTATTCCGTGCGAGAGAAGGTGGGCATTGTTGTGAAGAGGGCCTCTTCAAGAAAGCAGCCGTTTGTGAGGGATGCAAATCCGGTTGGTTCTGATACAATCTGCTCCCTATTTAGTCTAGCAACTTTCACTACTCCTAACTTAACCAATCCAACTTGCATCCCTCCCACCGGCCATCTGAGCATAGAAGCAAGTGCGAAATAAAATTAACGGTGCGCTTCTCGATACCGCAGATGCACCTACCTAAGTAGCATTTGTGACGGAAAAGAATTGTCCAGCCTTTGGGCCTGGCGTAGACCTTTCGCAGGTAGGTATCGGTTTCAACAGTAGGGTGGAGTGAAAAAAACTTTTTTTTGATAATCAAATTCTAATAGTGCGGAAAAGTTGTCTACTTGGCCCAATAAAACGTGTAAAAAATTTCAGGTCGATCGGATAATTTCTTCTGTGTGCACCAAAGGCCTTAACTTTCAAAATTTTAGTACAAAACTGAAGAAAGTTGAACTTTCTTCAGCTGGTGGATTCTACCTATTTTTTTTTACCCAGGACTATATTTGCTGCGTAAATGATGCAAAGAAACATCCGTGGCTGGTTTCGGAACGATAGGATTGGCCTGTCGGCACTGTAAACTATCAAAAAATACAGCCGTTCGCTATACTTTCTAAAAGTCGTCTGAGTGGTCGTAGACTACAGTGACTGCCTGGGTTGAGTACTACTCCCACCTTCACGCATTCCCCCCACCATCCTCTCACGCGCCTGCCTCTGCGGCACGGTGAAATTACAGTACTACTTGCCGCGCCTTGTCAACAGACAAGGTTGATCTTGCGTCGATAGACCCCAGAGCTTAGCGCTGTCCGAGCGTTGTTCATACGCCCTTAAGTATGGCCCAATCAAAATTCTCTCTTCGCCAGACTTTTGTCTGTCCCCTTTTTGGCAATCCAAAAGATTTAGGGCTCACTCAACTCCCCACGTATGAGGACGTACTCAGATGCTGTGCTCATGAGAGACGTAGTTTGGGTATTGATTCGGGTGGAAACAGAGAACCGTCCTTTTCAATTATTGTTGAGAGGGTAGCGAACAAGGTTATCAGTCTTTATGGAAAGGCATCTATTCCTTCTGTTTCGTATACACGCGTCGTACAACTAATCACAGAGTACCATAAAAAATACAGAAAGGTCATAAAGTACACTTACAAGGCCGGCAAAAGCTCAGCCTTACAGAAAAAAATTGATTGTTTCAAAGCAACTGCCAACTATTTATTTGACATTGCCGCTTACAAATGCCGTGATTTCCAGTCCTGTTCTTGTCCGAAGGATCGAAAGGTTCCTCAGAAGGAACAATCTTTTCTTCTTGACCAGCGAGGGGACCGAGTCGGTCGCATCGGAGGCGTTGACATTCCTGAAACAATAAAGCTTATAAACAGAGCTAACCGTCATAAGAAAATACAAAATATATATGCGGGGGTACCTACGTCAGAAGATGAACCTTGCTCTTCCACTAGTCGACAACCTTTACTATGTTTATCTGAATCTGAAATTTCAGAAAGCGAATCGAGTGATTTTGACGACCCTTACTTAGCACCATCAAAGCCTTCTCAAATGAGAGTGAATTTGAAAGAGACGGCACTTACTAGTCAAAGGTATGGTGTCAGTGATAGAGCGACAGCGATGATAGCTACTTCAGTGCTTAAAGATGTTGGTCTAGTATCTCCAGATGCCTCCGAACTAGTTACAGATCGAAGTAAAATAAGGCGGGAAAAGTATAAGATTCGGGAACAAGTGAAATTACAAGCGCAACAACATGCTACCCCACCTAGAGGACTGTACTTTGATGGTCGAAGAGACGACACACTCATTCAGGTCAAACAAGGAGCAAAGCTTTATCGACGCACTGTAAAAGAGGAGCACATTTCAATAATATCCGAACCTGGATCAAGGTACTTAGGACACGTAGTACCGAAATCAGGGAGTGCACGGGATATTTGCGATAGCATTTACGAATTGGTCTTGAAGGAAACAGATTTAAACGAGCTTGTAGTCGTAGGGTGTGATGGCACTGTTGTGAATACGGGAGCAAGAGGTGGTGTTATTAGGTGCCTTGAAAACAAGCTTGGTCGATCGCTTCATTGGATAATATGCCTTCTTCACTTTAACGAGCTTCCATTTCGGAGTTTCTTCGAGTTTATTGATGGAGGCACATCTGGGCCAAAGTCATTTGCTGGGCGTATAGGTGTTCGACTTAAAAACGTTGAAAGCTTCCCAGTTGTTTCCTATAATACCATTCAATGCTCCTTACCTGATGTGGGACCTGTAGATCTGAGTAAGGACCAGAAGTACTTGTTGGACATTTCTAAGGCAATTCAATCCGGTAGTTGCCCGCCTCACCTCAGCTGTCGTAACTCAGGTATCCTTAACCACGCTCGCTGGCTGACCTGTGCAAATAGAATACTACGTTTATACATATCCACTGAAAAACCAACGATAGAGCTGAAAGATATTGTCACGTACATACTTAAGGTTTATGTCCCGATGTGGTTTGCGATAAGATGCAACAGCTCTATTAAAGACGGGCCGAAGTACCTTTTCAATACCATTCAACAGTCACGGTACTTACCAAAAAAGTACTTACGCGTGGTTGATGCCACAATTGCCCGTAATGCTTTCTTCGCATTCCCGGAAAATGTTCTCATCTCCATGATGACGGATGAAAGGCGTGAAGTCCGTCTAGATGCGTTACGCAAAATTTTGCAAGCCCGAGAATTAGATGAAAGTGATGAACAAGTACTACCTCGTGCAGTTCCGGAAATCAACTTCTCCGCAGACGACTATTATAAAATAATCGATTGGTCCTCTGTCCGAATCACGTCACCTCCAATTTTGAACAAAGTAACTAATCAGGAGCTATCAGAAAAATTGTCGAGCAACAGCTTGTTTCTAGACTGGGAATTTCTTAAGTATCCCTGCCACACCACTGCAGTCGAACGCATGGTGAAACTCGTGACCGAAGCATCCTGTCAAGTGTGCGGTAGCGATGCAAGGGATGGTTTCATTCGGTGTACATTGTTATCCCGCCAGTCAATGCCAAAATTTGAAACGAAGAATCAGTTCTCGTTATAAAGTTTGCACACCAATAACTGCTATAACAAGCGCAGTTTCTCATTTCGACAAATAAAAATATGAAAAAACATTATAAAAAGCAATAAAATTATTTAAAAAAAAAATATAAAATACAAAAAACAACACAAAAACAAGGAGCCCGTCGTACAGCTACCTCCACGTGGTGGGTTCTGGGTCGTATTTTCCGTTAGGAAAGTGAGCGAAGAGCTGTATTTTTTTATAGTTTACAGTGCCGACAGGCCATTCCTATCGTTCCGAAACCAGCCACGGATGTTTCTTTCCATCATTTACGCAGCAAATATAGTCCTGGGTAAAAAAAAACGGTAGAATCCACCAGCTGAAGAAAGTTCAACTTTCTTAAGTTTTGTACTAAAATTTTGAAAGTTAAGGCCTTTGGTGCACACAGAAGAAATTATCCGATCGAGCTGAAATTTTTTACACGTTTTATTGGGCCAAGTAGACAACTTTTCCGCACTATTAGAATTTGATTATCGAAAAAAAGTTTTTTTCACTCCACCCTAACCAGCACAGAGCGCGTTAACAGAACAAGCATCTTACTTTCCTTTCACCACTTCCCTCTCTCTCTATCTCTTTCTCCCTCGGCGCAATTATAGATACGAGTGTCCTGATTATTAGTTTGGAACCGACTGACGAGAGCGCGATTCTCGCGAAGAACCGCGACGATCCGATAGGAGTGGGGAGAGAGCGAAGTACCAGAAATGGGCATGGCACTCCAGATGGAGACACCATGATTAAAATCTTACGGCTAGGTAATAAAACAATATTTACAATATGTACACACGGAACATTCCGCCCGTCTTCGTAGCGGGTAAGCGACGAATAAACAACGATGTTTAAGTTGTAAGATGTGTCGCGAATAATGAACTTCCACGTTATCTTATTGATAAAATAAATCAAGATCGTCGGTGTAGAAAACAGCTACCTATGTTTAAGTTGTAAGAAGATGCATAACATTCCTAATGAATTTGTTACCAGGGAAGATATTCCTTGACGAGGGTACGCGATTGGCGTGACAGGCCTTTAAACGCGGTTTATTTAACCTCGTCGCTTTTCTCGGAGGGAAAAAGACAAATTTTAGTGACCGGACGCTGTAGTGTCGTCTTGGGGGTATGAATAGTGACGACAGGGACAAGTCTATTGGCGCCTGGATGAACGGCGATTATCCGTCTAATCGGCCAGTGTTGTCCGAGTCGGACGTTCGGGTGGACAGCGGCCCACTTAGATCGCCCTTGCAGCGTTTGGAGGTATTCGGCAGACCACCATTTTCAAAAGTGATCTCTCATTTGCTGGAGTTGCTGCCAGCGAGTAAGTCGGTTTGGCGACTCCGCAGCCAGAAACGGTTCCGGCACAGCTGTCAAGGGGGAGCCTACAAGAAAATGCCCCGGAGTTAAGAATTGAAGCCAGTAGGGGCGCCAATTTGCCCAATTCGTCGTTTGCGTCGGAGAACCAGCGTCATAACTCCTTGTCCGCTCCGACGAAATTTGTCCCACAATCGCTGCGTATGGAGGCGCAATTGCCTCGTCGGGAAGCCAACCGCCGGTAAGCAGCTAGAAAAGCGGCTGTTGTATAGTCAGAGACAAGTTCCAAGTGGATCGCTCGTGTGGACAGACAAATGAAGACAGCGACGCACAGTGGGGTATTTGGCCCCAAAACCGGGACATAAATCGATTTAAAAAATTTTGTGTACACCGTAAAATTTTTGGTGTTCCAGGCAGTTCAATATCTGAGGAACAATGTATGAATACTGTTTTTTTTTTCATTTGTGCACTCATGAAGTAGCAGGCTTCGTCGAAAGATAAGAGATTTTAGAGCTCGCGATTCTTTCTTAATCGTCCTTTGAAACATCGTTGGCTTATTAAAATTTTCTACAAGTTGTAAAGAAATGTTGTGAATTCTTGCATCATGGAAGCTTTTCAGGTAGGTATATACTACATTTTCCCAAAAGTTTTATTTTGTATCATATATATTTGCAGAGTTATTAACATTTGAAGATAATCGAGAATTCAGTAAATTTTCTTTACGATTATAAGATTTCATTAACGATTTTGTTATACTGTTAAGCCGTGTTAACTGCTTTTGGTGGTGCCATTACATTTGATAAAGGTTTGTGATGACAATCCAAAAACGAACGGTTCCGGTTTCGTCCGGTTTCAAGTTTTATAGCTAATTTAGCTAGAAATGACAACCGAGAACTGCTGCGGTTTACCGTACGCCGCGCCTGTACGGTCGCGCTCGCCAGGCCTCCATGAGGTGGTGATACGAAACCCTTCGAAGGAATTGTTTAGATTATAGACAAAAGATGTTTATGTTATTCTGTAGATAAGCCTTTGACTAAATCCTCTACATTCTGTCTGCATTCAGTTGAATGAGTGTCATCAGGAACTGCAGTGCGAGACATTTGAAGCAATTTTTACATACTTACGTTATATTTTAGTTCTTTTTTCATTTTATTCAGTTTAAGTTTCGTTTTGTATTGTTTATATTTAGTGTGTATTACATATATTTAGTGCGTGTTATATATATTTATCGTGTATTTTTTAGGTTCAATAGTTAAGTGCCATTTAGATTTTTCTTTTATATTTCATCTCATTTTACTTATACTCGGTAAGTACGCTTAAACATTTGTCACATGAGCTAGATATTTTCCGCTACTGTTATCAAGTTGTTAATTATTTAATGAGAATATATACGCATAGGTATCAAAATGTCAGCAAATTCTTCGGTGCAAACTGCGAGCTCATCTGGAATTCAACTTATGACGCGAAATCAATTATTTGATATAATGCAGAAACGCAAAAATGGCGATATTAATAAGAAATTGGAATACCTAGAGCAATTTTTGCTAAATCGGCAAAATTACACCGAAGAAGAACGTTACGCGTTGAAACGTAAACTCTCTGAACATTAAAGTCCCTGAACATTAAAGTTTTTAGTATGTTATTAACTTTACTATATCTGAGGTTCGTTGATGACATTCAATTATATATTATATCATAAACATATCGATACCGTACACAAAACGTTTAAAAAATGGAAGTTTTTTTAAATGGCTGTATCTTTGTTAAAAAACGTCATTTTTTTATGAGGTTCGTCTTATCGTAAAGGCAAAGGATCCTACTTTCCGATAGTATACATAAAAATTACAAAAAATATTGTTTGCACTCCGTAGCACTTGCCAAACATCAAGAAACTTTTGCAGTTTGGCACATTCCTCTTTAAGGGCGGATTTTAACCCCTGGATACCGTTTTCGAAAAAATTGATTTAATGATTCCAAAAGTAGAAGGTGTAAACTAAAAAATCGTTTTTGTTTCATCAACGTTCTGTTACGTCCTGGAGACGTTTTTGTGGAAAAGGGGGCCGGCATAGTCGATACCAGTATTGAGAAACGGTCTAGCCGGGGTTACGCGAGGCGAGGGGAAATTCCCCATCTGTTGTTGGCACGCCTTAGCGCGCCATCGCCAACATGTGACGCAGGAGTGTATATAGTGCCGAACACCGCGTCGACCTCCGAGAACCCAGTATTCTTGTCGAAGCGTGCTCGAGGTAACCTATGCACTTCCATGGAAAACTCGTTCATGGCAATCGCGAATGATTAAGACGGTGAAATTTCCCTTTTCAGGCAGAATAATCGGGTGCTTTTGGTCGAAATCCAGAAGGGAATGCTTTAGGCGGCCACCGACCCTCAGGACATTCCGATCGTCCAAGAAAGGAACGGGACGAGAAAGGGGCCCCCGGGAGATTGAAGCGGCTTTTTCTAGTATCGAGATTTCCGCGGGAAACGCGCCGCGCTGCGCAACTCTTGCCAAGGTAAGTTTAGCATCCTCTATCTCGGGAGGTTGAATATAGTTGAATTGAAAAGGGGGCGAGGGCTTGCGTTGCAGCTGAGACATATAACGCAGGCACCACGCGGTTATTCGAGTTAATTTTTTAAGCGAGGAATATCTCGTCAAGAGGTCCCACAAGGGGAGGGGGGGGGGGGGTTCTCGGCTATGGTACTAGTATGAACAATAGTTTGCGAGTGCCTTTCTTCCGTGGTGCTGAGCTCGACCACGCAGTTTGACTCGCGATTGTGATCAGAATTTTGCAAGAATGATGGGCCTTGCCACCATAGAGAATAGTTCACGAGAGTAGACCCGTTTAGTCATCGCGAGGCGCAATCGGCAGGATTCTCCTTCGTCCGTACGTGATGCCACTTCGCACTCGGTAACGATGTTTGAATTTCGGAAACGCGGTTGGCGACAAAGGTCTTCCACTGGAAAGGTTGTCCCTGTAACCAACTCAGAACTATTGTCGAGTCCGACCATAGATGAACGTCGCAACTTGGTAACTTCAGAATGTTAGTGACGCGTATCATTAACCGAGTGAGAAGCGTAGCCGCGCACAATTCGAGTCGAGGCAAGGAATTATGTTTCAAAGGAGCAACTCTAGTTTTCGCGGCAACCAGATTGATTTGAGGGTGTGACTGATCGAACGAAGAACGTATATAGATTACGGCGGCGTAAGCCTTTTCGGACGCGTCCGCAAACCCGTGTAACTCATAAGAACCAGTTTCCGGCTTCACGAGAAGCCAACGAGGTATCCTCAAGGAAGAGAGAGCTCCTAATCCGGCATAATAGTGCTCCCAGGTTTCCACGGGGGAGGTAGGGAGAGGTTCAACCCATTCCAGTTGTAGGAGCCATAGCGATTGGACGAATATTTTTGCAACAATTATTACCGGCGCCAAGAGGCCTAACGGATAGCATAGACTTGCTGTTTCTCGAAAGACGGTGCGTTTAGTAAGCGCGTTGTCTCAAGCTTTCGAGGAGACTGTAAAAACAAAACAGTCAGAACTAGTCTGCCACTTCAGACCTAATAAAGAGAAGGTTCCCTCAAAATTACAAGAAAGTTCCGGCGTAGAAGCGATATAATCGTTCGGCAGCTTGTCGAGGAGCTCGGGCCGATTCGAAGTCCATTTTCTTAGTTTGAACCCGCCCGCTTTGAGTAAGGAAATTAACTCGCTCTGTAACTTGAACGCGATCGGCAATGTGCCGGCTCCCGAGATCACATCGTCCATACAAACGTCGTCAAGCAAACACGGTGCGGCTAAGGGGTAACGTTCCCGTTCATCCGCGCTTAATTGTTTAAGGGTACGCATCGCTAGATAGGGGGCACACGCCACCCCGTATGTAATCGTGAGTATACGATAGGCTTGTACTGGTTCCGACGGATTCTTCCGCCATAGGATGCGTTGGAAATCGCAATGGTCGTCATGGACGCGTATTTGGCGGTACATTTTCTCAATGTCAGCCGAAAACACAATGGAGCGGAGCCGCCAGCGCGTTAGAATATCCAATATCTCGGGCAGTAAATTCGGACCCTTATGTACGAGATCATTTAAAGAGAAACCGGAAGTCGTTTTACACGAAGCGCTAAAAACTACTCTATGTTTAGTAGTGGTGCTAGACGAACGAATTACCCCATAATGAGGTAAATAATACAAGTCAGAAGTATCGCGAGAATCTCCCGCGACCCGAGTCATATGGTCGAGGGTCTCATACTCTTCCATAAATTGACGATAAGCTGTTTCGAGCTCAGCAGACTTGAGAAATCTCCTCTCAAGCTTTCTTTGGAGAATTTCGGAGGTAAGGCGAGAGAGACCGAGATCACTAGTAGAACGCGAAAAAGGTATCTTAACGATATACCTTCTACTGTCAGCGCGAGAATGCGTCCGAACGAAATAATCTTCGCAGGCCTTCTCCTCAGCGGTGAATGTAGTAAGTGGTGCCGACACCTCTTCTTGTTTCCAGAATTTTTGCAAGATCTCCGAAATGTCGACGTCAGTAGAGCACTGAAGAGTAACAGCGGTTTTCTGAGAGAAATTATCCAGATCGTCCACCCGGCCAGTGAGAATCCAACCCAGAATGGTAGCTTGAGCTACCGGAGTGCGAGGAGGGCCGCACCGTAACCCTTCGCGTATTATTTCAGAATAGACTTCAGCGCCTAAGAGAAGATCCACCTTTCTAGAGGAAGAAAATTCTGGGTCAGCGAGTTCAAGATCGGTCAAGTGAGACCAGGAAGTGGAAACCGGAACCGAACTTGGTCGATAAGCGGAGAACCGTGGAAGCACCAGGGCTTGTATCGAGATGTTGACCGAATCGCGATTACGATGCGAGATTCTTATGGTTACCGAACCCCTCGAGTATGTTTTATTTTTCGCGACTCCTATAACTGGAATTTTAGTGGGTGACCTTGGGAGTCTTAATAATTGAGCGATACTCTCACCGATCAAGGACACCTCGGAGCAAGGATCGATCAACGCACGAACAGTCACCTCCTCCCCAGTATTGGACGCCACTCTGACCAATGCAGTAGCGAGAAATACAGCAGCGCCAGGCGGTTGCACCTGTGCGCAATGAGTCGTTGCAGTGGTCGAGCTCGGCCACAGAGAAGTGCTCTTTCCAGACAGTGCAGGCTGCTCAGTTACCAGCGAAATTGTTCCAGAAGTGGAAAGTTGTTCGATTGGAATATGAATAGTGGTATGATGCTTACCCCGACAAAGTTGGCAGCGCTTACTAGATTTACATTCGGGAGAGGAATGCACGGCCAGACAGTTAAAGCATAAGTGCTTTTCTATTACCCGGTTCTTTCTCTCCAGGGAGCCATGGCCTTGTACTTCGAACAGTAAAGTATAAAATGATCGCCTTGACACAAAGCACACTTTGAGTCCCGTTGGCGTTCTTGGTCACACAGTGCGTCTTGGGCCGACACGTTGCTCCACTGGAAGCTGCAGGCTGTTTTCGGCCACATCCTTGATGGCCAGATGAGTCAGAACGTTTTTGGTCAGCTGATCCGTTGGGGCTGCCTTCGGACGCCATGAGAGCTCTCACCTGAGAGCGGAGGAATATTTTCATCTGCTCGAAAGTTGGATGTTCCAGCGTTGCTCCGCTAGACGTCTCCCAGGCCATCCTCGTTGCTGGGTCCAATCGTTCAGCAGTGAGCACTACTAAAAAGGCGCTCCAGTGTTCTACAGGCAGCTTCAGCGTTGCCAAAGCTTCTACTGCATCTCGGGTTCCATGCAGCAAATCCTTGAGTTCTTGAGCTGTTTCCGTCTTCATCGGAGGTAATGACAAAAGAGTTTTCACATGCGCGTGAATGAGGAGACGTGGGACGTCGTATTGCTCCAGGATAGCCGCCCACGCTCGCTTGAAGTTGTCCGCAGTGACGGTGACGTTTTGTATTAGTCGAGCGGCCTCTCCGGTTAAGCTAGTTTTCAAGTAATGAAGTCTATCAACTTCAGTGAGAGACGAGTTTTTCATTACCAGAGAGCGAAATAGATCAAGAAAGCTTGGCCAGCTCTGATAATCCCCAGAGAATGAAGGTAGAACGATCTTTTGCAAGGTCCTGCCATGGGAGTCGGTTCCAGGTTGTATAGAATCTTCAGCAGATTAGCCTTCTGCTGCAAGTAGGCTTCTTCGCACAAGTCAATGTGATCTTCCTTGAAATAGGGTTTTTCCGCGTGTTCTTCCTTGAACATAGCGCACATTTTCGAGTGGTTTTGGAAGAACGTGGCCCAGTAATTTTCCAAAAGTTCCATCTGAGAGATTATTACGCCCTTTGTTATTTTACTTGCGCCGAGCTTCTTCATATTCCCCGTTAACCTTGAAATTCGTTTGTACAAGTATTTCTGTTCCGAGATTAATGTATCCATTGTGTTTCAGCATCAAGATCGTTCGGTCGAAGAAAAACTGTCTCAACCGGCACTGTTTACACTTTCGAATGGGAACGAGATTGTTCTAGAACGTTCGATGCCTCGTGGACACACTGATTCCGCACCAGATTCCTTTGTCCAAAAAGAGTGAATTTTAACTCACCGCTAATATCCGGCTCGAAGGACCATTATGTTCGATTCAAGAATTCGAGTTTTAATGCGTTAGCACATATAGATTTAAATAGGAATAAGTAGGCTTAAGGTTTAGTAGTAGTAGTAGGTTTAGGATTGATTTGTAAGTGTTGTATTCAAGTAACAAGGAGAGCTTTCCTTCCAGGGTATGAAAATTATAATAAAGTGTTCAAGTTTTAGTGAATGTGCAGAACACTAGCACCGAACGCACGTTAACGGTTTCGTAAAGAAGTGGTTAACACCAGCACAGAGCGCGTTAACAGAACAAGCACCTTACTTTCCTTTCACTACTTCCCTCTCTCTCTATCTCTTTCTCCCTCGGCGCAATTATAGATACGAGTGCCCTGATTATTAGTTTGGAACCGACTGACGAGAGCGCGATTCTCGCGAAGAACCGCGACGATCCGATAGGAGAAGGGAGAGAGCGAAGTACCAGAAATGGGCATGGCACTCCAGATGGAGACACCATGATTAAAATCTTACGGCTAGGTAATAAAACAATATATACAATATGTACACACGGAACACATATTTAATATATTTATTTATGTTCTTAATTATAATGACGTTTGTGCCTATGTTCTAGGACCACGCGCCAATGATTATTATGGCACTTCTGGCGCTGGTCCTGGCGGGAGCTGGGAACCAGGCTACACCTCTAGAGGTGCACATGCGGCGCTCAGGACTGGTGTACGGGTCGAGGGTGCCCATGGGTGCCGTACCGCCAAGTTAGGAACATGCGGCGACCGCGACCCTCATCACTACCATCACCTCCATCTCGTACATAAGGGTTCGAATTTACTACCCGAGATATTCGATATTCTAACGCATTGGCGGCTCCACCCCATTGTATTTTCGGCTGACATTGAGAAAATGTACCGCCAAATACGCGTCCATGACGACCATTGCGATTTCCCACGCATCCCATGGCGGAAGAATCCGTCGGAGCCAGTACAAGCCTATCGTCTACTCACGCTTACATACGGGGTGGCGTGTGCCCCCTATCTAGCGATTGGTACCGTTAGAGAGTTTGGGGTTGGTTTTAGTAAATCTTTATGAATTTTATGGTAAGCGTGGTTTATTGCGTTTTGCTCGGCAGTAGATACGAAACAGAACTGTAAACAGGATCGGTCATGGAGACAATGCTTCAAGGAAAGAGAAAGATAACAGACATACAGAGAGAAGACAAGGATCGAGAAAGACGAGAACGGGGATAGGCATTGTTGACGTGAGCGTCACGACCGATTCGTTACAAACGGCTGATGAATTTCGATTAATGCGTATTACATTGCTACCGTTTTGAACACGTACCCTTAAACAGTTAAGCGCGGATGAACGGGAACCTTACCCCTTAGCCGCACCGTGTTTGCTTGACGACGTTTGTATGGACGATGTGATTTCGGGAGCCAGCACATTGCCGATCGCGCTCAAGTTACAGAGCGAGTTAATTTCCTTACTCAAAGCGGGCGGGTTCAAACTAAGAAAATGGACTTCGAATCGGCCCGAGCTCCTCGACAAGCTGCCGAACGATTATATCGCTTCTATGCCGGAACTTTCTTGTAATTTTGAGGGAACCTTCTCTTTATTAGGTCTGAAGTGGCAGACTAGTTCTGACTGTTTTGTTTTCACAGTCTCCTCGAAAGCTTGAGACAACGCGCTTACTAAACGCACCGTCTTTCGAGAAACAGCAAGTCTATACTATCCGTTAGGCCTCTTGGCGCCGGTAATAATTGTTGCAAAAATATTCGTCCAATCGCTATGGCTCCTAAAACTGGAATGGGTTGAACCTCTCCCTACCTCCCTCGTGGAAACCTGGGAGCACTATTATGCCGGATTAGGAGCTCTCTCTTCCTTGAGGATACCTCGTTGGCTTCTCGTGAAGCCGGAAACTGGTTCTTATGAGTTACACGGGTTTGCGGACGCGTCCGAAAAGGCTTACGCCGCCATAATCTATATACGTTCTTCGTTCGATCAGTCACACCCTCAAATCAATCTGGTTGCCGCGAAAACTAGAGTTGCTCCTTTGAAACATAATTCCTTGCCTCGACTCGAATTGTGCGCGGCTACGCTTCTCACTCGGTTAATGATACGCGTCACTAACATTCTGAAGTTACTGTAAGGGTAAAGGTTAAATAAAACGCAGACGTGTTGTTCGTTTGACTGGTTAGTAACAACTGCTTTATTCGAGGACTGGGCCGCGGACGGGAGCCCACGTCGATCGTCTTCTGTTCCGCGCCTGACGCTCTACGGGAAACGCCATATCGCTTGGCGCGTTTTGCAAATCCGTAATTCTGCTCTTACAATTCGGCCAGACCTGACAATCGTCCGACCTCGGACGCCGGACATAGTAAGGACCACGCTACGGTTCCGTAAAAGCACTTATAATAAGATAAACAAATGTAGAAATAATGAATGCTGCAAATTGACAATAACTGAACAAAATAAAATAAACATGTTCCAATGCTAACTACTAAATAAAATAAAAAGGTATTTATATACATATATAATCATTCATATGGTAGCCAAGGTCTCATATTTCTGGCCTCCCAAACGCCTTGGTACTTTTTTTGAGTTTGCTGGAATCCTTCTATATCTGAAATCAAGTACATTCAAGTGCATTCTTTCACGATGAGGTAAGGACCCTTAAACTGGGGAATCAGTTTACGCGCAGCCCCCGGTGTGCTGTCAAAATTTCGCAACATAACGTACTCACCCTCGCAATACTTGTGTGGGGTTTTGTGTTTCGCATTAAAATGATTTTCGTTATATTTTTGAGTTACGACAATTTTCTCGGCAGCTTTTGCTCGCACTGCGTCCAAATCGCGTTCCCTTGGTATAGTGTCTTCAAAATAATCTTTTATTTTGTCATCAACTTGACCGCGTTGATCTTGTCCGAATAATAATTTGCTCGGCGTTTCTCCGGTTGATTTATTGATGGTGTTATTTAAACAGTACTCAATATTTCCTAACGTTTTGAACCAGTAAAGACCAATGTCGTCGTCAGTGAGTTTAGATAACATGGGTGTTAATACCCTATTCACCCTTTCGACCTGACCATTTGCTTGGGGTGAGCCCGTGGCTACCATGACATGCTTTACAGAGTTTTCCGCGAGAAACGCTGCAAATTCTTGTGACGTAAAACACGATCCTCGATCCGAAATTATAGTGTGCGGTTTGCTATAATTCCTAAAATAATCACTCAAACAACTAATTGCTTCCTTACTCGACGCAGTCTTAGTACTATACAATCTAACATATTTCGTAAACGAATCTATAGCTAGTAATACATATCGTTTTATCAATCGTTTTTTGTCAATAGGACCATAATGGTCTATGTGTAACGTCGAAAACGGGGTGTTACCCTTCGGTATGCTATGTAGCACACCTTCAGGTTTCCCTGTGCGCGGAGAAAACGCAATGCACTTCAGACAGTTTCGAATGTGTTCGCTCACCTTTATACCCATTTTCGGGAACCAATAATTTTGCGAAATCGTGGTCACTGTCTTTTCTTTACCCAAATGACCCATCGAGTCGTGATAACTAAAAATAATATTGCTTTCCATTTTCTCCGGCACGTAAAACAACAAGTGATTGCTCGTCTTTCGATATACGAGGCCGTTACGCATCTCAAACAGCTGATCCTCAGACTTTTCCAGTTTTTTCCTAATTTCGACTATTTTTGGGTCTTGGGTCTGGCAGATCGCTAGGTCTTGTTCCAGAGTATTTGCCTCGACAACCAAGATACAAGTGGCACGACTCAACCCGTCTACATGTTTCATGCGATCACCCGATCTATGTTCGACCTGGTAGTCGAAATTTTGTAGTTCTAACGCCCATCGAGCAATTCGCGGAATGATATCCTTCTTATTGAGAGCCATTTTCAGAGAGTCGCAGTCCGTAACGATTTTAAATTTAATTCCGTGTAGATATACACGAAACCGTCGCAACGCATAAATTATTGCAAGAGTTTCAAGTTCAAAGCTGTGATAGCGTGCCTCTACGTCGGTCGTTCGCTTTGAGAAATAAAATATAGGGTGGAACTTCAGATCACCTTTTCGCTGCAACAATGTCGACCCGAATCCTATCGAACTCGCATCACAATGAAGCTCTGTTTCGTCTTTCGGACTATATATGGCCAATACTGGTCCAGAAATTAATTGGGTCTTCAGTGTGTCGATCGCGCGCAATTCTGATTCACCGATGTCAAATTCCACACCTTTTCGCAAGAGATCATACAGTGGTTTAGCTATGACAGCAAAATTTTGAATGAACTTTCTAAAGTATGAGCACAAACCGACGAAACTTTGTACCTCGCGTACGCATTGTGGAACGGGAAAACGTTCTATCGCTTCGAGACCACTTTTTGCAGGACTAACGCCGTGCTGCGTAACTATGTATCCTAAATATTCTATTTTAGTAAACAAGAAACGACATTTATCCATTCTTAGCTCTAGCTTATTTTCGACTAACAGTTTGAATACTCGTTTTAATACAGTAAAATGAAACTCAAGATTTTGCGTTGCAATTAACAAATCGTCCATGTAAACCACAATGTCTCCGGATTTAATCAATTCTGCGAAAACAGTGTCAATAAATCTTTGGAATTTAGAGGGGGCGGTCTTCAGGCCAAATGGCATTTTTAGATATTCGTATTGCCCTAGCGGCGTAATGAATGACGTATACTTTATGGACTCTTCGGCTATGGTAATGTGATGAAAACCTTCTTTCAAGTCCAATGTCGTGTAATACTTTTTGTCGCGTAAAATATCTAAGTGATCTTCTATAAGTGGAAGAGGGTAGTTATCTCTAGCGATGATCTTATTCAAAATTCTATAGTCAACGCATAATCTAATTGTATCGTGTTTCTTAATCACTAAAACGATGGGAGAGGCATATTCTGAATCGCTGGGACGTATAATTCCCCTTCGTATTAAGTCGTCTAAAATTATCCGCAATTTCTCTTTTTCTGCGTAAGACAGCCTACGGGGCCCAACATGAAAGGGCTTTGTATCATGAAGTATAATGATAAATTCGGTTTTCGTTGCCGGTGTATCCGGTCGCTTTGGCTCGACATATTCCGATACAAACAGATTATGATCTATCTCGTCATTTATTATTACTTTGTCGCGGATACTATTACTTTCATCTACTTCAATGTTTAAAATTTCTGCTGAGGCATCGTCTACATTGTCTATCGAATCACGCTTGGTTAACGCGAAGCTAAACGCTTTTAACGCGTCCCTGCCTAACACGACGGGCATTAACATTGTATCGTCCGGGACGACGCTGAGTATAACATTCTTTCTGACCACGCCGTCTAGAGTTACATCCGCTTTGATCTGTCCCTTAATCGTTAATTCAGATCCATTTATACCGCAGAACCGTTTCGTTAAATTCGGGTTTTCTCGCGTGTGGTCTGTTAAAAATCTTTCTTTAATAAAGCTAATCGGACTTCCGGTGTCCAGCAAAGTTTCTAGGCAGAGTGTAAACGGCCGATCCGACACGGTTACCTCGTACTTTACTTCTTTACGAAAACTATCATCATCCGCGTCTCGTACCGTACTAACTGTGTTACCTTTTTTGGGGCAATTTTTAATCTGATGGTCGCTCTCGCCGCACGCAAAGCAGGACCCAGGTTCTCGCTTCGGTTGTCGACAGTCCTTCGTGGCGTGTCCATTTTTGCGACAGTTGTAACAACGCAGTAGCTTCTTCGGTTTTGTTCCTTCTTCTGCGGAGTCTTGTTTAGACGGATGAGTCTCCTTCTCCTTCTCCTTCGTTGTCGCCTCTCGTTTGGTGGTAGTCTTCTCTCCAGGCAAACACAGCTTTTTGAATGCCTCTGTCAATAAAGCGGTGTTGGCAAAATTCTGCATCCTCGCCTGATTCTGCAGCTGTATGTCCTCTATGCCATCGATAACATAGTCCACCAATTCGTCGTCGGGCACCGATGTTTTGCTTGCCAACAGCAGTTTCTCGTGTGCGTAATCCGAAAAGGTTTCGCCTTTTTTCCACTTTCGCTGTTCGAAGGTTCGTCTTAGTTGTAACTTACTCGGTCGGGGATCGTACATTTTCTTCAGCTCTTGCAGGATTTGCTCAACACTGAGTTGCAGATGCTCAGGTTTGGCTTGAAACCACGCTGCAGCCTTGCCCTTCAGTTTGCTTGCGATTAAGATTTTAGTCTGTCCCTCGTCGAGCGTGTACGAGTCGCGCACCAGCTTAATTTGTTGTTCCCATTGTAAAAACGTTCCCTCGGAGCCCTCGAAATCAGCCACTAAGTCTCCGATGGTCTTAATATTCACGTTCGATCGCGGGCCATGCGTCGAGTTGTCCGACCGCGGAGAGTTCCTTAACATTTCATTCTCCCTCTGGGCTAATTGCAATTCGCGACGTGTCAATTCGTTCTCCCGCCTTAAGAGTTGCATCTCCCTCATCAGGATATCTCGTTCCGACGGTGAAATGTTTGGTATCCAGTCGTTCGGCGAGACCGACGCACTTCCTTCAGCGTTCGCATTCTCGTCGTCGACTCGCTGGTCGTCCTGAGGTGGTTCAGGGATATGTCCATCCGGGAAAACGGACAGGAGTCTGGCGGCCAATTCTGCTTTCGCTCCCGACGTGGCCAGACCAGCTTCTCGAAGCTTCTCTTTCAGCTCGTTCACCGATAATTCACTCACGTTTTTCATGGTGATATGTCAGCGTAATACACTTTCCGACGAAGCACTGTCGAAAACCAGTAACGCCAAGCACGTAAATGGTTCACTAAGTCACCAACAACGTAACTGCGCAAATCTGCACTAATGTCGCTCAGTACCCGATCCGAATCCGCACTGGTTTCGAGACGTAATAATGCAACGCACGAGGTCTGTTACACGTGTGCTACTAACTGCACGACGCCACCCAAGAATGCGATGCAACTACGAAACTGATCAAATGCAGCGTAACGCAATAAGATCTGCGGAATAATACGGCACGTAATAGTACAGGCACTGAACTGCTAACCACAGGATAGGGCACTTTATCCCACTTCTGAGATTGTAAGGGTAAAGGTTAAATAAAACGCAGACGTGTTGTTCGTTTGACTGGTTAGTAACAACTGCTTTATTCGAGGACTGGGCCGCGGACGGGAGCCCACGTCGATCGTCTTCTGTTCCGCGCCTGACGCTCTACGGGAAACGCCATATCGCTTGGCGCGTTTTGCAAATCCGTAATTCGGCTCTTACATTACCAAGTTGCGACGTTCATCTATGGTCGGACTCGACAATAGTTCTGAGTTGGCTACAGGGACAACCTTTCCAGTGGAAGACCTTTGTCGCCAACCGCGTTTCCGAAATTCAAACATCGTTACCGAGTGCGAAGTGGCATCACGTACGGACGAAGGAGAATCCTGCCGATTGCGCCTCGCGATGACTAAACGGGTCTACTCTCGTGAACTATTCTCTATGGTGGCAAGGCCCATCATTCTTGCAAAATTCTGATCACAATCGCGAGTCAAAATGCGTGGTCGAGCTCAGCACCACGGAGGAAAGGCACTCGCAAACTATTGTTCATACTAGTACCATAGCCGAGAACCCACCCTTATGGGACCTCTTGACGAGATATTCCTCGCTTAAAAAATTAACTCGAATAACCGCGTGGTACCTGCGTTATATGTCTGTATATGAATATAACAAAATTAAAAAAGAAATTCAAAATTCGAGCTGGACAGATCGAAAGAGATTTTAATTATTAGACTGCGGATGTTTGTGCGAATGCATATATTAATATGCAAACATTATTATGCATATTGCATATGCTTTGTTAAAAGACATATACTTTACTAATATGCTTTACTAAAAGGCATATGCATATATGTATCAATAAATATACTACAACCCTATTGGAGCAGATATAAAACTGCACCCGTTACATCCTGTGATGTAGAACGTTCGTTTTCAGTGTGATGTCCCACTAAATTTTCCGCTTTATTATTCTAAAGTTTCCATATAAATCCCTTATCAATAGTCTAACTGAATCTTGAGAATCATATTGCGACGCTTATTACACGCATGATTCATAAACGTAGTCTAAATATACAAGTAGAAAAACCCCAAAAGCCTAACTGCGAAGAATATCTGGCGTACGTGCCGTAAACGTAGCCTACCTACGACCCCGCGTAAATCTTATAAATATGAAGGATCGAGAGGCCAGGTCCTCTTTCGTCGACAAAATCTATCAACGACACTCTCTTTCATCGAAAATCACTCGATGTCAAACGAGTTCTTGTTATTAAAGGTATATTTCTAACAGTGTTAAAATATAAAATCAGTGTTCGACGGCAACTATCGTAAGCAATTTATATTATTGTTCATATCATGTTCATACCATATTCTATTATTTCGCTTATAATCGCTTATCAAAATCATATTACTTTATTTCTTTCTTATTTCATTTAATGCTTATTGCATATATATAAATATATTACGTATTATTATTTCTATTACTTTTATATTATCTCATTAACGTTTATTTTGTTTATATCTTATAACAACTTATTGCTTTTCATATTACTTTACGTTAACAAAGCTTATTGCTATTATATATTTAAATTGCATTATCGTATACTCTATTTCATGTCCATACATACTATAAATGTGATAATCTTTATATGAATGTTATGTGTGAATACTAAAAGCCCCACGCATAATAACCGGTTTAACAAAATTAATAAACCGCTTTGTTTAAATCACGCTTCAAATTATTTGTGTTCACCCATTGATACGAATCACCTAAAATACAGACAAACGAGTTGGTAAAACAGCTGATTCCGGTTCACGAACTCGAGAGCAGTGACAGTGTTTACTAACATTCCTTTGCATAGCCTGTGTACAGCTGCACGTATAGACGTATTTCTCAGGAAATATTACGAGTAACTTTTTGTGCCTATGCAGCAGTAAATCCAATTAGGCAAAACCAAAACAAAGTGCTAACAGGTGTTACCCCAAAATCATAACAATCTAACCATTCCCTGGTCGTTCAGTGCCACGAATCTGGCATTCGCGCCTGAATTCCTATTTTCCGCTGTGCCACGAATCTGGCATTCGCGCCTGAGATCCCTCAAAATTTTCCCCTATCAATGCCATATCCCCAAAGACCTCACCCGGGACGTGACATTCAGCACATAAGTTAAGTGACAAACGGCAACAATTACGTGTTACAAACATGGGAAAGGTACTAGTAATTTATTTTAACGCAAATTATGGCGCTTCAACATAAATAAATTATTAATTAAAATATAATTAATAAATAATCTCGCGTATTAGTTCAGATTGTTGTAAATACTGAATATTTGCAACATCAGCCAATCGTCTATGTCGATACCCGTGTGGCGTCCATTTAGGTTTAGTTGTAAACGAGCCTAGAGAGACGAGCTTACTTAGAAACGCACGTCGATATCTTAAAGATATCAATCTCGTTACTAGTCGTTCTTGAAGCACTGTACATGAAACAACAAAGGTAAAGCCTAACGATAATAGAATAAGATTAAATAAAGTAAGAACTTATTTTCAACTAAAATAAGATTATTTCCAAAGTAATAGTTTATTTTCAACCAAAATAAGATTATATCCAACACAGATAATGTTGCATACGCCAGATATGCAATATTGGCATATTTTTCATGCACATTGGCATACTTTACGTGCATATTTGCATATTCTTTTTGCATATTTTACGTGCATAAACATCCGCAGTCTATTAATTATGAAGAATTTTAAAAAAAGTTGTCAAGTTTACCGAAAAATTACGACCTGTAGACTGATTTGAAAAAAAATTTCCTCATCTATCACTGTGCGCGGCGGCCAGCCGCTGATGGGAAATCCCCACTCGAGAAGACCCTACGTGCACAGAATATAATTCTATCTGTAATTATAGTTCCCTTTTGTTTCGCCTTGGCAGGGAAATATCAGGACATTTATGGACGGTTCAGTTGTACTTTTAAAATGCGGGAATAGGTATAAACTGGTATGCATATTCCAAGTTCGTATATACTTGATTTGTAGAGGGTGTTGTAAATACCCTTATTATAATCGCCTAAAAACTACCCTGGTTGACCGGCCAGAGGGCCTCAGCGGGGTCGCGGTTTATGATTGTATTGTCTCGCGAATTGGCGGTGAACGGCGGCACACACAGATCAGAATTAACGACGAGCAAAAACTGTTAAAATCTTTAAAGGCTGCACAGGCTTTATTGCCTTTTCAGAATCATCGAAAGCAAGCAATTATCGGTTGTAAACGACGAATGAAGTTAGGCTCTTTTGTCCTGTAAGGCGGAACATCATCAGGTAGTGCGAAATATAAACCCTCGCTTTGACTGCCGAACCTAACCGTCGATCCTAACGTTTTTTACTGTGTGATGTGGCTGACCTGCGCGGCCAAGAATGCACGCGAATGCGGGTGCGCACATCAGAAACAGTGGAAAGATCTACACTACTTTCAAACATGTGTCCTAGTGTTACTTGGGACGAACGCAACGATTGCGCTCAGTAGCCGAAGAAAGGGTTTCACAATTCATACTACATACTTGAGATGTCCCCAGCAGGCCATTTATCAATTGTACCTATGTAGGGTAACTCGGGGATAGTTGGACCACCGGAAGAGGTCGGTCAATCTTGATATTTTAAAGGCCCCCATACACGAGTGAGCCGCTCGCCGAGCCGCTCGCGACAAGCTCGTCGACATGCTGACGGGAGCCTTTAGAAAACGAGTTTAAAATTTTACTTGCGTGCATTCAAACATATCCACGTATTTTCCTGGCAATGCGATGGCAAATGAAATTACAGTTAACAGATTCGCTGATGCCACGGTCATAAATATTACTACTGACAACAATAATTATTGTGTTATTGCTTCTTTTAATATAATAACTAATATTCATAGACAATAAATACATATATGCAAGATGAGCCATAGCGACGACATTAGCGCAGGCGGTTCGCGGACAATACACACACACACACAGCCGTGCAAGCTGGGCTGTCCGCTCGGCTCGTTGGCCATTTCCAACGAGCCGAGCATTTTAATCACTCGTCGATCCCCACGCTAGCAAACTTAAGGCGGGAACATACTATTGACACGCCACGCCACCGGACGCGTCTACACACGATGCGAACTGTGCACATTAGGGTGTTTCAATTTTTCCGACTTGATATTTTCATGTAACTTTGCTCATTCCTTAATTCTATTCATCTAAAAGATCTGTACGCAAAACTTTAAGCAAATTGAATAACATTTAGTGGTTACACACTTTTATCACTGTAGCGAGCGGAACGCGTGGCAGTAGTTCCAGGAAACGAGCTGCGAAGGAAAAGATGTTCAAGAATTTAAAGAAACCAGAAGGTAAAAAAGGAATGAATCGCTTAGATGGAAAAAAGATACTTTTTCAAGGGAAAGACCTGAGCGATTTTGTTACCAGACGTACAAAATCGTTCTTTCGATTGTTTGGGGTGAACGGTGTGGAGGAATATTGTAGCGATACGCTAAGAAACTCCATCAATGCTCTTAATGTGGTGAATGACCCTGCAGAATGGGGGGTTGCTCTGATAAAGAAGTTCAATGAGTCAGTCAGGGATGAAAAGTAGAAACACTTCCTGTTGAGGATTGGCGAGCACCACAGAAAAGTCGTCTCCAAACGAACGAAAGCAGAAGTTGCAGCTTATGAATTTAACTAATACAGATAATATGATTGTTATTATTTCACCGAAGTATATTTCTTGTTTGGCGTTTAATTTTCTTTTTAAAGATTTAAAAATAAAAATAATTTTTATTGGAAATCGTGTTTCTTTAGCCTACTACATATTAGTGTGCAAAGTGTGCAACCTCTAAACATCACTCAATCTGCCCCAAATTTGGCAGATATTCTTTTCATATGAACAGGAATGAGGGCATGAGTAAAGTAAAAAAATGTAATATTTTATTTTTACCCCTACAATATGAAACACCCTAGTGCACATATGCACATATGCCCATATGCATGGGTAGTATGCGTTACATATGTGCACATTTCGCATCGTCTGTGCACGCGTCGGGTGGCGTGGCGTGTCAATAGTATGTTCCCGCCTTTACTCGCCGAGCCGCTAGCGAACTGTAGCTTCGTTGATCCCACACACCAGCGAGCATGCGAGCTGAGCCTGCATTTTAATCGCTCGTCGATCCCACACACCAGCAAACATGCAAGCCGAGCCTGCAGTTCGCGAGCGGTTCGGCGAGCGGCTCGATCGTGTATGGGGGCCTTAAGACCAAAGCAAAATAGAGCTCTGTGTATCATTGAAACAAAAAATATGAATCAGGTTGTTGTTAATCTCGGGCTGACAATTGTTGCAAACACGTGTCTAAGTTATAAGTAGACTACAGCAAATGCTTTATGCAAGTTCATATACTGATATTAGGGTGGAGTGAAAAAAACTTTTTTTCGATAATCAAATTCTAATAGTGCGGAAAAGTTGTCTACTTGGCCCAATAAAACGTGTAAAAAATTTCAGCTCGATCGGATAATTTCTTCTGTGTGCACCAAAGGCCTTAACTTTCAAAATTTTAGTACAAAACTTAAGAAAGTTGAACTTTCTTCAGCTGGTGGATTCTACCGTTTTTTTTTACCCAGGACTATATTTGCTGCGTAAATGATGGAAAGAAACATCCGTGGCTGGTTTCGGAACGATAGGAATGGCCTGTCGGCACTGTAAACTATAAAAAAATACAGCTCTTCGCTCACTTTCCTAACGGAAAATACGACCCAGAACCCACCACGTGGAGGTAGCTGTACGACGGGCTCCTTGTTTTTGTGTTGTTTTTTGTATTTTATATTTTTTTTTTAAATAATTTTATTGCTTTTTATAATGTTTTTTCATATTTTTATTTGTCGAAATGAGAAACTGCGCTTGTTATAGCAGTTATTGGTGTGCAAACTTTATAACGAGAACTGATTCTTCGTTTCAAATTTTGGCATTGACTGGCGGGATAACAATGTACACCGAATGAAACCATCCCTTGCATCGCTACCGCACACTTGACAGGATGCTTCGGTCACGAGTTTCACCATGCGTTCGACTGCAGTGGTGTGGCAGGGATACTTAAGAAATTCCCAGTCTAGAAACAAGCTGTTGCTCGACAATTTTTCTGATAGCTCCTGATTAGTTACTTTGTTCAAAATTGGAGGTGACGTGATTCGGACAGAGGACCAATCGATTATTTTATAATAGTCGTCTGCGGAGAAGTTGATTTCCGGAACTGCACGAGGTAGTACTTGTTCATCACTTTCATCTAATTCTCGGGCTTGCAAAATTTTGCGTAACGCATCTAGACGGACTTCACGCCTTTCATCCGTCATCATGGAGATGAGAACATTTTCCGGGAATGCGAAGAAAGCATTACGGGCAATTGTGGCATCAACCACGCGTAAGTACTTTTTTGGTAAGTACCGTGACTGTTGAATGGTATTGAAAAGGTGCTTCGGCCCGTCTTTAATAGAGCTGTTGCATCTTATCGCAAACCACATCGGGACATAAACCTTAAGTATGTACGTGACAATATCTTTCAGCTCTATCGTTGGTTTTTCAGTGGATATGTATAAACGTAGTATTCTATTTGCACAGGTCAGCCAGCGAGCGTGGTTAAGGATACCTGAGTTACGACAGCTGAGGTGAGGCGGGCAACTACCGGATTGAATTGCCTTAGAAATGTCCAACAAGTACTTCTGGTCCTTACTCAGATCTACAGGTCCCACATCAGGTAAGGAGCATTGAATGGTATTATAGGAAACAACTGGGAAGCTTTCAACGTTTTTAAGTCGAACACCTATACGCCCAGCAAATGACTTTGGCCCAGATGTGCCTCCATCAATAAACTCGAAGAAACTCCGAAATGGAAGCTCGTTAAAGTGAAGAAGGCATATTATCCAATGAAGCGATCGACCAAGCTTGTTTTCAAGGCACCTAATAACACCACCTCTTGCTCCCGTATTCACAACAGTGCCATCACACCCTACGACTACAAGCTCGTTTAAATCTGTTTCCTTCAAGACCAATTCGTAAATGCTATCGCAAATATCCCGTGCACTCCCTGATTTCGGTACTACGTGTCCTAAGTACCTTGATCCAGGTTCGGATATTATTGAAATGTGCTCCTCTTTTACAGTGCGTCGATAAAGCTTTGCTCCTTGTTTGACCTGAATGAGTGTGTCGTCTCTTCGACCATCAAAGTACAGTCCTCTAGGTGGGGTAGCATGTTGTTGCGCTTGTAATTTCACCTGTTCCCGAATCTTATACTTTTCCCGCCTTATTTTACTTCGATCTGTAACTAGTTCGGAGGCATCTGGAGATACTAGACCAACATCTTTAAGCACTGAAGTAGCTATCATCGCTGTCGCTCTATCACTGACACCATACCTTTGACTAGTAAGTGCCGTCTCTTTCAAATTCACTCTCATTTGAGAAGGTGCTCATTTGAGATGGTGCTAAGTAAGGGTCGTCAAAATCACTCGATTCGCTTTCTGAAATTTCAGATTCAGATAAACATAGTAAAGGTTGTCGACTAGTGGAAGAGCAAGGTTCATCTTCTGACGTAGGTACCCCCGCATATATATTTTGTATTTTCTTATGACGGTTAGCTCTGTTTATAAGCTTTATTGTTTCAGGAATGTCAACGCCTCCGATGCGACCGACTCGGTCCCCTCGCTGGTCAAGAAGAAAAGATTGTTCCTTCTGAGGAACCTTTCGATCCTTCGGACAAGAACAGGACTGGAAATCACGGCATTTGTAAGCGGCAATGTCAAATAAATAGTTGGCAGTTGCTTTGAAACAATCAATTTTTTTCTGTAAGGCTGAGCTTTTGCCGGCCTTGTAAGTGTACTTTATGACCTTTCTGTATTTTTTATGGTACTCTGTGATTAGTTGTACGACGCGTGTATACGAAACAGAAGGAATAGATGCCTTTCCATAAAGACTGATAACCTTGTTCGCTACCCTCTCAACAATAATTGAAAAGGACGGTTCTCTGTTTCCACCCGAATCAATACCCAAACTACGTCTCTCATGAGCACAGCATCTGAGTACGTCCTCATACGTGGGGAGTTGAGTGAGCCCTAAATCTTTTGGATTGCCAAAAAGGGGACAGACAAAAGTCTGGCGAAGAGAGAATTTTGATTGGGCCATACTTAAGGGCGTGTGAACAACGCTCGGACAGCGCTAAGCTCTGGGGTCTATCGACGCAAGATCAACCTTGTCTGTTGACAAGGCGCGGCAAGTAGTACTGTAATTTCACCGTGCCGCAGAGGCAGGCGCGTGAGAGGATGGTGGGGGGAATGCGTGAAGGTGGGAGTAGTACTCAACCCAGGCAGTCACTGTAGTCTACGACCACTCAGACGACTTTTAGAAAGTATAGCGAACGGCTGTATTTTTTGATAGTTTACAGTGCCGACAGGCCAATCCTATCGTTCCGAAACCAGCCACGGATGTTTCTTTGCATCATTTACGCAGCAAATATAGTCCTGGGTAAAAAAAAATAGGTAGAATCCACCAGCTGAAGAAAGTTCAACTTTCTTAAGTTTTGTACTAAAATTTTGAAAGTTAAGGCCTTTGGTGCACACAGAAGAAATTATCCGATCGACCTGAAATTTTTTACACGTTTTATTGGGCCAAGTAGACAACTTTTCCGCACTATTAGAATTTGATTATCAAAAAAAAGTTTTTTTCACTCCACCCTAACTGATATGCAAATATTATTTTGCAAATTGCATATGCAAATATTATTTTGCAAATTGCATATGCAAATATTATTTTGCAAATTGCATATGCAAATATTATTTTGCAAATTGCATATGCAAATATTATTTTGCAAATTGCATATGCAAATATTATTTTGCAAATTGCATATGCAAATATTATTTTGCAAATTGCATATGCTTTATTAAAACGCATATGCACACATGTTACATATTTCTATTATATATCTCACTGTATTTGGTTGCGATTAGGAGAGAGTGGGTAGGTTTGGGTCAGATTTCAATTAATCTCTAATATTGACCAAAATGAGAGAGAAACATGCTTTAAATGTGAATTGTTATAATTAGTAAGATTTTGCCATCAAATCTTTAAAATCATAAAAGTTCTTAAAGTAAGTATTTGACCCATACTTCCCTTGTGTGGGGAGGTTTGGGTCAGGAAATGGTGATAAATGGGTCGTTTAATTTTTCTTGAATTTTATCTCTTCTCTTCTCTACATATATAGAGCGGAAAGTATTATTGTGTTTGCAACGGGTAAACTCGGAAAGTACTTAACCAATTCTCCTGCGGTTTCACAGATGTGTCGAGACAACATTTGAGAAGGTTTTAGGCTATCTATCTTCTCGATATTAGTAAATGGGACTGAGTAATAAGCGAAATAGTGAAGCGAGGCAGATAAATCTTATGTGCCGTCCACTACGGCGCGCGTAGGGATAACAGTTGCCAACGATTATTTCGAGAATCTATTAGTTTTCCAGTTAATTTTAAAATATTAATGTTGTCGTTATTAATACATATGAGAAGCCCGGGCAACGTCGGGTACTTTAAGCTAGTATTATATAAGCTTATAACAAAGGACTTCCGTTTCCGGTCGAGAGAGTGGAAGGTGTTGTAAGAAGTGTGTGCGGTAGATGCAGTGAGAGCGCAGTGAGTTGGAGCAGGAGAGAGTTGTGAGTGTGTGAGGAAGGTAGCTAAGGGCGTGTCGGGGGAAGGGAGTGAATGAGGGTGGGCACGGCTAAGGGAGGACGGGAGTGTGAGAGAGAGAAGGGAAGGATTTGGAGTGGATTAGTGGGCGGTGAGGCGTTAATTGAGCGGGAAGTTAGTAGAGGAGAGACAGGTGGAGAGCCCTGTGTGAGAACAGAGGAACGAGAGAGAGTAGACAGAAAGGCGGGGGATTTGAATGATTCTGAAGGAAAGGCTAGAAAAGTGAAGAGGTTCTGACTGAGACAGTGGGGTTTAACACGGAGAGTAAGAGGGAAGTGTGGGGGTAGGTAGATAAAGGGTAGATGATGATGAAGGGAGGAGAAGACAAGAGGGAGAGGGGCAAGGAGGAGGAAAAAGGAAAGAGGGAAGGAGGGGTCCGGGGGAGTGATAGTTATAGAAGGGATAGCACAAGCAGTGTAGGGAGTAGTATAAGTAGCATCGAGGGACACGGGGGGAAAAAGAGGAAGGATAGGGAGAAGGAAGAGGGAAAGGAGGAGGGGGTGATGGCAGGGTTCAGGAAATGTGGGAAAACAATGAGATCACCGACAGGTAGTGATAAGGGGAGGAAGAAGGGGGCGGAGAAAGAAGAGGTAGGAAGCATGGAGGATTCAATAAGAGAGATGATGTCGGAGTTAAGGGGGGTGAAAGAAGAATTAAGGAAGGAAAGGGAGGAGTTGAGGGAGGTAAAAGAGGAGATAAGGAAGGAGAGGGAAGATAGAAGAAGAGTGGAAAAGGAGTGGAGGGAGGAGAGAAGGAGATGGGAGGAGGGTTTAATAGAGGAGAAGAAAAAGCGGGAAGACATTGAGAAAAAAGTGGAGAGGATGGAGATATGGGAGGGGAATATGGAGGATAGGATGAAGAAGGTGGAGAGATGGTGTAAGGAAGGGGAAGGGAGAGGTGGGATTAGTCAGACGGAAAGGGAAGAATTGGAGGTTTGTAGGCGAAGAATGAGGATGGTAGAGTTAAGGCAGGATAGAAAGGAGAGAGAAGGGAGACGGGATAATGTAGTGATAAGAGGGCTGGAGCTAGGGGGTAGTGTGGTGGTGAGGGAGGAGGTAAAGAAGCTATGGGAAAGGATTGGTATGGAAGAGGGGGGATCAAAGAAGTGGTGAGGATAGGTAAGACGGGAAAGGAGAGAAACGGAATAGTTCTGGTGAAGCTAGCAGGGAGGGAGGAAAAAAGAAAAGTGATGGAGGCGAAGAAGAAACTGAGGGGAAGGAGGGAGAGAATTGAAGATGACATGACGGAGGAGGAGAGGAGGGTGAGGTGGTTGATAGAGAGAGAAGCAGAGAAGGAGAGGGGGAGGGGGAGAAAGGTGCAGGTAGGTTACATGAAGCTGTGGATAGAAGGGAAGATGAGAAGATGGGATGAAGTGGAGGAGAAATGGGTGGAGGAGCAGGGAAACGAGAAGGCGGGGGAGGGGATGAAGGGGGTGAGGGAGGGAGGCAAGGGCACGGGAGCTATAAAGTAGCCTTCTGGAATGTAGCAGCGATGAGGAAGAAAGATGAAGAATTTTGGAAGGGGCTTGAGGAATGGGATATTATGGTGTTGAGTGAAACGTGGGTGGAGTAGAAGGATTGGGGTTATGTAGAGGCTAGGCTACCTAAGGGGTATGTGTGGACAAGTCAATGGGCAAAGAAGGAATGTTTGAAAGGGAGCGCGAAGGAGGGGATGATCATGGGGGTGAGAGAAGGGTTGGAGATGGAGGAGGAGAGTGGTAGGGGGAAGGAGGGACTGATGGCGAGGATAATAGGAGTATACGTAAATAAGGATATGCAAAGGAAATTGGGGGAGTTGAAGGAGTGGACGGAGGAGAGGGAGGAGGGAGTCAGGACAGTTATAGGGGGTGACTTTAACGCGAGGACAGGAACGGGACGGGGGGAGGTTTGGGGCGAGGAAGAGGAGGAAGGAACCAGTGAGGGAAGCAGGAAGTCAAAGGATAGGGTGGTAAATGGAGAGGGAAAAAGGATGTGCAGGTTTATAGGGGAGAGGGGATGGGGAATCATGAATGGAAGCGTGGAAGGAGACGAAGAGTGGACATACACAGGAGGGAGGGGTAGTTCGGTAATTGACTACGTGCTGGGGAACGAGGAAACAAGGGAGAGGGTAGAAAGGTTGGAGATCGGGGAAAGGGTGGACTCGGACCACCACCCAGTGGTGGTGTGGCTGCAGGGGGGAAGGAGGGAGAAGAGGAAAAGGGGGAAGATTAGAGGTGAGAGGGTGTGTGAGAGAGGGAATTGGTCAGAGGAAGGAAGAAGGAAGTTTGTAAGAGAGTTTGGGATAAGGGTAGAGGGGGAGAGGGGAGTGGAGGAGGAGTGGGGGAACTGAGAGAAAGAATTGAGGGGGCGATAGCCAAGATGGGGAAAGATGGAAGGGGGGGAGGAAAAGGGGGATGGTGGGATGAGGAGTGTAGGGAGGAAAAAAAGAAGGTAAGGAAAGAACTGAGGAGGTGAAGGAGGGTAGGAGGGGAAAGAGGAGGTGGAGAATTGGGGAAAAGAGTTAGAGGGGATAAGAACGGAGGGGCAAGTATGGAAAGTGCTGAATAGGGAAAGAAAAAAAAGAAGCAAGGTTAATGAGGGTATTAAAATGGTGGAATGGGAGGAACATTTCAAGGGACTACTAGGAGGAGTGGAGTGGAGGGTGAGAAGGGGAGGGGGAAGTGAGAGGGGGGAGGGTGGGGAGGAGGGGATAGGAAGGGAGGAATTAGGAAGGGTGATTAGAAACCTAAAGGAAGGGAAGGCGAGTGGACGGGATGGGATTAGGAATGAGGTGTGGAAATTAGGGGGACCGGAGGTGGAGGAGTGGTTGTGGGCACTGTGTAATAGGGTATGGAGGGGGGTGGGATGGCCGGAAGGGTGGAGGGAGGGTGTGGTGGTCCCGGTTCTAAAGAAAGGGGCGGGGAACCAGGTAGGAGACTACAGGGGAATAACGCTGACACAGACGGCGTATAAAGTGTACGCGTCTGTGTTGGCGGAGAGGTTGAGGGAGGAGGTAGAGGGAAAGAAACTGCTGCCATCGAGTCAAACGGGCTTTAGAAGGGGGTTGGGGTGCATGGACAATATTTACGTCCTGAACTACCTGATTAACAGGCAGGTTGGTAGGAAGGTGAAGTAGATGGTGGTATTGTTCATGGACGTAAAGACGGCCTTTGACTCGGTGGACAGGGGGGTGCTGGTGCAGGCATTGAGGAGGAGAGGTGTGAGGGAAGGGTTGGTAAAAGATGCGAGGAGATACTTGAGGAGACGGTGAGTAGGGTTAGGGTAGGTGACGAGGAGGGGGGGAGGCTTTGGACAGCTAGGGGTGTGAGGCAGGGTTGTCCTTTGAGCCCGAGTCTCTTCACACTGCTGCTGGCCGACATGGATGAGGTTTTAGCAAAGGGTGGTTGGGGGGGGGGTGAAGCTGGGAGATAGGAAGGTGTACACGTTGGCGTATGCCGACGATGTAGCGGTGCTGGCAGAGGATGAGGAGTATTTGGATGGAAAGGGGCTAGAAGTAAATGTAGAGAAGACTAAGGTAATGAGATGCAGGAAGGGGGGTGGGAGATGGAAAAAGATATCGTGGATGTGGAACGGTAAGAAGCTGGAGGAGGTAGGGATGTATACGTATCTGGGGTATACAGTGATGAGGAATGGTGGTCAGGAGGCCCACATAGAAGAGAGGGTGAGGAAGGGCGCGGCGGTGATGGGGAGGGTATGGAGTATAGGTAAGAGGAGATTTGGGAAGGACTGGGAAAAGAGGATATGGTTATTTGACAAGCTGGTGTGGGCAGTGGTGGAGTACGGGGTGGAGGTGTGGGGGTGGAGGGAAAGGGAGAGGGTGGAAGCTCTACACGAGAGATTCCTGAGGTGGGTACTGGGAGTGGAGAGGTACACTCCTGGGTACATGGTGAGAGAGGAGTTACAGAGGGGGACGTTGAAGGGAAGGGCGGGGATGAGGGCGTGGGGGTACGAGAAGAAGCTGGAGGAGGGGGGGAGGAGAATTGGCCAGGTTGTGCTGGGAGGAGATGAAGGCGAGGACGAGAAGGGGTAGGGTTTTAGAGGGGTGGGAGGAAGAAAGAAAGCACTTTTTCGAGGGGCTGGGATGGACGGTGGAGGAGGTGGAGGGACTGAGGGTAAGAGGGGAATTGAGAGGGGAAGTGATAGTGGATAGAGATAGAAGGAGGCAGGAGGAGGAGAGGTGGGGTAAGATTAGGGACTTGCAGTTTAACCGGTGGTATGGAGAGGTGAAGGGTGAGGGAGTGCCAGGATATCTACAAAAGGGGTGGGGTGAGAGTAGGTGGAAACGGGTGGCAAGATACAGGCTGGGCTGCGAGATGAGTGGGGGGAGGTATTGGGAAGAGGAGGAAAAGAGGAAATGTAGGAGTTGCGGTTGGGAGTTGGAGACATGGGAGCATGTGTGGGAGCTGTGTGGGGGATGGGGAGTGGAAAGAGGGTGGCAAAGTATGGTGGGGGAGGTGCTAGGAGATGACGGAGGTGGGGAGGGGTGGTTGAGAAGAATTGATATGTGGAGAGGGGGGATGAGATGTGTGAGAGAGGTATGGATGAAGGCGAGAATGGGCAACTGAATGTGGAAGAGGAGGCGAGCGGAAGCGGAGGTCCAGGTTAGGGAGCGGGGAGGGGGACGGGGCAGGCGTGCGGGCGAGCGGAGCGGAGCGGCGTAGATTTAAGTTCGTAGGTTAAGTTCTAGGTTAAGCTAGTTTTAAGTTCTAGCGTAAGTTTGTGATATGTGTAAATGGTTTAAGGAGTGTAAGGATGGAGATTGTAACCCCTAGGGGATCAATAAAGAGATTATATATATAAGCTTATTACAGCGATTTATTTCGGTTACCAATTTAGGTTAAACGTAACACGAGAATGCACTTCTACTTGTAGAAAATTAATACGCGCTTTAACAAATTGCTCAGTTTGTTTACGAATTCCGCTACTACTGCTACAACGAATGATACATATGCGAATAAGGTAGTACCTTTTTTTTTTGACTTGGTGGAAATCCCCACGGATACCCCCAACCCTCGAGGGAGGATCAGGAGTTATGTGGGACTCGAACCCAGTAAAACCACCAAGGTGACCTCCTGGCGCGGAGAGCGCACACGGGGGGGGGGGGGACTTGTGCGAGATCAAACTAGCGATTACATTCGCTTGCCCCCCACAGGTGCATATGAAGCTCCCCGCGCCTATTGCCCCCTATACAGGGGCCCTTCTCGCGGGGAGCCGTGCACTCCCCCCAGGAGCGAACTCCACCAGCCACTCCGGGTGACGCGCAACGGGCCACACGTCCGCGCCACCCTCTTCCCGGGGTCGCTGCTACTAAGGCGGGAGGTGCCCCCCGTCACCCCCACTCCACGACCCCGCGACACCGCGACACCGCGTGACTGCGGGACTGCGTGTGACTGCACACGACTGCGTCTCCGCGTCACCCGGCCCGTCCGTGTTTCGAACAGGCCGGGCGGGGGGATCGGCAAAGCCCAGCCCAAGAAATGTCGACTCGCCCCCAACGCGGCGTCCTTCCCCAACGCGGCGAAGGTACCTCGTGTGCAGAGTTGCGCGCCCGAGGGTAGGGACTTGACGCGAGAGCAATCTAGCGATTCGTTCGCTGCCCTCCCCCCTGCGCTTTAGAGGCAACTCCGCACATAGCACCCCCTTCAAGGGGGACCTTCCCTGGGGGAGTATCAATACCTCCCCCAGCTTTCTCCTTCCTCCGCGGCGCGACGGACCACGCGTCCGCGCCGCTTCGTCCGGGGTCGCTGCTACTAGGGCGGGTGGTGCCCCCCGGCATCTCCGCCCCACGATCCCGCGATCGAGCTACTACCCGGCCGCGACGATGTCACGGTTGCGACCGGGCCGGGGGGTTGACGGCCTTAAGGGCCGGCCAAGCCGCCGCGTCCAGAGGGGGCCTTTAAGGCAGTCGGAAAAGTTAAATCCCCGACGGCCACCTCGGGCGTGCGGCTGGCAATAATTCGCCTACAGGGCGGCCCGTTATCAGCCGCCCGTTTATGCCCCGGAGCTCGATCGCACTATCGGGAGGTGGGGGGGCCCTAGTTCCTGGACCCCCCCCCCCATTCTCCCTGTCTGACATACAACGGCCCGCCCCGACAACACATGGCGGGCCGCCCTTCCCCTTCCCCTACACAACCCCCCGCCTACACGCGCCCCCCTCTCTCACAGGGAGGGGGGCATACGAGGGATCTGTCGCCGCACCCGTTACGGGGTGCGGCCCACTTCCCATTCCCCTACAGGGAAGTGACGGCGCGACCCGGAGGTTGTAACCGGGGGAGCGGGGCGACTTTTAGAACTAAATCGCCGCACCACCTCCCCTGGTCCCGGGTCATCTTACGCACCGCCTCCGAGGGACCGCGCGTGTCCGCAGACCCGCCCTGATGCGGTCCCTCTCAGCCTCCTCCTTTTCCCACATGATGACTTCGGAGAAGGAGGAGACGGCCTTCCAACAGTCCCGATGCTCCGCCATCCGACTAATGACAGTCGGTAGCGAGAGGTCGAGACCTACCTGCCGCTGGAGGACCCGGCGGTCGTCCAACCACTCTGGACACCTAGCCAGAGTGTGATCCGCGGAGTCCTTGACGCCCCGGCCGCAGCTGTGGCACTGCGACTCCTCCTCCCGCCATATGCGACACAGATAATCCCCGAAGCACCCTACCCCGATGAACATCTGCGTCAGGCGGAAGGTGAGCCTGCCGTACCTACGCCCCACCCATTCGGCGAGAATGGGCAGGAGCGCCCCGACAACGCGTCTCTCCCGGTGTCCGGGGCGAGAGAGCCAGTCTATGCACCTGGCTCCCATGCGTCGCCGGGCCTGGCCCCGCACGTCAGGTCCATCCGGCGCAAGGGGGTTCTTAGCTCTACGGAGATCGTGGGAGGCGAAGTAAACCTCCGCCTCCATCTCCGCGAGCAGGAGAAAAGGAGGAGACCCACCCAGCGCCAATAGATCGGCGTGTGACACCGTGCGGTATGCCCGCACGGCACGGAGGACCGCGCAGCGATTAAACCTAGCAAGTAGTTTTCGCCCCACGCGACAGTCCTCCAGGTCACCGGCCCACACTGGGGCTCCGTAGAGCGCCATGGACCGGACGACCGTCACATAGAGCCGCCGAACTGCTTCGTGAGGGCCTCCCAGGTTGGGCATGATACGTGCGAATTAGGGTGGTCCTTATTTTTAGACCATAAATTTTTTTGCACGCCGCCCCCTAATTTTGTTCCATTTCATGAAAAAAATTTGTGCAAAATTTCAGATCGATTGAACGTTGGGAAGACGTGGCACATCGCATGTGAAGTTTGGAAATAGAAGTAACCGCGCGCTAAGCGTTAAGGAGTGGCGTGTTTCTGAAAATTTCAATGAAATATTTCATATTTTGAGGACTATAACATAATTCTTTACTTATTTAGTATTGTTCTGTTCGTACGTGCATTAAAACCCAAGTTCAATTTGTACAATATAAGACTATTTTACACTAAGCCTAACTGACCCGTAGCAGCACCAAAATATGACATCAACGTTCGACACTGAATAGACGTTGAAAGACCCTTAGCCTTGAAAATCCAGCCACAGCTGCCCAGAGATATGTTACCATTATTCATGGGTAAAGAACAAGTAGATCGATTATCTATAACAATAACTTTCAATGGAAATGAACAATTGTTTGGAATTCTAGCCATTTCTTCAGGCACTGGAAAAGAACAGGCTAATGCGGTCTAAGACTTGCTTACTGCATGGGAACTCATTGATAAAGTAGAAGCACTTTCTTGCGACACCACAGCCTCAAATATGGGACGATTACAAGGCGCATGCATAATTTTAGAGCAAAAAATCGAGAGAGATCTTTTACATTTACCTCGTCGACATCATATTTACGAGATAGTTTTACGGGGCGTTTTTGAGGAAACATTGTCTAAATCTACTGGACCTAATATTCCCTTATTTAAACGTTTTCAACGATCGTGGTCTCAAATCAATAAATTTAATTTTAAATCGGGAGTTGACGATAAGATAGTTCAACAGTCACTCGACAATGTAGCAGAAATAATAAACTTTGCCTCATATAGTTTGGAATTTAAGCAACCACGAGAAGACTATCCAGAATTTCTTGAACTATCAATACTTTTTCTTAATGGAACAGTTCCAAAGTTTTCTTTCCGTGTACCAGGAGTATTTCACCATGCTCGATGGATGGCCAAGGCTATATATTCTTTGAAAATATTTTTATTTCGGAACGAATTTCTTTTAACAATGGATGAAGAAAATGGAATTCGCGACATTTGTATTTTTCTCATTAAACTGTATTTGAAAGCATGGATCCAAGCTCCAGTCGCTACAAAAGCTCCTAAGCAAGATTTCGAGTTTTTAAAAAACTTATATGCATATGGTGCAATTAATAAAAATGTAAGTCGCGTTGCATTGCGCAAATTTTGTAATCATTTATATTTTATGGTACTGAAAACCAGAAGCGGCAGCGCTGGCCTTTTTTGACTCCGACATTACACATGACGCCAAAAAACGGATGGTAGTAGCTTTAGATACTCGTAATGATACTGACGTCAAAAATTAATAATTAGTCCGAATAATGTAACTCAGTACATCGACAGCGATATTGAAGGGTTTGTTTCCCAAAAAACGTTACAGTTTTTTAAAATATTTGCAATTCCTACAGATTTTATGAATAAAGATCCTACAGAATGGGAAAGTGATCCAAATTATACTATTGGATAAAATATAGTTAATAATTCAAGATTCGTAAACGATTCAACCGAACGAGGAGTAAAACTCATGTAAGAGTTAATAATGTATTATCGCGAAATGAAGAGGAAAAACAAATTATAATGCAAATAGTTTCCGACTACCGAAAACGCTATCCAGACATAAAAAAACTACGTTAATGAAAAATTTGTAAATTGTTGTTAAATGCGTGTATTAAAAAGTGTGTAAATTCAATAACCGTATTTTCTTTTTTTGCATATTTATGATATAATATTCACCATTTCATATTAAAAATATTATCTTCTTATTAAATATAAAATGTGAATGAGGAACATTCCTCCATTTTTAAAATTGATGTTATTATTAACTTGCAAATAATATAAGAAAGAAACTGAAAGAATGGTCACTTTCATTCAAATACCCAAAATTTAATATAATTAATTAAAAAGATATAAATATTAATTAGTTATTATGTTGAAAAAATCATACTGTAATACTATTATCGTAAATATTTGTGCATAGAAAGAACACTTCACTATCATTATAATATTTTTCTTCATACCTTTCCGTTCATACCAAATTTCACATTTATTGCAACTTTAACGCGAATGTGCCACGTCTTCCTCTTATCCGATCAACTTCATCTTTTACGGGAGTTATTTTCTTATCCAATGGAACAATTTTAGGGGGCGGCATAACTAAAATTGTGCAAAAAAAATTTCACTAAGAGTAGCTAAGGACCACCCTAGTGCGAATGCACACACCTGCCGCTCCAACCGGGGGCCCAGGACTCGAAAGTGCTGCGTAAACCGCCAGTAGGTATCCAGTATCAGGCCGAGATATTTCATCGATCGACCGACCCCGATGCAGCCATTCCCGACCCGCAGGGACGCTCTGTTGGGAACACTGCTCCCAACCTTGTCCGCGAGCCATATCGCCTCCGTTTTCTCGAAGGCGACTCGCACACCGACCGTCCCTATCGCGGGGATGACGCGCCGCAGCACCCTCTCCGCGAGGTCGATTGCTGCTCCCCATCGTTGCCCAGATGCCACCACCAGAGTGTCGTCCGCGTAACACACCAGTGAAACGTCCGGTGATGGCATTTTAACCCGCAGCACCGCGTCGTAAGCTAAGTTCCAAAGCAGGGGTCCTAGAACGGAGCCCTGTGGCATGCCGCGGTGCACGTGAGTCACCCCGTCCCAGTTCCGGCCGACATAGAAGACCACCCGGCCGCTGAGATAGTCCCGGGTCAGGCGGCGAAGGTAGAGCGGGACGCGATGATAAACAAGCGCCCGCTCGATCGCCGCCCAGGAGACGGTGTTAAACGCGTTGGCGATGTCGAGTGACACCGCCACGCTCACACCACCCCCCTCGGCCGCCCGGGCGACAGCGATCTGGCCATCATGATGGCGTCGATGGTCGATCGCTGCCGCCTAAAGCCGAATTGGCAGTCGGAAAGATCCGGGCACTCCGCAGCTCCCAGGCGGTCCAGGAGGCGGGCAGCTAGAACACGTTCCACCAGCTTGCCTGCCTCGTCCAGGAGATATATCGGCCGGTATGCCGAGGGCGACTCTGCGGGTCTTTCGGGCTTCCGGAGCAGCACCAACCTCGCTTCCTTCCACGCGGGGGGGGGAATCTCCCGGTCCTCAGCGCGGCGTCAAACACGCGTCTAAGGCCGTCCCCTCGGGCGCTCATCGCGCAGACCCAGACTCGCCCGGGCACTCCGTCCGGTCCGTGTGCAGCGTTCTTCGAACGCATTTGTTGCACCGCGGACGCGAGCTCCTCTTCCGCGACCCTCGGGGCATCCCGAATGTCGGTGCCCCACGCTAACTCCCGGTCTCCCGACTCGTCGGCGCCATCCTCCCCTGGAACCGGGGGCGGGGGACATAGCGCCGACAGGACGTCGAGGAGAAGCCGGGATTCCAGGCCCTCTGTAAGGGGGGGGCGCCCAGGGTCCGAGTTTGATGGACACGGCCCTGTACGGGCGCCCTCAAGGGTCCTGGTTGAGGGTCGCGAGGAACTCGTCACACGAACGGGTTTTAGCCCGGGCGATGGCTCCACGGAGCTCCTTGTGCGCCGCGGATAACGCGGAGCGGAGCTCCTGAAGCCTATCCTTCGTGATCCACCGTCGATCCCAACGGCGGGCCTTGGTGTACTGGCGTCGTGCCCGTAGGCGCGGAGACCCGCGATCTCCGTTGACCACCAGTACACCGATCTCCGACCCCCACCCAGCGCCCGGGCTCTCGGCATAGTGGCGTCGCAAATTCCTTGCAACGCGAGCCGGAGCCAAAGGGCGCCAGTAACGGGGTCGTCGAGGACGTCGTCCGGCAAAGGAGGCCAGGCAATTACACGTTAACGAAAGATTTTTTAACTTCGCCGTAAAATCCGCAATTGATTCGTTTTGTTCTTGCCTAGCTTGATTGAAGTTGCATCTTTCCATTACTTCTGATGGCGCTGGTTTCAAATGATCTTTCATATACTTCTTTATTTCTGCGTAGGATAACTCGGCTGGTTTTTTTGGTGCACATAAATTTTTTAATAACTTATAGGCGTCTTCATCAAATTTTGTTAGTGCGGTTAAGGCTTCCTTCGCTGTTGGTATATCTTTAGCTTTAAAGTATATTTCAAGGCGTTCTGTAAAGATTTCCCAGTCGTCCTTTTCTAAACAAAATTCTAGCTTTTGCGCATCGGCTGCCATGTCGGAAATTGAGTCCGAATTTTCAGTATTTGACATGTTTCCTTCTGTTCTCTCACTTCCTTCGACTACGTGCTTCCCTTCGCTGCTAGCCGCTTGCGATTTTTCGCCCACGTTACTGGTTTCCGCTTCCGATTTTATCGAGTTTGCTAAAAGTTTACGTAACTCATCTAGAGTATTATTCTCATCGTATTCAATATCCCGGTTGTTTAATTCTTGTATTGCTTGATCTTTACGTAAATTATAAACCCATCCCACTTTCTTTCAATCACTCATTTATACGTCCGTAATTTTCTTCGAACACTGCACGACACGTATACGTACACTGAGAGATAACTACTTTTTTTATATCATTTCTCCTGTTCACACACACGCGCAATCCTTTTTATCCTCGTCGCCAATGTTGTATATTGCATGGATGAGAAAGATGGTGAAATAATTCAATAGTCTGATGCACCGAAAATAGGGTTTATTATTTAAACCGTCGCCCAATAGACAGGTGCTCTCATTGCGCACCGGCGTAAGACTGACCAGCTGCGACTCTCGCCGCACGTGAACCGCCATGGTATAGTATCCTATTCTATCGGCGCGCGGTACATCACACCCACTCACCCCAGTTTAGTTTGTTTCAGAACCATCACAAGATTGAGAAGCTGAATCTCAGTCACAACCGTCTCATCTCGACAATGTGGGAAGAAGATGGGCAGCAACTATGCAGATGGCAGCCTCACCATCAACCTGCATTCCCACGGAATGCAGTGCTCACGCACTAAGTCATCTCAGCCTTCTAGACCTCCTTCAAGCGAGTAATGGCCTTCATCGACGACCAAGGAATAATCTGCATTGGAGGCGGACTCAACTCGAGCACGGTGAAGCTATGAGTCGACACTGCATTGCGACTCATTGGCTGTAGCCAGCGGTCATCTGCAACGCTTCCTTCGATTATCACGGTAACACTCGTTAAGTGCTCCTTGCCTTTCACGTCTTTCTGACCAACGTCAAGGTCACACTCACCAACTTGGACTCAGAGTAGAACTCAGTGATGTCTCAGTTCCATCTGACAACCACGCTGGATCTTTGGACGATGAGCTTCAGTGAGATGTCAACGACATTGGTGTGTAGTGTGTGCTCGACAAAGGGGGATCCGTGTCCATCACGTGATGGGCCAACTACCTCTTTCGAGAGTCACACCCTCACCGCATTCAACATCACTCTACGTCGACGGTCCTGACCGACCACATCGCTCAGCCAGACTCACCCTTCAGTCAAACTCCCTGGATAGAAGCTTCATTCTTCCAATAGTGACTCACAGGTGCCCACATGTGTTAATACAATCATGTGGTGTCGCCCTTCGTGGGAAGCTGCTCATCCCATCAACGTTCGTGTATTTCTTAATCACGAATCAGATTCCTCAGCAGTGCAACTACACGCCATCCAATCGCATTGCATTGCAATTGCAATCCAGACGTGGAAAGGCAAGGTTCTACTTTCCGAAGATCAACATTATCTGTGGATAATGCGCCACTTGGGTCACCAACGCAACCTCAGAAACAGGACTCACATCATGCAGCGAGGTGATACACAGCTTGCTGGACTCATCATTCAACACCAGCCTCGACGAGGTGATGTCAACTCACAAATTGGAGGCTCAGGACTCACCAACTTCTCATCAATCCCAGGTGGGTCGTTTCAATACTTTTCAAGCCCTTGAGGGCAACATTTTGACGTACACTCACAGCTCGTTCCTCGACGAGGTATGTCTGTTTACAGAACAGTGCACATAAAATCGGTGCAGTCCATACTCCAACACTCAATACAGCAAGCTCCCAGCGCACCTACGTCTAGAAGAATCTCATCTGTCATCTCAACTCTCAATGCACGCCATCATCCACCACAATCATTGGTATTGGGGCCCAGAAATCTACTCAACATCGAATGACATCAAGATTGCCACAGATCGAGAACCTCAAAGTGGCAAATCTGGACTTTCTAAAGTTCAGACTCACGGACTTCATCATTGGTGCCGCAATTCATGGAAAGCTATCAAGCCCAGCTCATCACGGGCGCCCCATCAGTGCCAATCGCCCAACACTCAAACTTCGGAGAAAGAAGGCGAAGATCATTCTCGAGGAACAAACTCGTGAATCAACATGGCGATTCATTGTGCTCAACTTTGTCAAATCATCTTCCGACGTAACGTGTAAGTCATCCATCCGCGCTCGTGCGTGCGTACAGGCACGTTCATCAAATTCAACAAGATCAATATGTATCGTGAGAGCAATCATGGACTCAGGAAGACGTCCAGAGACATCAGTCACATGGTAAGCCAGTCATCAATCATGCATGCTGAATGCATCGACGAAGCATTTGGCAATGCTGAGAAAGCTAACGAACTCATTGGAATAACTCAACAACTGGAAAGGCCTGTGCGACGCGGGCAGCGCATCGTGTGAAAAGACCCGCGGAACGCGGACATGGTTTTCACTTCGCATCTCTCTAATAGTACAACCTGTACAACACCAACGGTGTCTCAACTCATAAGTAAAATTCAATTGCCCATCGGAGATTGGAGCTGTATAAAAATCACCGAAGTACTTCTCAATTGCAACCTCAGTCAACGACAATCATGGTTGTATTCTCACAACTTAATTTGCATCGGTGCATATCAACCATGGTCCCAAATTAATATAATTGCAGGGACGTCCGTTGCCACCGATCCGCTCGGAATCAGTTATTGTCAGCTGATTCTCAGCAGATGACCTTGCTATAAATATTATACACACGAGTCTGCTGAGGAGCTGTTCTCAATATGCAGAAGGTGGACGTGGGATAAAATCTGCGTCCCCTCCCTGGATCTTCGAATGTCAATATAACAATTCATCTCATCCTCTCAAAAGTAGCACAAATTGTGATCCACTCAGCATTCATCTATGGCCACCACTCTAACGAAGGAATTTGCAAGAGTCATGGCTGTAGAATTCAACTGGGAAGTTCAACCCATTCCAGCTCTCTTCTCATGGACCCAGCATCGGAGAAGACATCGAAAGCTTGCAAGCTCTCAGGTCAAGGCGGTTCAACGCCTACAGTAATTCATCACTTGGAATTACTCCAGTTCTCTGAGGTTTATCATCACGTCATGACGGCGGTAATCTACATTACCGTATTCTCACCGTCCACATCTCTGAAGGTGACGTCACTTATATGTCCCAACGGAAGGGGACACCTCTCAAGAAAATCCACAATTCCGAAGATCGGACTTGGCTGCGAGTCATGTTCAAGCGACACTCTTAACATTGCTACTACTCTTGGGTGGACGGATTCTCAAGTTAACAATATGAATCACTTCTCGAACATCACATTGGAAGGTCTCATAATCAAGAACTCTCTTAACATGTGCAACGAACAAGTTCCAAGCACATTGACCCCAGTTGATTGCACATCACGAAGCTCAACCACTTCACAGCTTGAACATCATACGCTATGGTGCACGGAACATCATGACTGTCTCAACGTAGGACTTCTCAATCCACAACAGGACTCGTGATGCTGCAGCAACGCTTATCATCTCCTTACAGACAGAATTTACAACCCTGTCTCATTATCATTGCGTGTCTGTCAAGGAGCCTGGACGACTAAAGTCTTGCATTCAACATCTGTTTACTCTACCAACGAGGGACTGGCGAGCAGATCATGCATCGCTGGATGCTCTCGAACCTCGAAGTCACACTCACCAACATTCCACCAAGAAGAGCTGCACTCTTCCTTGCAACTCATACATGTCCTCGGGAATTAATACAAGCTCGGGGAGACACACCAAGTGGAAGTGCCTGGTGCCCAGGCGCCCATTGCTTCACATCGTTCAGAAGCAAGTGCATACTTAGTGACGTCGTTGAGATGAACGGCTCTCCAACACGCGCGTTCGCAGAAGGAAGGCTTTGCTTCAACAAGCTTCAAGCATTCCTGCGCCATGAAGAACCTTGCATTTCACGTCTGTCAGGTCTGAGTTAGGACCACTTTCTCAAGCGATCTCATGATAGAACTCAGCCTTGTCTCATCTCCATCTGACAAATATTCTGGAGCATCGGCTGGCGAGCTCCAGTGAGAAGTCAACTTCAGTCTGCTCGCCAGTCCTTCATTGGTAGAGTGAACAGATGTTGAATGCCAGACTTTAGTCGTCCAGGCTCCTTGACAGACACGTAATGATAATGAGACAGGGTTGTAAATTCTGTCTGTAAGGAGATGATAAGCGTTGCTGCAGTTTCACGCGGCACACCCACACGCCCATTCACTAACACTGGACTGGACTATGCTGGTCCCATCACCTTAAGGACGTGGAAAGGGCGAGGCGCCAAGACTCAAAAGGGATGAATCTGTGTATTCGTCTGTCTCACCACGTCAGTTGTTCATCTCGAACTAGTCACCGACTACTCCACAGAAGGTTTCATCGCAACGTACAGGCGTTTCATTTCACGGAGAGGAATCCCTTACTCACTCTACTCAGATTGTGGCACCAACTTCATAGGAGCCGATGCCACGCTCAAGAGGATGTATACTCAGGGCTCTCAAGATCACCAAGCTCTCGCTCAGCTGTTGGTGAACGACAACACTCGCTGGTGTTTCAACCCCCCAGCTGCACCACACATGGGGGGCAAATGGGAGGCTGTGGTGAAGTCCACCAAACACTATCTTCGGCGAACCGTGAGTGAAACAGCACTCACCTACGAAGAGTTCAGTTCACTTCTCACTCAGATTGAGGCGCTGCTGAATTCACGACCTCTTGAACCCCTCAGCGACAATCCTGATGACGTCGCAACACTCACTCCTGCCACTTCCTCATTGGCCACCCGCTCTCAGCTCTACCGGAACCTTCTGTGGAGCACTCATCCATCTCACCATCAGCTCGATAACTTCTCATTTTCAACAAAGCCAAGCGCTGTTCCAAGTAATCCCAACAGGCTTGGAACGATGAGCCACGTAGAGGGAATGCCTGTCACCTGTCAGGCTCGCTCTCAGATTACATAGGCGGTCAATCTCCATGAGCCTTGTATCCTTGATAATGAGAGAGGTGAATAGCTCGCTGAATGCGGGCCACTCCACGTACTTGCCCCCAAATTTGGGAATGGCCAGCTCAGGGATCTTGGCCGCTCTGCTAGCCATCTCTCCTGAGGTTGAGGCTGGTGAGTTGGAGTGAGCTGATCCTACTCGATGAGTGGTGAGACGCCGTAGAGACCGCCTGAGGTCTGCCACGAGTTCTCGCGACATGAGGCCTGACGTGAAGTATTCACTGTTGAGGCACTTCACCGGCCGAAACTCCTCCAAGTGAGCATGCTCGCTCAAAAATGCCTTATGGAATTCCTCGACGCTGTCGAGTAATACCTGCATCTCTTCAGGGCATGTCGACTCGGTGTCCTCCGGGATGTCAGCCTGCAACGCTTGGAGAGATTCAAATCGACACACCTGATATTGAGCTTTTATTATGAGAGGCACTGGTATTGTTGACGGAGATGTGGACCTCGTCCTGCCAGCACGTTGAGTGGGCGGCTCCGTTGGAACCTGGAGGCTTGCATTTGCATTGTGCGAGCCTGGCGGAGTCGGCGAGTTAGACCTCGCCTCTGAGTCAGACTTGGAGGTGTCAATCTCTACGTCAACCATGGTGAGCATTGAGAACTGAGAATGAGCTTTCGAAGTGAGCACTGCACTGAACTTCTCACACCAATCCGGCTTGAAGGACCAAAATAAATGTTTGAGCGTCTGACCGTTGGCCACGTGAGTTTATGCCAGTTTTAGGTTAGGCGTAGAAAGTAAAGCACAGTGTTTATGAGAAATGTACAGAGTCAATTTTATTTAGACACTCGCGGAGTGAGTCACAAGATACAATTAAAACGTGAGCGGTGAGAGGAAGCACGTTGTGCAGAAATTAATATTTGTAATCCCGTTGAGATTTGTCGCGCAACAATGACCACGCGGCCGCGCACCGACTACGATCCACAATCGATGAAAACGCGATGTTTTGAGCGTAAGAAAACTGAGTGGTGAGTCAATTAATTTGATGAGCATACAGAGAACAATTACTGTGAGAAATTCACGAGTTACGTGAGATACGATGCCAAAAAGGAAAACGCGTCTTCACTTATACTCTACGTGAACGAAAATTATTCAAACATGGCTGATCGATTTCCGTTAGCCGTCTTCTCCAGCTTTCCAGCGGATCGACCGACGTGGGGAAATTTGATTGGATGAGCGTTTTGTCGCTGACGTATGATTGGCCGATCGATTGTAGATCGGTCGTGCCGTTCCGCAGTCCAGGAGGTGCTGCGGTGAGTTGGGGTGTGGCGGAGATCGGTACTACTCGAATCTCAAACATCAAACCATTCCGATATTAACAGATATAATATGCATACAACTACAGTACAATTTCAATGGTGCGCATATATTCGTTTTTACTTTATGTTGAGAGTGTGGTCGACCACTTCCGTGATTCTGGTATAGTTCGACCACTTTAATTCGAGACAGTTCGACCACATTGATGAACGAATATCAGTTGAAATAATCTTCAGATCCAGGGAGAGGAAGTCCAGTTTTACAAGATAGTGGTATGCCGTTAGAAGAGTGAGCCGAAAACAAATGCAATTCAATATGGCAATTAAGCATAGCACTTCATTTCCTTATTCATTCTACTTTTTGTAAGCTACACATCTTGTTATGTTTCAAGGTCGGTCTCACACATAGTGGCCCATACGGTAAATAACGTTGCCACTGCAGTATGGCAACAGTGTAGCAACGGAGTGTACTGTATGGGTGTAGACTGTATGAGTGTAAGGATTATAATTTATCGCAAAAGATTGCTTGTAAATTAAAAATAACGATTTTTGACTACTTTCCTCTACTATTTTACTTTTCCTTATTACTTGGAAACGAAACGTTTCCCCGACAGGCGATTTAATCCACTTAAAAGAGCATTAAATAAAGGACTGTAGATTTTCCGGTACGAAAGAGTAGACACGGCTGAGTTAGTGGTGCGAGTGATAGCAGCGGAAAAGGTGTTAGTAGGGCAAGCAGGGAGTGGAAAGCGGGAGTGCAATGAGAGGGGGAGCAGGGAGTGAAGGGAGAGAAAGGGCAAGGAAAAGGGGAGTGAGGAAGAAAGGGTAAGGCAGACAGGGAGAAAGCAATTTGAGGTTAAGGTTAGACGAGAAAGAACGGAGCGGGAAAAGAAAAGGCGGCAAAGCGAGGTGAGAGAAAGGAAGGTAGCGACATCGGACGGCAGGGAGGGAAAGGAAGAGAGGAGCAGGAGATAAGGTAGGGAGCGGAGGTATCGAGAATAGGTAAGAGGGTGAAGAAAAATGACAGGAAGGAAAGAGGGTGCAAAAGATGAGGGTATGGGAAAGGATAGGGCGACAGGAGAGAAGGAGGCAGAGGAAAAGAGAAAAGATAGGGCGATAGGATAGAAGGAGGTAGAGGAAAAGGGGGAAGAAGAGGCGAAAAAGAGAGGCAGAAGGACGAACGCGGAAAATCTGGGGAGAGAAAGGAGTCTGAGTATGAGCGGAGGAAATATGCTAGAGCTAACGGAGATGTGGAAGAGGAAAAGAGAGAAGGAGGGGGACAGACGGGAGGAAGGGGGAGAGGAGGAAGAGGCGTTCAGAAAGAGCAGGAAAGTGCAGAGGTCGCCAGAGAAAGTAAAGGAGAGCGGGGACGGAACGCTGGAGTCTTTGATCACGGAAATGAGGGAAGAAATGAGGAAGGGTCTAAGGGAGGTGAAGGTACAGGGGAGGAAGGCAGAGGAGGAGATGGAAAAAGTGAGAGGGAAGATGGAGGAATGGGAGGAGAGGTGGAGAAAAAAAGGGAGGAGGTGGAGGACAGAATGACAAGTTTGGAGGAAAGGGTGACGGAGGCGGATTTGGAGGAGGAAAGGCTAGTAAAAGTGGAGGAGAGATTAAAGGCGATGAGGTCTTGGAGGGAGCGAGAGGGGGTAGAAAGGGGGACGGGAGAGCGGGGAGAAAGGTCAGGGCGCGAGAGGGAAGGGGAAGAATGGGAGGAAAGGGTACAGGAGCTGGAAAGGAAACTGGAAATGAAAGAAAGGGAAGAGAAAAGAATGAACGTGGTAATAAAGGGAGCAGGCAGGGAGGGAACGGCGATGCAGAGGGCAAAAGAAATTTTGGCGGTAGTAGGAATACAGGGGGGAATTGTGGAGGCGAAGGAGATAGGAGGAAGAAAGCAGGAGAGGAAAGAGGTGATGCTGGAGGTGAGGTTGGAGTCTATGGAGGCAAAGAGAGAGGTAATGAGGAACAAGGGAAAATTAAGGGGTAGGAAGGAAAGGTTGGAAGATGACCTGACGTGGAAGGAAAGAAGGATGCAGTGGCAGCTAAGGAGGTTAGGAGAGGAGGAAGAAGTGAAAGGAAAAAGAGTAAGGGTGATGTATGGGAAGATTGTGGTGGACGGAACAACGTGGTTGTGGGACGAGCGGAGGGAGGTGCTAAGAGATTGGAGGGGAAGAGAGAAAGGAGGGGTAGAGAGGAAAGTAAGGGAGGGGATTACGGAGGGAGGGCGGATCGAGGAGGAACAGGAAGAAAGAAGGAGAGAAGAAAGAGTCGGGACAAAAAACTAAGAAGGAAGAAAGAGGAAGGGGAGAGGGAAAACAGGGAGAGGAAAAGAAAAGCTGGAGGATAGACTTCTGGAATATAGCGGGGGCGACGAATAAGGGCGAGGAATTCTGGAAAGGTCTGGAGGAATGGGAGGTAGTAGTGCTGTTGGAAACATGGGTGGAGGAAAAGAGATGGGATAGTGTTAGGCGCAGGCTTCCGGAAGGATACAGGTGGAGAGCCCAGTGGGCGAAGAGGAAGAATAGAAAGGGGAGAACGATGGGAGGCATGATAATAGGAGTGAGGGAAGAGCTGGTAGGAAAAGAGGAGGACGGACAGGGGGAGGAGGAAGGGCTGATGAGGGAGAGGTTAAAGGCGGGGGTGCGGGAATGCACGGTAGTGGCGGTATATGTGAACGGGGATATGGAAAGGAAACTGGGAAGGATCAGAAGATGGATGGAGGGGCAGGAAGAGGGAGGTAGGGTGATAATAGGAGGGGACTTCAACGCGAGGACAGGCATGCAGGGGGCAGAGTAGAAGGAGGGGAGGAGGAAGAGGTGGGAGAGGGAAGAAAATCAAAGGATAGGAAGATAAATGGGGATGGACGGAAATTAATCAAGCTGGTGGAAAAGACAGGGTGGGAGATACTGAATGGGAACATGGAGGGGGATAAAGAAGGGGAATACACGTACACGGGAGGAAGAGGGGAAACAGTAATAGACTACGTGCTGGGGGACGAGAGGACAAGAGAGGGGTTGGAAAGGATGGAAGTAGGGGAGAGAGTGGAGTCGGACCACCATCCGATGGTGGTGACGATGAGGGAGGTAGGAGTGTGGGAGAGAGTTAAGAAAAGGAGAGACAGGAAGGTGGGAGGAGGGAGGTGGACGGGAAGAATGAAGGAGGAGTTCGAGGAGAGGATGGGAGGAACGACCATAGAAGGGGAAGGAATACAGGAGGTGGTGCATAAGGCGACGGAAACGATAAAGGAGGTGATGAGGAAGGGGAAGAGACGGGGGGAAGGGAAAAGGGGCGGAAGGAGGAAAGGTGGTGGGACAGTGAATGTAGGGAGAAGAAGAAGGAGGTGAGAAGGGAGTTAAGGAGGTGGAAAGACGGGAAGGGGAGCAGGGAGGTGTACAAGAGAAGGAGGGGAGAGTACAAGGAGCTATGCGAAAGGAAAAAAGAGGAGGAGAGGGAGAGGCTGATAAGGGAGGTGGCAGAGACAAAAACGGAAAATAAGGTGTGGAAGATAGTTAACAGGGGAAGGAAGAAAAGGAGAGGAGTGGACGAAAGGATAAAGAAGGAGGAATGGAAAGAATATGGGGCTGCTAGGAGGAGTGGAAAATAGGGTAAGGATGGGAGGAGAGGAGGGTGGGAGAAAGGGGGAGGAAGAGGGAATAAGTAAAGAGGAAGTAAGGAGGGTAGTGAGGAAGCGGAAAGAGGGGAAGGCAATGGGAGGGGACGAGATTCCAAATGAGGCATGGAAGCACGGGGGAGAGAGGGGGTTAGAAATAGCGTGGGAGATCTGTAAAAGGGTATGGGACGGGGAGGGGTGGCCGCAGGGATGGAGAGAAGGCATCATTGTACCGCTGGTGAAGAAAGGGGGTGGGACGAAGATACAAGAGTACAGGGGAGTGACATTGATGCCGACCCTCTACAAAATCTATGCGGCTATCCTAGTAGGGAGACTAGAGCAGGAGGTGCAGGGGAAAGGAATGATCCCAGAAAACCAGGCGGGGTTTAGGAGAGGTAGAGGCACGGTGGACCACATCTATGTACTGAACTACATAATTGGAAAGCAGGTCCAAATGAAGAAGGGGAAATTGGTGGCACTCTTCGTAGATCTTCGGGCGGCCTTTGGCACAGTAGACAGGAGGACGCTCTGGGTGGCAATGGAGAAGAGAGGGGTGAGGAAGGGATTGAGAGAAAGGGTAAGGGAAATATATAGGGAGACGTCGAGCAGGGTGAAGGTGGGAGGGGAGATAGGGGAGGGATTTTGGACGGCGAAGGGCCTGAGGCAAGGGTGTCCCCTGAGTCCGATTCTCTTCAACCTGCTAATAGCAGACGTGGAAGAAGAGATCAGGAAAGGAAGATGGGGAGGGGTAGAGGTAGGAGGGAGGAGAATATGCTCGTTGGCGTACGCGGACGACCTGGTGCTGCTGGCGAAGAACGAGGAAGAGATGGAGAGCATGATCAGGCGGTTGGAAAGATCCCTGGAAGGAAAGAGGTTGGAGGTCAATGTGGAGAAGACGAAGGTGGTAAGATTCAGGAAGGGGGGAGGAGGGGAAAGAAAGGTGGATTGGAGATGGAAAGGAAAGAGGATAGAGGAGGTAAAGGAGTTTAAATATTTGGGGTACGTGTTCAAGAGGAACGGGGGACAAGAAGCACAGGTTAGAGACAGGGTAAGAAAGGCGGGAGTAGTAATGCGGCAGGCCTGGGGAATAGGAAAGAGGAAATTTGAGAAGGACTGGGGAAAGAGGATGTGTTTATTTGACACATTGGTGTGGACGGTGACGGGATACGGGGCAGAGATTTGGGGGTGGAAGAAAAGAGAAGAAATGGAGAGGATCCAGGAGAGGTTTTTAAGGTGGACACTGGGGGTGGATTGGAGGACGCCAGGGTACATGGTGAGGGAGGAGACGAAGAGGAAAAAGCTGAGGACGTGGGCGGGAGGAAGGGCATGGAGATATGAGGAGAAATTGGGCAGAGGAGAGGGAGGGGAGCTGGCCAGGTGGTGCCTAGAGGAAGTAAGGGAAAGAGAAAGGGAAGGGGGAGCGGAATTTTCGGCGTGGGAGAAAGACAGGATGGAGTACAGAAGGAAGAGAGGGGTGAGGGAAAGAGGTGAAGGGGTAGGGGGACGAGAGGGCCGGGAGGGGTGGGAGGAGGAAGACGGTAGGAGGCAGGAAGAGGAGAGAAGGGAAAAAATTGCACAATCAAGGTACAATGAATGGTACAGGGAGATAGTGGTAGGGAGCTACCGAAGTACCTGAAGGCAGGATGGGGAGAGGCGAGGTATGGGAGAATAGCCAGATTCAGGCTGGGGAACGAAATGAGGGGGGGGGGAGGTATTGGGAGGAGGAGGAGGAGGAGGAGAGGAAGTGTAGGGTGTGTGGAGGGGAAGAAGAGACGTGGGAACACGTCCTGGACCGATGCTCAAGGGAGGAGGGAGATGAAAAGGGGGTCGGGGAAAAGATAAGGAAAATTCTGGGAGAAGAAGGGAAAGGGGAAGAATGGATGAAGAGGTGGGAGGGAATGAGGAGAGAGAGAGGAAGAAAGGGGGGAAAGGGGGGCATGCAGGAAGGAGGTAGGAAGGAACAAAAGAAGGAATGGAGTGAAAGAATGGAAATGGAAGTCGAAGGCGAGGGATGCGAGCATAAGAATAGCATAAGAGTAGGATAAGAGAGGGGAAGAGAGAGGGGAGGAAAGCGTGCGGAGGAGTAAGATAAGATATAGAAATTAAGTTAAAGTAAGTAAGTAAGGACAGATTGTAAGGACAAGGAGGAGTTCATGTAACCCTTAGGGGAAACAGTAAAGTTATACATACATACATACATACAAATAAAGGACTGTATAAAGAGTTTTCCAATTTTATTAATCGTAATTAACTTAAAACAGTGAAAAAAGAAAACTTAAATAAATGTAAAAACCATTAGATTATATATCATTGAAAAGAGATAATTTTATTCAAGCCGGCCAGCCCACTGTGTGCTGCCGCGCGCCGGCTATACAGATAGTGTGAATGAACCAACCAGCTGACGGTCGTTTGCTGGACGGTAGCCTGCCGCCGCGACAGTGTCACGAACCGTGTTCAAAAAGCAAAAAGAACCCCGCACTAATTACATGGGAAATTTAATCCCGGTTAATCTCGTTCATTTTCACATATGTTGTAGCTTATTACCTGGTGAACAAAAAATGTAATAGGCAAAAGCGTCTGTGATGGATAATTATTGAGATACAGCTAATCAAACGGCAAATAGAAAAGTTACGGTAGGCTCGCGCTACGCCTCACTTTGACCAGCGATCTCTCTCCGCTTTACCACCTCGCTAGTAGTTCCCCCTCCACCGCACCGTCGATCTGTCAGAAGTGGTGAGGGACTACGTTGCATGAGGGATCTCGCGTTTAGCTAGCCAGCCGAAAGCTATGAAATCGTTGCCGATGCTGGAGGACGAAATCGACGCTAACACTGTAGTAATACATTCCGCTGTCCGATTGCTTAGCGCAGCACGCGCGCTCTATTTTTAAACTGTTACATATCTTCAATATTGCTAATTCTGACTGAGTTGTCCTTAGTAAAGTTCGAGGAAAGCAGCTGGCAAAAAAGCAGTTGCTTGCGAAAATACTGTATAACGTTATGTCAACGTTCTGTACGATTCGTAACGATTGTACTGCACTAGTATGTAATTTTACCCAGGAGAGAATCCTTTTCATTGTATGTATACAGATGAGGCGGTAGCTTCTGTAGAATTGCACCCTATCTTTGCTTACCCGCTTCTAGAAAAAACAAGGAATAAGGAGAGTTGCGTCCTGCCGATGCGAGACAGCGCGAGCCTATCGTAACTTTTCTATTTGCCGTTTGATTAGCTGTATCTCAATAATTATCCATCACAGACGTTTTTGCCTATTACATTTTTTGTTCACCAGGTCATAAACTACAACATATGTGAAAATGAACGAGATTAACCGGGATTAAATTTCTCATGTAATTAGTGCGGGGTTATTTGTGTTTTGAAATTTTATATTTCATTTCATGGAATTGATAGTAAATAGTCCTCTGACATAAGAACATCGTAACTTAATAATATAAATAACAGATTTATGGCGAGTGTAACGTTCTCGAACGAGACGTTGCCGTTCTTTACAGGAGTTTCACAAGTAGAGCGGTTTACCTGTGAATTTGTGTGATTTGGTTCGGGTGGCGTGCGATTAAGAAATGAATGTCCAGATACGAGAGTCCTTCTTTTAACGATATGTAACAAAGATTTATTCAAAGAGTTTTGACACTTGGTCTGATGAACATATATTAAACTCAGTTTCTTGAGTTATACAGTTACTATAGCTACGTATTAGTAGGTAATTGGTTTTTAACGCTAGTTCGGTTTTGGTTCGGTTTAAGGTTAGACGCTAAGTCGGTATTAAAGAGTATAATTTGGTTTAGGCACAGACGAGGAATAGAATAGACCTATCAACCAATGTATTTTTCTGTCACCGGTTTGGGGGGTCCTAAGGGCGGTATTCAGAGTCGTTGCTTAAGACTAAGATCGTCTTAAGCATTTGCTTAAGTCACCGTCTAGTTTCATAGTCGGCAAATAAGCATCGCCGTAAGCATTTACTCAAGTATTTACTTTGTCAAGCAATCCTTGTGGAATCATGTTTCATAGTCAGCTCTTAAGATGATCTTAAGAATGTAAGTGTTCATAGTCGAGTAAGAACTTCTTATTGGAGGATAAAGCGATCTTATTCTCGCAAAGTGAGGTTAGATTTTCAAGTCAAGGTTTTAGTTGACTTAAGAACATGTTATTAGGAGAGAAGACGGTGGGGGACGTGTGTTACTTTCCTCACAGGTTGGGAACGCGTCGGTTGTTATTTTTCAAACCGTGACGGCAGAACGGTCACTGCGAGAAATCAGCAGGCAGCAGGTTAGTAAGAAAGAGCTTTGAAAAGGAAAAGCGTATCATTTTAAAGAAGTTTATTTTGTACCTTACAATCATAAGGGTAATCATCTATATACTATTTCTGTGTTTTTTTTTCAAATATTATAGTACTACTAAAGGAACGTTTAATCTTGGAATCAATCTTCCTGCTTGTCCCAATCAATTGCGCCATCCACGTGGCCTACGAAACGTGACAAATTCTAAAACAGTTACCATGGAATTAATGAATGTCGACACGGACATTGAAAGTATAGAAAGTCTGAGCGACAATGAAGATGAATATGATCGTGTGTGGACTGTGAGACTTCCTAAACGTTATATTCGTGATTGGCAAAATCCCTTTGAATTTTATAATGAAGACGAGTTTAAAAAACGTTATAGATTTAATAAAGACTCAGTACTTCATGGGATTTTGCCAAAAATAGAAGAAGGTCTCGCAAAAATAAATAAACGTGGCCTGCCCATTGTGCCCCATTTCCAGCTACTTGTCGCTCTACGGTACTATGCGAGTGCAAGTTTTCAGGTGATTTTAAAAATACGATATCCTATGTTTACTATCTGAAATATTGATAATTACTTTTTAGAAATTTACAGACTGTAGTTGGTGACACCGTGCAAGTGTCGCAAGCGACAATTTCTCGCATTGTGTTTAGAGTCAGCTGTTTGCTGGCAAGTTTAATGTTCGAATACATAAAATTCCCAAGGAATCCTCGGGCACGTGAGGAAAATCATAGATTATTTTGTGAAGTCGGCAAAGGAAATGGTGCAATTGGTTTACCCGGCATTGATGGGGCCATCGATTGTACACATATTCGACTAGTCTCGACAAGACTACAAAACATTAATGAAATATTTAGAAATAGGAAAGGATATTTTTCACTGAATGTACAGGTAAGTTTGCATTCATTGTTTTATATCATAATTGAAATATATTCCAGTTAATCGATGAAGTGAGTGAATACGCCATTTTGTAGTCTACAAATTTCACGCTTTACTTTTTTTTTATTTTTAATCTTCGTTGTAGGTTGTTGTGGGCCCACAAATGGAAATTTTGGATATTGTGCCACAATGGCCAGGTAGTGCCCATGACAGCCGAATTTTTCAGAATTCTGCACTTTACATGCGATACACAGAAGGGGAATTGGACGGTATGCTAGTTGGTGACAGAGGATATCCGTGTCTACCATTTTTAATGACGCCTCTTGTAAATCCCCAAACTGATGAGGAATTGACGTAAGTATCTTTTCTAGAATTATCAAGTTTTTTACTACAAAAACAAGTTATATTAATTGAAAATTACATTATTGCAGGTATAACAATATCCAAAGTCGAACCAGGCAAATTGTGGAACGGACATTTGGTATATGGAAGCGAAGATTTGCATGTCTATCTCGAGGATTAGGAACAAAACTTCTCTGCTCCACTTCAATTATTGTTGCTTGTGCAGTATTACACAATATGTCCCTAATTTTTAAGGATGTATTGCTTGAGGATGATGACGAGTTTGTGGATGATGCAGAAGTACCTCTACATGCAGCGCAAGGTGTACAGGATATAAATGGATTTGTCGCTCGCGAGGCACTCATTAACCGGTTGTTTCAGTAACCATATTTTTACTGTGTTTTTGTATAATATATGTACATAATAAAACGTTGCAGATAAAAAAAGTAAATGTAATATTGTATTGTACACAATTTTATAATAATACAAGACTCTTACATCTTTTGCCATTCTCCTATTGTTATCGTTAGATTATGTGCACTCATCACAGCATATGTTGCAAAGGAAACATACGTGTACATTGATCCATGTATACATATGTAATAATGTTACCAATAAATTACGCATAAATGCAAAATATGTATATTAATGAGAAAACACGAGTTTTTGCTATACGTGGGAATCTGAATGGAGTTGCATTGAAAATCGAGTAAATGATTTAAATAAATTAACGGTGTTTTATTCAAAATAATTATGACAGATTTATATTAAATATGATATCTCTTATGCAGAATAAATTACATAAAATTATATTTGGTATAATATTTAACACGCTACTCGCGTAGAATACTGTTGAACATTTTTATAAGTAGGTAAATGATAAAAACGTGAAATATCTTGCACAATTTACATGTCTCTAACGCCGTATACTCACAGTTATATGTATATGCAGATTGTTCAGAAGAATATACATGAAAAGAAATAAGTTTGCGATTCCATACAAAAAAAAACAAACCAATGCACTTGTACTTCCTTAATTGTTATTTCAAACGCACCACGCAGAGACGTAGAAGAAGTCGTATAGGCACTACGTGTTCCTCGCGTACTCTATTTAACGCAACGTCATTATTGACAGTATATATATATATATCTCTCTCACTTTTTCCAGAATTGCAACTGCGTGGTCGTAATAATCGCATATACATATGTACACCCCCCTTAAATAATAAAACTATAATAAAAAAATAGATATAATGAACGTAAATATAATAATAAGTACAAATTAAAAGTGCGTATTGCCTTTCTGTATTGCCTCTAGCTCTAATTTGTATTTTTCTTTTAGAAATTCTATTTCTAACTTTTGTTTCAATTGTTCGTGTTCCAACTTAACTCTATTGAAACGTTGTTCTTCTTCTATAATGTCTTTAATTCTTTTTATTTTCAATTCTTCTAATTCGCCCCTTCTGTGTTTCCTATTATTCTGTGTAATATCTGAAAATAACAGAACTAAAGAACAATGAAAGTATTTTTATTAAACAAAACATTGATTTCAATGTTTTTACCAATGTTGTCGATTGCATTTTGAATTATTTGATCCGTGTCTTGACTCGTTGACTGTTCATTGGGAACATTCTCCCATTCTAAACTATTGTCTACTCTTGTTGTATCATCGAGACTTCCTACATTTTCTGATAGTTCTCCATTGAAAACTGCTTCTCGTAAATCTGAAACATCATAATATTTATGATATATTTAAGCTAATGTCATCATCATTGTATCAATATATAAAGTTACAGTAACTAACTATTTACTGTTCCTTCGTCCCTTATATCCGAGGAGAAGAGCACAGGAGCCGTAGTCATTAAATGTGGCGTAATTTGGGCTACATCGGGGTCGATTTCAACAGTTTTTTCGGGTGGACCACCCCCTGTTCTCATTAATGCCTGTTTCTCTTTGGTAATAGCATCTCTTTGTATGCTCTTCTGGTTAGCCCACATTTTTTTCAACTGTTGTACATTTCTCTGCAATGATTAAATAAAATAATGTATAAAGACGCCCCAAGACGTCTTTGGGACTTTGCCGGACGTTGTGCTGTGTGAGTTAATAACTTTCCTTTGCTTCGATACTTCATTTTCAGCTGGACTTTCATCGCAATTTTCAAATACAAACTAATAATAATGCAAAGAAACTAATTTCTTACCCGTCCAGTAATTAAATTCGATGTATTATATTTTTCGACAATCTCTCGCCAGGCTTCTTCTTTATCTTTTAAAGTAGTCGTATCACTCTTTTTTTTCTCTATAATATGAGCGAATTCTTTTATAATATTTAAAAAGAGACGTTTTTCTACATCTGTATAATGTTTTTTCGCGCTCATCTTTATTTTATTCAATTTTATTACATCTGTACAATAGGGATCGCGTGGTTGAAAAAATGACGCGCTACACAGAGTACGCGAGGAATCCCCTTGTGGCGGCACGGGAAAAGAAACACAAGATGCATTTTCAATATCATTCCTGATTGGGTAATTCCGCTCGGCTACACAGGAAAGTTTCCGACGTGTGCCGAACGCAATATAAGAATTGCTTAAGCATTTGCTTGACTAAGAACGGCTTAAGCACCATTTTCTTGATTAAGCAAATCTTAAGTTCGGACTATGAATACATGACTTCTTAAGCTTAGCTTATTCGAATAAGGTCGACTTTGTCAAGACATTCTTAAGCACATGCTTAAGCAACGACTCTGAATACCGCCCTAAGACCATTTCAGTGTCGCATGTAACGTTACCGGTGAAGTCTCGAAACAGATTGTAACGCTACGCGTGGTAGGAATTAGAATTCAGCACGGGTAAAACTAGGTTATATTTTGAGAGGCGAAGCCCGCGATTTATAAATGTTTCTGTTAGAGTAACAATTTAAGAATCGTCTTATGAACATATTCCATTCAACGGAAGAGAAAGGAGGATGAACATAAAACGATATCACATTCGCCTTTTAACCTTGCAGTCCTATTCCGATTTATTTAACGCAAAACAAATTTCATTTGCTTGCAATAACATCATTTGTAAAAACAGTGCTTTAATGTTTTTTAAGAGCACTTGTTGCTGAATCCCACACATTCATCATGTGTTTGCGCATACATTAATGATGGTCTATAACTCTATACGATATAATACAGACATATCATAATAACAATAACAATCATAATAATAATAATAATAATAATAATATTCTTCTACTGTACTATATTATTTAAAAGGAACATATCGAACCCGTACCCACCGATTTTGGTGCAATTATGCAAGTGTGTAGAGTAGCCAAAAATATTTGTTAGCAAAGGTTTGGAGCAACGCACGTGGTAGGATGGGGACACTCGCGGACTGGTTTAGACTTAGCTTAAAGACTTTAATGTTAACGGCTATGTTAAATTTACATTATTTACAATTTATACAATAAAGGTCCGTTAGGCTCGTTATAATGTTTAGTTTACAGCTCTAAGACACTTAACAGCACTAATTCCTACGCTGTAGGCAATTTCTAATTAAGCGGCGATAAAGCACGTGGATTCGGCGCGAATCCAGTAAAGCGAACTTTAGCAAGCGGAAGCGATTTCAAAGCGTGTGACCTGGTAGACGGCTCGTCGACAAGTAGATCGAGGAAATCGCTGTCGATTTCCTCGAATCCGCGGGCTCTCCCCCTTCCATCGATCGCCGATCGATGGAAGGGCGATGGTATCTGTGTGTCACATGCGTAGCGAAAATCCAGAAAGATCCAGTAAGTCGGCCCGACTTCCTGGAGGAAAGAGAGTCCCCCTTCCATCGGTTGTAAGGCGATGGAAGGGGCCGTGATTGACGTCTCACACGAGTCAGCGCGCCGTTGCTATTGCCTAATTATAAGGGGGTCTAATAGATGGCGGTAGACTGCAGATTTTTCTGAACAATATTCGATCATATTTTTTCGGAATCGACGTCGCATTTCTGCCGCGTCCAACAATGCGTTTGTAGACCTCAGAATCTATTGTTCTGGTTTTCTCGACTTAAAAAAAATGCGCTACAAAGTATAAAAATAATTTTGTTCCTTATTTAATCCATAGACACTGAACTTTTTTAAGTCGGCGCCAGACTTACACAGTGCAAATGTTGAGGCACCGATATAAAAAAATTGAGTGTCGTAGATTAAATAAGGAACAAAATTATTTTTTACTTTTTAGCGCATTTTTATTTTTTTGAAGTCAATTTTAATTATAATTTTCCATTTTATGCAACGATGCGCCATTATTGTGGTTTTTACACGCAGGTGGCGAAAAATCTCTCCGTACAGGGGTATAGCGCCGCGGTCGACCCTGTCGTAGCTAAAAGTTTTGAAATTGAGACGGGTACGAGACCAGTCGACACTGTTTTCAAACCTCATCACAGTAATCTGGGGTAGGAGTGGTCAACCGATCATAAAAGCGGAGCGCGCGGCTCACTTACCTGGGCCGGGAAATTCCCAATAGCTCTTTGCCACGTGAATTTGAAAGAGACCATCCCAAAATTTTCGAAGCTCGGGGATTACTGCTGTCCAGCTGTCGCTGGCAGCTCTCCGAACGCCGGGACGGCGCATGGTTCTAGTGCAGAGATGGGCAAAAAATTATTTGAAATAAAAATTTGTGTACGAAATTTTTACTTCAAATAATTTTTTGCCCATTACTGCATGAGACTGCCTTTGTCGGGAGCAGAGATGGGCATTATTTAAATAAAAAATTATCTAAATAACTTTTTAAATAAAAGAGACTTTATCTGTATATGTCATAAATAAAAATCACCCAGTGTTTGCGCACGAACGTGAAGCTTCGAGGGTTCGCTATTCAGTTCTCGATTTAGGCTTAATTTAATGTATAATAGTTTATAAGGATAGCGGTTAAGAGTAGACGTTAAGATTAAATTAGAGGTCACGAACACTTTGTATTTACACGACGTTTATACAATATATTACACTTATGCCTAATTAAATCACAAAGAACATTGAGTCTAATTTACAATAATGCGCAAGCACGCGAGAGTTAATGTTTGAACCGAGTAGTTCGCACAATAGATTCCTGGAACGTTCCAGTGACGCGCAAGCACGCAAGAGAAAAGGTAGAACAGTCTGAGCTTCGGCTAATTTTCTCACTTTCGTTTATAGGTATTTGTAGCGAAGAAGCTTAAATAACGCTGGGCGTGGCTCGGAGGCCCTCGGGCCTCAAGCGCCTTTGCTCGAAACCGCCGGGTCCACGAGGCGAGCGACATTGTATGAACGATGTGTTGAACGATATGTACACCTTGATCCTCGAGGACCCGGCGGCTTCGAAGAAAGGCGCTTGAGGCTCGAGGGCCTGCGAGCCACGCCCAGAGTTATTTAAGCTTCGTCGCTACAAATATAAATGAAAGTGAGAAAATTGGCCGAAGCTACGGATGAATTCCCGTCGATTGGAAATTTTATTTATCGACCTTCGGATTAATTCCCGGCAATTGAAAATTTTATTTATGGTTTTTCAAATAATAAATAATTCTGGGAATTTTTATTTACTGAATTTCGAATAAATATTCTGCCTTTTATTCGAACACAATTTTTTATTTAAAATAATTTCTTGCCCATCTCTGAGTCGGGCACCGATCATCTCGTTCTTTTATCGATGTCGACGGGCTCGAAGTCACGGTTGCGGCCACGTCCAACAATGCGTTTGCAGACCTCAGAATCTATTGTTCTGGTTTCCTTTTTTATGATTTTATCTTTAATACAATGTATGCGTAGATTGAACTTAAAGGGCAACTAACCGAAATGTAGCTCCTGAATACTTCAGATGTATGTAGTAATCCGCAGCATTTCAAGACCATTATACTCATTCATCTTTTTCCTCCAGTATCGGATCTGTATTCGTACTCAGAAAGTTAAAATTCGATGGCCACGAGATTCTGGCCTTTTCACTGTACGCTCTCTTGAAATCGGTTGAACGGTAACGCGTACCTTTGTTTACGACCCCAATGGGTTCTTAGGTAAAAGTTTTCGAACGATGCAGCTCGGGTGTCATAAACGCTAGGGTAGTGGCATCAGGACAAAGTCAGGAATAGGCCACTCAGTAATGAGTATGCCAATTTCAATCATAGAAGTATCACTAATGGATTATTAGCGTTTTTTTCATGAAAATGACACCAAACTTGATATAATCCTGATTATTTTTAATGACTGCAATGGAAAATACTTGGAGTAAAGTAATTGAGGAAAGTAATGAAGAGTACCTGAATTCTACGCGAACTGAGACAGAACTGATATGTGTGCCCAGATCTTAACGTAAGGCTTAAGCGCTCGTAAGCGATACCTACGCTCGTGTACTAACATCGTAGATGTTTTTTATAATTTTTAAATCCATTCAATAATTAATAAGGACAGAGCCAATCAATTTGTAATGAAACGTAGGGATTTAGGGGCCTCAGGTCCCAAAAACTACGAATATAAATTTTACAAAAACGTTTCAATTCATTATTTTCAATGATTTTTATGTGTCGTAGAATGGGCACCGTCTATTTAGACACGCGCGAAGTGACAAGTAACAGCGTAAATTTTTAATATTTTACGGCGTACGACACGTGAAAATATTAGTTAAATGTTCCACTATACGTAAAATACTAAAAATCGATTTCATCTTGCAATTTATAGCTTGTATAAGCTCTCAAGAAGTGCCATATTTCAGCGCCATATAGGCTCCTGATACCCGAAATAGATTTTCAGAGAGAAATCCGGCGTGAGTCGTTGACAAACCGAGCCAAAGCGTAGCTTAGTGAAAGCACACCTCTATGTTAAACTCTCCCTTTAAGGGAAGAGGTCACTGAAATTTGGAAATCCGAAAATATTTGAGACATGCGGAATTCCTTTTAAGGGAAGGAAGTAGGTTTGAAGTAAAGGCCTTATGCCAGTGGGAACACAGTTTTAATCACTGGTTGTCATAGAATTTACATTACGTTACAAAAATCAAGCATAACTTCAAAAATCTTCTTGCGCAAAGTGTGTGATGCCACAGCCTTCAGGATTTACAGCGAAGAAGGGTCCATAGTGAAGTAAAAAATTGTGTATCGAGAAGTTTCTACGTCTCATACTTTTTAAGCTAAAAATGATTGAATTTATTAAATGGCAAAAATGCAAAATTTCATCAAAATTTTTAGGAAAAGCAAGCGCAGCGCAAAGAGTTTTGCAGATTTCTTCATGCCGATACACAATCTTTTTGGTTTCATGTCACTCTTGAAGCACGCCAAGCTGTAAGAGAATCGGACCAACAGTTTTGCGCAAGGAACATTAGATATATTAAAAAAGTAAGTTTTGAGATAAATGCATTTTAAATCTAAAGAGTAAATTCCAGACTACTTCCCTTTTTGTATACATATTCTAAAATCCACCTGGTTGATACATATTCTCATCAATCTTGCGTCTTTTCATATCAGCAGCAATTTTCTTTGTGTTTTGTTTCTTCTAAAAGCGCTTTCTTGTAGTGGATTGCTGTTGTGAACTGCAGGTTTCTCTTCTGTTGTCTCTGTCTCTAGCTATACTTATAGCTGTTTCAGATACAACTTTCCCAGCTGTTTGTTTCCTCACTGTCAATGAGCGTACACAACCCATATTAAATTCTGAAACAACGCGTGCCACAGGTACTTCAAGTCTTGCCTGCGATACAAATGTTGTCTTCGGGCAGGATCTCCACACTTTTGGATGAAGAGATTAATTTGCATTTTCAGTGCCTCCCTTACAGCACCTTGCCATCAAATTTTCATTTGACAGTCTTTCGTATCGGGTTTTCACTTTGGTGGCCACATCTTCAGACAGCTTGAGTGACATGTGTGTGTGACTCATTGGTTTTAGTCTAATACTTTTTGCTCGATTGTAAAAGTACCACGATTGCTTGTCCTTAGGACATCTGGCATGGTTAGGTTTGCTGTCTATAGAGCTACAGTGATCTAAAATAGCCATCACAGCATATTCCATGGCCTTTACATTTGGCATATTTTTTACAATAGCATTTTTATAACATTAGAAATAACTTTTGCAACCCGACAGAAAATATCAAATTGATAAAATATACATGTTTTCTACAAATCGCTTTATAACCTATAATAATAGCATGCTTCATTCTACTCCTACTCTTGCGATATTTTCTTCTAATGAGGTCCATTTCACTCGTTTTATATAAGCTAAGTTCACTGCACCGTAAAATCTCACTGTGTATTTTCACGTAAACCGAAGTTTTGAAAAATTTAAAAAAATATAGTGGCTAGCGCCCGGAGAGACTGACCTCTGTCGGCAACCACTGACCCTTTTGGGCCCGCTTAGAGAGTTACCTATTGTACATGGCGGAATTACATATTGGCCGCGTTACAGATAGCCGAGAGATACGCAACCTGACCACGACCTCCGTCACATACTGTACTTTGTAAGAAAGCGTTCGTAGTTTAGTAGGCGCAGTCGAATGCGTTTTAGAATTATGAAACGCATTTTGGCCATTGAAGAAAATAAACAATGTCAAGTCCATGCAGTTAATTTGGGTTTCCCAAAACACTAGCCAGCGATTGAACATACTCGAAGAGTTAAATAATAGATAAATATACCGAAAAACCAAGGTTTTGGTTTTCGGCTCTTTCGCAACGTTTTGGAGAAATAGGTTTTTCTGGTAGAAAGACAACACTATGTGTCAAACCATGTTGTGTACGGTTGAACAAGGGTTCAGACTTGCCAAAAATGCAAAAAAAAAATTCTTAGAAATGGTCGAAAATCGCGATTTTTTCAGTGTCCTCTTCCCTTAAACAAGTCACACGTATACAAGCACCCACACATCTTTCAGTATTTCAACATATTTCGTAGTAGTTCATGAGTTGGACGCTGTTCATGAACAGAGGTCGCTAAATTCAGTCCTCAAATTCTGGGTCGGTAACACAGTTTGGGCGGTGACACCAAGTCCTATAAGGTGATATGTCTATTCTATATCTCGTCTGTGTAAGCATATAATGACGCTAGGTCGGTAATACAGAGTAGGACGCTAGGTCGATTTGAATGTTTGAGAGTGCGAGAGGATTCCTTCTCTCGGATTTGGTGTATGCTTCCAGTTGCCTATAAGCTTGCCCACGCTTTCTAGGATGGTAGCCGAGTTGCTAGTAGTAGCGTCCTCGGATGGTAGCCAGGTAGCCGGTTAGGGCGTCCCCAGATGGAAGTGAATAAGTGGCTTCCTTCCTTCTGATTTGGTAGTAGCTTCTGGTGCCTATCAGCTGGCCCACGCTTGGTAGGATCAGGCGTTGAGGGGCTAGTGAAAGCGACCTCAGATGGAAGTTGAGGGGCTAGTCAAAGCGACCTCTTATGGTGTTAACCCTTAGTATCATAGTGTAACACCCGTGTTACGCGAATTGTAAGAGTCGTGCGCGCCATCTAGCGTCTATTTCACGAACTTTATAGCGTTATTTGAGTATGACTATGTACAACAAGCGTCCTTAGGGCAGAAAACCATCCGTAGACATTCTATTGTGATACATTGTTTCGTATGTTTTATTACAACTCTTAACTTCGCTAGAACCACTGGAAGTACCAGGTAAGTGCTATTGTTTTCCTTCAATTACTTTACTTTTACTTTGTGAATAAATTTGTGATGATTGTTTTAATGGTACCGTAAATGAAAATATAGAGCTCTGTATTTTTATTCAATCGAAGTGCTTGTCAAGAAGTGACTTATGTACGTTACGTACATGTTACATTGTGCAACGAGGTATCATTGTGTTCTTTGATTTGTAGAACACAATGGTTGATGACGAGACAATTATCATTATTGAAAACAATGAGAGACGTCGAATACCATCTGATCAGGTGTTTGAAATACCTGAGGGGAGCGATTGTACATCTTCGGATGAGGAGAGTAGCGATAACGACGAGGACATAGATATGGATGCACTTCAAGATGAAGAACTTTTTCGTCATTTGGACAATGTACAACGTGTGCACGTTCGACCAAACAAGCGTGGGTTTGAAAATGAACTAGCTGCTAGTGATAACGTCAATGACGATGAAGATGACGAGGAAATGGAGGTAAACGAGGAATCAGACGCAAATAACGAACTAGTCGACAGAAGGAAGAGCAGCAAAAGTAACCCATTGACTTCGAAACATATCTCGATAAAGCGAACAAAACAACAGTTTGTGAGCAAAGAAACAGGACGAAAAACGGGTAAACGAAGTAGAATGAGCGCTAGAAGTATGATGAGAAAAGGGAAAAGAGAGAAGCCATCATATAAATGGGTACGCGGTTCTCTGAATCTGAAAAAAGAGAAAAAGACATTTATGGGACATTCAGATCTTCCAGAAGAAATCACCGTATTGGAGACAGCTTATGAATTTTTCAGTTATTTTTTTCCCCAAAAATCTGATCAAGTCAATTACTGATCATTCGAATTTATACGTGTGCCAAAAAAACATAAAGTCCAGTTTGTCAGTTTTAGAACTGCAACAATTTCTAGGTGTGCTCGTATTTTCGTCTATTGCAAAACCCTCCAATTATAGAGAGATGTGGAACAACACCCTCGGAATCGACGTTGTAAGAAAAACCATGGCTATAAATAAGTTCGATAAAATAAAACAAAGTTTACATTTCAATGATAATATGAACGAACCTAAACCAAATGAACCGGACAGGGATCGGTTATTCAAAATTCGGCCAGTAATAGACTTTCTGAACCAATCCTTCGAAACAGTGCCGAAATTACAATCACTGTCAGTCGATGAACAATTATGCAGCACTAAAACAAGGCATTCCCTAAGGCAATATAACCCACGCAAGCCGCACAAATGGGGTTACAAGTTATACGTTTTATGCGATGTGTATGGCTATGCATATCACTTTGAAATACATGGAGAAAAAGTCGATGTTCGTTCAAATGAACCCGACTTAGGTTTCAGCTCCACCGTTGTCGTACGTCTTACTAGAAGTGTCACAGCTCACCAAAATTACATAATTTTTCATGATAATTGGTATACCAGTATACCTCTTGCATCTTATTTATTGTCTAAAGGTATATTTTCTGTTGGCACCATTTTGCGAAGAAGAATACCTAACTGTCCTCTGCCAGAAGAAAAATTCATCATGAAAAATTACAAACGTGGAAAGTCTCTTGAATACGTGACGAAGGTCGACGACAATAAAATCTCTCTGGTTGTGTGGAGAGACACTAGATGTGTTCATTTGCTATCCACGTTATGCGGTGTAACACCGGAAGGTACAGCCAAAAGGTATGATCAAGCTTCTCGAGGGTACATAAAAGTTTCATGCCCAGAAGTTATCAAGACATATAATAAACACATGGGTGGTGTGGATCTGATGGACAGCCATTTGGGAAGGTTCCACATAAATATAAAATCCAAAAAGTGGTATAGACGGTTGTGTTTCCATTTATTGGATATGGCAATTATCAATGCCTGGGTTGTGCACTCTTGAGTACAAAAATTGAAGAAACAGAAACCGGTGAGTCAAAAGAATTTCCGACTTGAACTCGCTCTTACGCTATGCCAGCTTGGACAAAACTTGACCCCAAAACGCGGAAGGCATTCGATTGTATTTACTAACCGCCAAATCAAGAGATGTAAGAACGTGTTTCCTCCAAAGAATGTGATAGCCGATTCAGTGGACCACTGGCCCATATTTGACAAACGACGAAACCGTTGCAAAAAGAAGGGTTGCAAAACAATTACATATATAAAATGCTCCAAGTGTAAAGTAAATTTATGTATTCATCCACCCACCCGCAACTGTTTTTCTGAGTTTTACCAAGCGTAAAATTGTCATTTTAATTTTTGTTGTACGTTTATAAGTTCTCAATAAAACAGATGATGTTTTGACTGCAATTTTTTTTCCTTCATATTATGCCCTTTCCAGGTGCTGCTGAAAATATAATCTTGAAGACCCACCATGCAGATATAATAATTTATGTAACACTAGTGTAACATTATGAAAACCTGAGAATTAGCTAAACATTATATTACATACCTTTATGCATGGTGTAACACTGGTGTTACATTCATATTTTTTCATTTATTTAAAACTTTATTATACTAGGAATTTTTTGCTTATTTTTCCGATGAAGTATGGACAAAAATTCATCGATAAGAATTTTTCTGCGTAAAATAAAAAAATCATGATACTAAGGGTTAAGGGGGCTAGCTAAAGCGACCCTATTTGAAAGTGATTTTGGAAGTTTGAAGGTAAATTTTTAGAGACAGAGGGGCTAATTAAAGCGACCTAAGTCTTGTTCTTGGTTCGGTGGCAGAACCAAGTCTGCCCGTCTGCTGCCGGAGTGCCTTTATTTATACCGCCTCGTAGCACTAGTCGCACCAATCACAATTCACATCCGGTGTGCGCCACTCGCGTATTACACTAGGATAATTCAGCGTCCGGTGGCTCTGCGATGTGCGCATGCGCGCTCAATTCACTCGCGGCACTGAGTCTGTAGTTTGAACAAGCGACTAAAGCGCATGCGTTGTGCGTCACAGGTTTCTGTCGCGCGCTATTTGGACGCGTTGTACGTTATCTTAAATATTAGAGGAAATTAACAATGTATGAACAAAAGGAAAATTTACAGTGAATGGTAGCGGTACGTTACCCGAGTAATAACATTCAAAGTCGAATAACCAAACGCAAGCTGCTGCCTACCACGCATAGGAAATATTTTTCCACTGTATTTTTGTATATTTATAAGTTCTCATGTTTCTTTTTATGTTTAAAATAAGTAAAGTATACACCTTTTTCGTTACATTAATCAAACATTCTCGTATTTAAAGACATGGGTAAGTATCAGTGACTGAAATTATTATTTTTTTTGTCGCATCTTCTAACTTCTGGAGAGAATTAAAAAAAAAACGAAACATATCGGTTCTTTCATGTTGTTTGAGATGAGGTTGAGTGAGTGTGAGAAGAGAGGAATCTAAGACAGGTTATGCACTGAGAACGTTTGCAGTAAACACTTTGTCGAAGTTTATTGTCAAAAAAACACAAAAAGCGCACAATGAGAAGCCTTGAAGCACAATGAGAAGCCTTGATAATATTTATCGCGGTACAATACTGGATGAGACGAAAATGAAACCGCGCGGTATCGCCACGTGGCCTCCACACGATTATATTAATCGGAGGAGTTTTTGGTGAGAGTTCAATTGAGATGAGATGAGTGATCGAAGATCGCGTTGCACAAGGCACTGATCTGAAGCGTGAGATGAGCGTGAGACAGATAAAAAATACAACGATTCGCGATATAAGAATCTGGGCACGTTCTTGGTACAAAGCACGCAAGAGAATGTCTGAACATGGCCGACTTCCGCTACCGCGTCTTCTCCGTTCTTCTCGAACCTCGACGCGGCTCGCTGATTAGCTCATCGATTTCGGCGACGGTTGATCGATCGCCGCTGATTGGCGGCTCGCCAATCGATCAGCGCTGCTGAATCGCGGTCCGCGAGGTGCTGCCATGAGAATGAGTGTGGCGGCGTGGGAAACTAATTTCATTCCCAAACACATGTTTTTACTATAATTAGTTCTTTTTACGTGCTTTAATTTGGTATAAATTTTATCTGCCCCTGAGTGCCCTTTCTTGAGATTTTATTTTTTTTAGAATCGATAAACTAGACAAATCTGTCCTAGAATATGCAGTTGTCAAAGAGACTGAGCTTCCGATTCCTTCAGATTCAACTGATAGTGATGAAGATCTATAATAAAAATGAATAATTTAAATTTTATTATCAGTACAAATTATTTAAAAAATTAATTTTTTTTTTAAGTGTTCCATATGTTTGTTATTTCTTTGTGTATAAATGTATTGAAAAATGTATATATTTTATTTGTTTTAATTTTATTATGTACAAAAATATGTTTTAATGAGTTATTTTATGTTAAAAATTATTCTTTGGGGTATAAATATGATTAAAATATTAGTTACATGTAAATAACAATATCTTAATGGAAAATGGATTTTTGAATTTTTTTCCTATATACTCGTTACTGTGCGCCGGCTAGACGGATAGTGTGAATCTACCTTTATCCGGCCAACTTCTTTTGTACTGCATTCCCTTCTGCCTTGATCCTCTAATTCGTATATTTAATCACTCCATCTCCTCTGGCACCTATCCGTCCATTTGGAAGAACAATATCGTCGTACCTAACCCTACAACTCCCGGAGCTTCAACCATTAATTCTCTTCACCCTATCTCTCAGCCCCTCCTCCTCTCAAAACTCCTAGAGAAATTATGTTATGCTCAACTCTCACCTTTCATCTCGTCCGTTCATGCTTTACCCGACCTCCAATCTGGTTTCAGACGTGGGTACAGCACGACCACCGCTCTTCTCTTTATCACTGACTCCATCTTACGTGCTATGGACTCCCGTAACATCGCTCTCATTACATCTCTCGATTTCTCCAAAGCGTTTGACACCGTCGATCATAACCTGCTGATTGTTAAATTGAAATTTTTTGGACTGTCTCCTCTGTCCTTTTCATGGTTTCGCTCCTACCTGGTTGGACGCACTCAGCAGGTTATGATAACCCGTGATGGGCCAAAATTCTCCTTTTCGCGTGCGGTGAGTTGCGGAGTACCACAAGGCTCTGTGTTAGGTCCACTACTATTTAATATTTTCGTTGCCGATCTACTTCGTCTTACCAAGACGAATATTTCATGCATGTATGCTGATGACATGCAGATTATCTCCACCTTTTCGCTGAACAACATTAACGAAGCCGTTAATAATTTGGAATTTGATCTGGCCCAAATATCTGATTGGGCGGTTCAACATGGGCTCAGACTTAATCCTTCTAAATCCTCTCTTCTTGTGCTTGACTCATCTTTCCTCCTCTGTGCTCTCCCTCCCATTACAGTAACGCTTGACTCCGTACAGCTACATCCTATCACCTCTATCCGGAATTTGGGAATCACGCTCGATTCTACTCTTACTTTTGAAAACCATGTCTCTACTGTATGTCGCCAAGCCTTTAATCGTCTGCGTCTTTTATATCCCTCTCGGCATATTGTCTCCACTACTCAGAAACTTCTCCTTTCACAATCCTTGGTTATATCGTTGTTTGACTACTGCGACGTCTTATATAATCCTTTTCTCACCTCTCGTCTTACCTCTTTGATTCAGCGTGTCCAGAACTCCTGTCTGCGTTTCTCCTATTGTGTCCGTAAGTTTGATCACATCTCTCCGCTTTTCGTAAAATCCTCCTGGTTGCTTATGTCACAAAGATGGAAACTCCACTTATGCTGTCTCGTGTTTAAAGTACTCTCTTCTGGTTGTCCGTCATATCTATATAACATCCTTCACACAAACCTTTCCTATCATTCCTCCAGTTCTGTTTCAACCCGATCCAAATCTTTTCTCTCTATTCCTTTACACTGTACCGCCAAATTTGAATCCTCTTTCTCATATATCGCGGAACATTATTACAACTCCCTTCCTGCTACTGTCCGACAGCTTGACTCTTTTCCGGCCTTTAAAGATGTAGCCCGGCTTCACATCCTCCAGCATTTCTAGTGTAGGCTACCTTGTTACGTCTTCCCCTTCCACTATAGCCCATGTTGTACCGTTCATGCGTATTCACCGTGTATTGTTCTCTGGGGTCTGTTACGTATGTGGAATTTTCCCATACGCCGCTCTCAACCATTTTTCGAGCTCGCGTCTGCGAAGGGAAAACGCCCTAAAAGCCTTTTTGTTTATCATATACCACTAAGGGGGTCGTGATCTCGACCATCTGGATCACGACCATGGGAACGGAAGTGACACGACGACGAACCCCCACTCATTTTTGGGACTATATAAACCCTTTGGTTTCAACCCTCGTCGGTTCAAAGCTATACAGTCACGCGTAGAGTCACGTCGTGTCACGCTCGTACAGAGTTGGTTATATTCAGTAAGATCGGGCTAAGGTCCCTCTCAGAATCAATAGTTAACCTCATAGAATCCGCGAGTTCGGTTTATATTCTATTCGGCATATTGTAATAGCCACTCTTACGCCCCGCATCGCCAGTGCGTCAACACCGTGCAACTAGTGGTAAGTTACACACTTTATCTAATTATCTAATCGCGTCACTTACATTTGTACAATAACTAATTATTGAATATACGAATGGTGTCCACGTGTAAATCGAGTCGATTCGTTCAACCCATCTTTTACCCAGCAATCCTTATAAAAATTGTAGCACTCACCCACTGATACAACTTTACCGCTCGAGTTGTATCAACTTTAATTAAGAGTTACGAGGCATTACTAACATTTCCCGCGACTCCCTGATTGCGCATCAGGTTCATTCGCAACCTTTCATCCAAAACAAGGAATCTTCTCCAACCCAGTGGCTCCCCGATTTCGCATCAGGTTCGTCCACTAAAACCTCACCCTCCTACGGCTCCCTGATTTCGCGTCAGGTTCGTCCGTATCCTACAGCTCCCTGATTTCGCATCAGGTTCGTCTGTAAATCTACCAACTTCCGAACAGCTCCCTGGTCCCGCGCCAGGTTCGTCTGTGAATAATCCAACCTCCTAACAGCTCCCTGGTTTCGCACCAGGTTCGTCTGTGAACTTTATCCTAGTGACTCCCCGATTTCGCGTCGGGTTCGTTCACGACGTTTCACCCTCCTGTGACTCCCTGATTTCGCATCAGGTTCGTTCGCGCTTGACTCTATTCCTAGAGGCTCCCTGATTTCGCATCAGGTTCGTCCTCACCGTCAATAATCCTAGCGGCTCCCTGATTTTGCATCAGGTTCGTCCGCGCACCTAACTAACAAACTCATAAACCATATTCCTTAGGAAATACCCCTCTCGGCGGCCTCTCGCGTTGCCGCAGCCCCGGATCCTAACAACAGCACTAATTCCTACGCTGTAGGCAGTTTCTATTTAAGCGGCGATAAAGCACGTGGATTCGACTTGAATCCAGAAAAGGCGAAGCAATTTAAACGAATATTAGCAAGCGGAAGCGTTTTCAAAGCGTGTTACCTGGTGGACGGCTCGTCGACAAGTAGATCGAGGAAATCTCTGTCGATTTCCTCGAATCCGCGTGCTCTCCCCCTTCCATCGATCACCGATGGACGGGAGATAGGATCGATGCTCCACATGAACAAGGGGGGGGGGGGGGGATAGGACAATGCGTCACCACGCCTGAGTTAACTAGATCTCGGGAGATGGCGTGATAAGTACGATTTCTCGAACAATAGGTATTCGGTCCTGTATTTTGCCTTTATGGTGTGTCCTTAATTATCCTAAACGATGCATACTCTGTGAGGTAACAGTTTAGTGCGAAGCGGAAATTCAATTATCGTTTATGGTCGGGAATTCCGTACTTTCGAAGACAGCTTCGACAAATTTGTAAAAGGCAATCAAGAACATACCTTCGTCGTCTTTAAGGGTTCAGAGATTATTCCCTGCGAACAACAGCCGAACTTTTCGTTAAGGGGTTACGCCACCCTGAGGTGCTCGAAACAGCACTAAACTTAGCCGAATTTTTTTAGTGATACTATGTGGTTGAACATTATATATTTTTATCTTATGTGGAAAGCATGTATTAATGCATTTATTGTTTAAATACTGCACAGAAATATTAAAAAATGACCGAGTTATTTGTTATCCTGCGAAGCTCGTCGATATAACAAATTAACCCTTAACTGGTATCCTGGGGTCAGGCGTGACCCCAAGCACGCAAAATTCGCTGTCAAATTAGTTCCACAGGCAACAATGTTTCCAGCGTCGCAGTACCTTCATTGTTTCTTAGCATTATTTCGGTGCCTGACGTGCGTGCAGGCAGTGTGCACTGGTCTTGAGTTATACATAGTTGGGGTCAGCACTGACCCCAGTATACCAATTACGTTGCTATTTTGATATATACCATGGCGCGCACATACTTGACCGATTAAGAGCTGAAGGACATATTAATGAGTGACAGTGATATAGATGATACCCAGCTGTCAGGTGACTGTTTAGGGAGTGATGACGACTTATCGGACGCAGAAAGTGAACACAGTAACCACGATACGCAGTCTGAGGAAAGTAATAGTGAAGACGAAACACAGGAAGAAAGCGCAGACGAAATACGAGAGGAGGAGAAGCAACAGGAACGCAGAGGTCTTTCAGTGTCATCTAATAACTACTTCTATGGAAAAAATCGTTATAAATGGTCGAAAATTCCGCCAACGCGTACTAAACGCACCGCGGCACACAATATTATTTCAGAGCGTTGTGAACTAAAAGGAAGGGCTCGTGCAATGAAGCCATCGACGCCCAACGAGGTTTGGCAACGAGGCTTCATAAACCATCTGGGTTTAGCTGAACTCCGAGCATTCCTTGGACTACTGATTTTAGCTGGGGTCTTCAAATCCGGCAGGGAAGATTTAGCATCGTTGTGGGCGAGTGATGGGACAGGAAGATATATCTTTCGTGCAACCATGTTCCTCAAGCGATTTTTATTTCAGTTTTGACGATGCAGGCACACGTGACGAAAGAACTGCCGCTGGTGAAACTGCCGCACCAATTTTGGAAATTTTCCAAAAATTTATAAAAAATTGCGAGGAAAACTATACATGCTCTGAATATGCCACGGTTGATGAGATGCTTGTGCCTTTCAGAGGTGGATGTATGTTTGGGATTGGTCGCAGAGATGCGACCAAGCGTGCGTATCCCCACTGTTGCGTAAAGGCGCGGATTTTCGAATGCGATTCTGCTACCGGTGTAGCTGCTGGGCGATCGCGGTGACGGTCTGGTCGAGCCATCTCGGGATTGACACCAGGACTAATTAGCTATTGTCTTCCCCACTAATTAATTTTGTCTCGCGTGATGTACGTGGATCGCGTTGATTGGCCAGGTGTCTGCTCTCCCGAACCGGTGGCTTGGCCCGTGCCGTCTCCGCGATCGCTCTCTTCTCTGTGAATCATGCTACGATAAACATCGCTTATCAAAGTCGTGAAAACAAAGAGCTATCGGAGCTCCGATAATTCACCAACCAGCTTGGAATTTCTACAAATTCCTCTTCACGTGCTTGCGTGATAATTAAATCTTGCATTATTAAATTGTGTTTCAAACTTTAGTTTAATTCAAGTAAGTCAGTGTGTCTTAAGAATAAACGTGCTCGTTTATTGTGTCGCCATTACTCTACAATTTAAATCTTTCATATTTCTTAAAAGTAAATTAAGTTCTTCGCGCGTTAAACAAAGGCAAGAGCGTAGGTGCTCCACGTTCTTGCTCAGACAATGTAAGTTCAGAATGTATATCAAAAGCAAACCAGCCAAATACGGCCTAAAAATTATGTGTTTGTGTGACGCCAAAACGCATTATTTGATCAATGCGTTTATCTATACAGGCAAGAATTCTCAGCGGCAAAATAGTAATCCCAGAAAATTATCGGTACCAACATTAGATGTTCTTTCTCTCATAAAACCTATTGAAAACACAAATAGAAATGTGACCGGTGATAACTGGTTCACATCAAACGAACTTGTTAACGAGCTAAAATCGAAAGGTCTCACCTATGTGGGTACTGTAAGAAAAAATAAAAGATACATACCTCCAGAGTTTCAACCCCATAAACTGCGTGAGGTAAACTCTTCTCTTTTTGGATTCACTGGAGATAAAACACTGGTATCTTTCGTTCCTAAGAGAAACAAAACGGTACTGCTCCTATCTTCCATGCACCATACCAACATCGCAAACCAACATTCGAAAAAAACAGAGATAAATGAGTTTTATAACTCCACCAAAACCGGTGTCGACAGTTTGGACCAGAAATGTGCCACCTATTCTTGCAACAGAAGAAGTCGCAGGTGGCCCCTAACAATTTTTTTTGCAATTTTGAATATCTCCCGAGTCAATGCATTTGTCATTTTCAAAGTAGCCAATCTAAAAGTTACAAAAACCCGACGAATATTCAATGTTGAATTAGGAAAAGCCCTGTGTTCGCGATGGACACCAATTAACCGAGATTTAGGGCTTGGACATTGTAAATAGCTTATTTTCCTCTATATTACTTACATTTATCACTAGGATCTAAATTGTATATATTTCGTTCTTTTAATTTGTATTTGGCGCCCTCGCGTGATCAATATTGTGGCTTGCCTCGCCGTCTTCCTTGCTCCCGTGATTCGGGTGGACAAGCGAGAGCACCTTCTTCTTATTCGCGGACTTCAAGCGTAAACACGGGCCTCTTGTAGTTTCGATTCCGCGTGTTACTATACTCGTGCGAAATCGGTATCTGCGATTTTATCGAATCGGCCTCGGTATTTCGAGCCCTTTTGTTTTCTCTACTACATGAAAATTGTTGCCTCGTCGAGACGAGCTGTTCGCGTAGCAGTAACTCCGACCAACTGAATTGGAGAAAATATACTCTTTTCTAAACCTACTAAACCGCGTGTGTATAATCCACTTTTCCAGAACCCAGAACATTCTGAGCCTATCGAAAACGGGCGTGATTAATCCTTTCGCGAATCGATAAAGGACATTTCGCTCAGCCTGATAAACTAACATTTGCAGAATCGACTATTTACGAGTAGACTATCTAATGAACTGACGAGACTTATTCAAAATGTTTTGCACATTGACCAATTTGGTGATGTCAGTGAAGCACCAACACTAGGGTGGTCCTTAGCTATAGGGGTCGAATTTTTTTTTGAGTTTTTTTTGGCCTTACCCGCCTAAAATATGAGGTTTGGTGAGAAAATGATATGTGTAAAGTTTCAAAGTGATTGGACAACGGGAACCCGTGTCGCATTTGAGTTGAAGTTTTGAAAATATCGTGATATCCCAATATTTCTGCATTTTTACGAAAAGTTGTTTATCTAGCACAAATTCGCTACATCGTATCGAATTCTGTAGACATTTCTGATGAAGAAACCATTCACGAAAAATGTCAGAACGGTTTATAACTCGGACTGTTCGAGAAAATATCCATCGGGAACGCGTGCACGGTGTTTTGCCGCCTGGCGGCCATGGCTAGCCTGCCGCGTCTCGCCAGGGCCGTGGCTACGCGCAATCGACGCGGTGCCCCGTAGAATGCTCCTTAGCTATAAGAGTCATAATTTGTTATGAATTTTTTGGGTCTTCGGCTACTTTCGAAGTATCAATGAATATTGTTTAATAAAAGTATAATTTCTTACATGTATAATAGTAACATTTGTATATTACTTCCAACAATAAACTCAAAATCTTTGAACTAGTCTTAGCATATAAAACAGCGTCTGAGTTACCGCAGTACGTAAGCCAGCTACCTGAGGTATAAAACCCAGTCATCCATTTAGTCACCCTCACTGGTTTTTCCCTGCGAAGGACCTTTTATTGTAACGTTAGCGGCTTCGTCACTAGCTCGCCTTCCCAAGTAAGAGATAATTGTACCGTTTAGCGTAGGTGGGTAGGGGAGATCAGAGCTGGTAGGCCAGTTTTTCAATTTTTGATTTTAATGAATTATGTGGACGAAATATCATTAAACCGGTTAGTATATTTGATAGAGCATACATTTGCCTATCTGATTAAATTATTAATGTTGACTCAATGTGACAACAATTAAGGTATTTTAATGTTTTTCTAACACCTTCCGTGCTGGTCATCAGTTAAGAAAATGTTATTAGTAACTTATCTCAGTCGTAATAAAATAACACAATGTCACAAGAGTTGTTTCATTATAAAATATTAATTTCTTTCTTTCATATTTTAATAATAAGCTGAAAATTTTTTCAACTTAAACATTAATTATAATATATTTATAACATCGCGAAATTTAAACAAAAAATAAAAATCACTTTATAAATAACAAAATAACAGTTTAAACCTTATTAACGTTAGTAGTCAACCAGCCCCGACCGATCATTTTAACTTCAATAATCTATATAATCTTCATTTATTTGTGTATAAACAAAAATACTATCTCAATAGATCGTCTAATAAACAAACTTTAAAATAGTCCCTTAACACTTATTGTATTGTAACTATATAGAGCGTGAGAAAATAAAATCTTTAAGAAAAAATATTTACTTACATAATCAATTTTTTTACAAACGCTTATAACTGTTAAAAAAACGTGCGATCGCGGGGTTGGACATAAATGAATGGCATAGTAGAAGTAACTTCTTTCTACAGTGAATCTTTTCGCAGTAAAGCATATGTCGGTGCAAGGTTATTAACAATTAGTTAACCTACCCCTTGAGACAACTAGCCTCGGTCTCTCCTACTCTCCGGTTTTTCGCCGTGGGCCGGAGTGAGTCAGGCTATCGCCGCGTTACCTGACTGGCAGGTATTTTTCGGCGTGCGGAAGTGGATAGTATCGCATTTTGGCGCCAATTTTTCCGGCGCGTTTCTGGCGTCGCTTGAGGAACGCGTACCTGTGCGAGGGCTGTATAAATTGCCCTCCAAAAGTGACGCGAGTTCTCAGTCTTGTAGTAGCCCTTGAAGGTACGGTGTCGAGTCGTTAATATTTACAAGTATATTATCCGGTTCATGGACTTTATTAAAACAGCGCGCATCGCCAGTTCGCGTTGATGTAAAGGAGTGCTAAACGGAACGTGAATTTAGAAAAATGGACACCAGAAGTTCTAATAAAATATATTTGCTGGGACATGACGAAAGTCAAATTGTTAGCTCAAAACTTCCTAGTAATGGACAAGTTTTACGTGTATTGTATTACAATTTGCGAAAAGTAAAATTAGATATTCGACCAAGTGCCGCGATGGTAATAAAAGAAGTGGAAGTATTTTGGGAGAAAGCACGTATCCCTGTAAAACAATCGTACAATAGTATTACAAAACTAATAGCGTTGTATGAAAGTGTGCGACTATTGCAACGGTCCGAAAAGCGCCGAAGTGAACTACAAGAAAGCAAAGAAAAGGAATTTCTTGACTCACTAGACGATCTTTTTGATATCGCACATAGTGATGCATTAACAATGATGCATATAGAAAGTGACAAACATTTTCTATTAAATCAAAGACAAAAGGGGAGACCAGGATCAATGATTGGAGTAGATAGAAATTTAACAGAAAAGGAACAGCGGGAAACAATTCGACAAGAAGAAGATGAGATACGCAAACAACGATTTGAAGTGATGGCGGAAGTAGAAGGTATATATATTTAAATTTGATATACATATATGTATTTCTAATTTTTAATTTGTTTTAACGTATTTCTAGACTTGAGGTAACTTTTTTTTCTTGTATTGCAGAATTAGCACAACTTGAATCAACTTCATCTAGTGATGAACCAGAATCGTCTGCATTCACAGGTTCTATTACAGAGGAGCCTGATTTTCTTAATGAACCGGGTCCAAGTAACCCAAAGAAGCAACGGGGGAAACAGGATGTTATTAATATGAAACTCGTCGCATGTTCGAGAAATCGCACTTATCGCGCCATCTCCCGAGATCTAGATCACTCAGGCGTGATGGATCGGCGATCGATGGAAGGGGGAGAGCAAGCGGATTCGAGGAAATCGCCCGAGATTTCTTCGATCTACTTGTCGACGAGCCGTCCACCAGGTAACACGCTTTGAAATCGCTTCCGCTTGCTAATGTTCGCTTGAATTGCTTCGCTTTTACTGGATTCGCGCCGAATCCACGTGCTTTATCGCCGCTTAAATAGAAATTGCCTACAGCGTAGGAATTAGTGCTGTTAAGTGTCTTAGAGCTGTAAATCAAACCTTATAACGCGCATAACGGATCTTTATTGTACAAACTGTAAATATTGTAAATTTAACATAGCCGTTACCATTAAAGTCTTTAAGCTAAGTTTAAACCAGTTCGCGAGTGTCCCATCCTGCCACGTGCGTTGCTCCAAACTTTTGCTAACATCGCAACATTGGACAACTGCAAAGTGAGTGATTGCAATGCAGTTCGCATCATCATTGCTACTGCCGAATCATTAGGACATAGATTAACCGATTTGATCATTAACCGATCTTCAATTCGGCGTATCCGCCATCATCTTCGCGCAGAACGCACCGTGAAATTGCGGGAAGTATTTCAAGAAAATTTACCTAAAATTATAACCGTTCATTGGGATGGGAAAATGCTACCATGCTTATCTGGCAAAGGACGGGTAGAGAGATTGCCTATAGTTATTACATATCAACAAAAAGAAAAACTCTTGGGGGTTCCCGCGATAGTAGAATCTACTGGTAAAGAACAAGCATTAGCCATATTCGAAATGCTAGAAAATTGGCAACTAACAGATTCGGTACAAGCGATTTGCTGCGATACAACTGCTACAAATATGGGACGATTAAAAGGTGCTTGCGTTATTTTAGAGCAAATGGTCGGGCGGGATTTATTGTACTTTCCGTGTCGTCACCATATGTACGAATTAGTTTTAAAATGTGTATTCGAAGAAAAAATATCGAAATCTTCAGCTCCTGAAATACCGTTATTTAAGAAATTTCAAAAAGCTTGGCCGACCATTAAACAATCAAATTTTCGGTCAGGTATAGAATATGATTATATTAGTGGAAAGCTCCAAGACATAGAATTAAAATTGAACTTCTGCTTCAATACTATACAGCAAAAGCAACCAAGAGGTGATTATGTGGAATTCCTCGAATTAATGATTATTTTTCTTGGTGGAACTTGTGCCAAAGGAAATCGTTTTCATGTTCCTGCAGCTTTCCACCATGCCAGATGGATGGCTAAAGCCATATATATATATTAAAGATATATTTATTCCGCGAAGAATTTGCATTAAGTTCCGAAGAAATGGTAGGAATTAAGGATATATGTATATTTTTAACTAGTTTATACATTGAAGCATGGTTTAGTGCTCCAATTCCTGAAAAAGCTCCGCATCAGGACTTAAGATTTGTGCAACAGCTTTATGCATACGAAGCAGTTGACAAAAAGATAAGCCAAATTGGATTACGTAAATTTAGTGGCCATTTATGGTATTTGACGCCAGAATGTGCAGCTCTATCTTTTTTTGGTGCAGATTTATCTTTGGATGTAAAAAGGCGTATGGTTACAAAGTTAGATGAAATCGATACAAAAATTTCTTTAAAAAAATTGTTATATAAAATATTGACATAAAAAATTATGTTAATGCCAGCGTGATAAAATTTATTTCAGGAGAAAGCAAAAATTTTTTTACAAGATTTAATATATCGACAAATTTTTTGCAACTAGATCCGGAAACCTGGAAAAACGACGAAGATTATAAAGCGGGTTTAGAAATTGTACGGAATTTGAAAATTGTGAATGACACTGCGGAGCGAGGCGTAAAACTGATGTCAGACTACAATGAAATATTAACAACAAATGAAGACAACAAACAATACATTTTACAAGTTTTGGAAGAATATCGACAATTCTACCCCGATACAAAGAAATTTAGCTTGATAAAAGAGAAATACTAACACCTATGCATTATTTTAATTATATTTATACCTATATCTAAGTTAAATTGTAATAATATTTTGTTGTATATAAATACTTACATAATTATAAGAAATTAGTGAATAATACAATTTTAATAAATAAAAAATATTGTATATTCGTCTATATTTTTGGAAGTAATGTACAAATGTTACTATTATACATGTAAGAAATTGTATTTTTATTAAACAATATTCATTGATACTTCGAAAGTAGTCGAAGGCCAAAAAAAATTCAAAACAAATTTTGACTCCTACAGCTAAGGACCGTTCTACGGGGCACCGTGTCGATTGCGCGAAGCCACGGCCCTGGCGAGACACGTCAGACGAGCAACGGTCGCCACTGCCGCCAAGCGGAAAAACACCGTGCACGCGTTCCTGCTGGGTATTTTCTCAAACAATCCGAATTTAAAACCGTTCCGACATTTTTCGTGAATGGTTTCTTCATCAGAAATGTCTACAGAATCCGATACTTTTGAGCGAATTCGTGCTAAATAAACAACTTTTCGTAAAAATGCAAAAGTATTGCGTAGAAATTATGCACATCGGCACTTTTTTAAACTTTGACGGTCGATTACAACCGTATAAAACCATCAAATTTGATAATTGTATACACCGATATATTCGGGAAACTCTCCTCTGTCTTTTGAGAGTAAATTGAACTTTCTAGCATTCTTGGTTTTCACGTAATACCTCATTCTTGCCCAAAATCGTGCGCTTTTTACAAAAATGCATGTTTTCCAAAAACTGAGGGTGATAGAACACTTTTATTTACGGATTCGTGTTTGGGGCGGAAAACTGTACTAGGATCTCGGAGTGCATATTGCAGATTCAAATTCGTGTTGAACAGTGCAATTAAGACCCCAAATCGCCTATTCTGGCTTATACTTAGCGTTGTATACTAATTTTAAAAGCTAAAACTCAAAGATTTCGTCAATATTTTTCGAAGTAACGCATACATATTATTATTGTACATCTAATAAACTGTACTTTTATTACAAAGTATTCACTGATACTTCCAAAATAGACGAACACAATTATATCCGAAATTGACGAGAAATCACGATATTTTCAAAACTTCCAACTCAAATGCGGCACGGGTTCCCGTTGTCCAATCACTTTGAAATTTTACACATATCATTTTCTCACCAAACCTCATATTTTAGGAGGGTAAGACCAAAAAAAAATCGGAAGTTGAAAAATAAGGACCACCCTAACCTCCACTTACCAAAAGGTACATAGGTATGTGTATTACGCAATTACGTTGCAACTGAAGAGCTCTTTCCCACGGGGATACATGTAGGGTCAACGTGCCGACAGTGGCTCAGTCGGGTACAGTGGATCAGGTACCCTGTGTGCGAGAGGAAAAACAATATCGTTGCGCCCTAATCACACATCAAGGCTCTCACGATGAATACGCGAATGAACTAGTCGCTTGCCTTCAGAGTCGACGCGTACACTTGGTGTGACGCATTTTATATTTTCACGTGTCCAAAGTTGTTTTTAAAGGTAAGTTTTCCTGATTTCCAGGCTATGTTATGTGCTATATTATTACGCAGTTGTCATTCTATCGGAAAGTACATCTATTTTAGTTTATTTTGATAGTGCAATTATATTCAAAAAGTCAAGTATTTTATGTGTGTTTTGCGGTTCATTATAAACCGGCAGCTCGGTACACTGTGGCTCAAGTTGCCGTGGTACACAGTGGATCATGATTCACCGAATGAACCAGCCGCCGACAATCATATTTTGAATTCTCTGTTCATTTATCTCTTTTAACCCTTTCGCGACTAGCGCCGGTTATATCCGGCTTCCACTAAATGCTTTACACTAACTAGCGCCGGATATATCCGGCGTCGCGGAACGAGCCGCCGTTCCTAGCGCTGACTTTAGTCAGCATCTCCGATAGTTAAAAAAAACCGTTAAAAGTACTTTCGACGAAATGTACGCCGTCGCGAAAGGATGAAATATTCATTGCAGCAATTTTATTTCATTTTTTTTTAATTAACGTATTTTTTTTCGTTTGTGTTAATATCCACCATATTTACAGAGACTAAATAAGTAAATAAAAGACTGATTTCACTGTCATATGTGCCTTATTTTTTATGTCCTTCACATCATGGTAATCCAATGAATATATCATTTATTTAAAATGACAAATAGATAATGTTGTGCCCGGGCCGACACCTAAGGTCGTCGACACCACGCACATACCGATTGCGACAATCGAACGGCCGAAATCCGGCACAGCCACGCAAGGGATTTCGGAAGTGCACCGAGACCATCAGCACATGGCGAAATATCGGAAAACCGGGCCAAAGGCGGAGACCCCGATGGTCCCCACTTCGTCCTGACGATAGGTATAATAACGTGTACGAGCAATGCGAGCTCAAATTTTGAACAAGCTTTGTAACGGGAACGTCACCCGACTTTTTAAAACTCAGTGTCATTTGTCACCCAGATCAGGACCCAATATACTTGTTACACCTTACGGTGAGTTCTAACTCTTCGACCTGCAACGATCTCCTACCTCCGGGTTCTACACAGAATCCTCCCGTCCCGGCATAATGACCCGAACCTACGGAGCCCGTGGACGACGATCGCGAAGGACGCCCAGGAGCACCCCGAGATTTGTACCCAGAATCTCGACCTCCAGGCGTCTCAGCACAACAGTTTATTACTACATCTTTTGTGTAAAATACAAATAGATAACGCTTCAATCTAATTCGTTTCTTCAGAGAAATATTTTGTCCAAAAATGTGTAGGGTACAAGAAGATAATTTTTATTAAAGAACAAATGATATACACGTAGCGCGATACGTCTTACGCCCCGCGCCGTCTGAAACAGTCCGCTCGTTTCCACGTTTCATCTGTCGACTTCAGACAAAAAGTATCGTGCAGCCGACATTTGCGGGGTACACAAAATCAGTATCGCGATACGAGAATCGTTGTGTGAACGGTTCCTATGGAAGCTATAATGGTCAATTGAAAATCGGTACGCATGATACACGTATCGCGATGCATGTATCGCCATGTGAAAAAACTCTAAAGTTTGCACGCCCTGTTGAAACGCACATCCAGCTCTATTTCCCTAAAAGTCAGCATGCATGCATCCGATCATACCCTCTACCTTACCACACAAAATTCAAATATAAAACTCTTTTCATTGCAACCATTAATAATGATCAAAATTATATCATGTTTGGTATAATTTTCATTACAAAAACTCCAGCAATCCATTGGTGGTATTTGTATGGAGATCTAATATTAATTACAGAAATTCCCATTTTCATTACTGAGTGGCCTATTGCAGTCCTTGTCTTTATGACTCTGGGGTCTAGGACCCCTGAAGCGAATGGTGCGAGAGCTTCGACCCGAGAATCTTTCACGGTCATAAAAAAAGGTCGCCCTTTCCGTGATTTCAGAACTCTGTCAGTCCAAATGCCCAAATATCGTTGGCAACCAAATTTTAATTGCACCGAACGGATAAAGGTTCTACACTGCCATCTGCTGACAGTCCTGACACGGACAAGTATGCGCTGCTCCATTGTAAAGCACGCCTATGATATTTTTTAACACTGATCCCCACGGTCCGGAACTGACGGGTACGGAGAGACCGTCGAATGTCACGGAACTGACAAGTGTGTGCTGCTCCATTCCAAAACAAGTAACCGATACCTTTTACGACCACGCAACTGATACGGAACTGAAACGGAACGGATATGTGTGCGTGGATCTTAAGGGTGCTTGTTTTAGTCCATAAAAAGACTTCTTCAATTTACACACCTTATTACCATAATCATATCCATCCGGAGGCATCATGAATATATCTTCATCGATTTCGCCATATAAAAATATGGTCTTAACATCAAAGGTTATTATTTTGTACTTACTCGTAGCAGCTACTGCGAATAATGTTCTAAGTGAGTCATTACTTATTACTGGACTGAATATTTCGCTGTAGTCAATCACAGATTTCTGTTGACATCCTCTAACTACCAGTCTTGCTTTCCGTTGTCCGTTTTCTTTTTCTTTGAGGACCCATTTGCTAGTCAGTAATTTCCGATCCCTCGCTTCAGCCTAAAGGTGGCCGTTCCAATGAGCGGCTGGAGCCGCCAGCGACCGCGACTGGCGGCTAGAGCCGCCAGCGGCTGTAGCCGCCGTAGACTGGTACAATGGAAAAGCATTCATCCCAACTCCTATGGGCGACTGCGACTGCTGCGGTCGCGCCAGGATTGCTATAGCCTATGCGCGTCTGGTTCATGAGCAGCCTAGGCTAATCGATTCACAACACAATGCCATGAGTGTCTGTTTTTCGCCATAACGGCAGAATCTCCTAGTCGCACAGCGACTGTCGCTCTACTGCTCCAGAAGCAGTCTAGCGACTCTAGCCGCTCTGCGATCCATCGTCACATTCGGACAGATTATTCAGAAATAAGGAAAGAAATCAGAATTCATAACTTATGGAATTATGTTGTTTTTACATATTTCTTGTAAACTAATAATATGAGCTCTTGTAAACAAAGGTAAAAATAATATGACGGCTACATCTGATCTGCGTGTAAATACATGTAAAATTTGTTGTTTTATGCAGAATTTTAAATCGTTTCTTTTAAAGTTTGTTAAAGTAAAGTTAAAGGGGTCAGAAATAATTAGTATCGATTCTGCAAAGTAATAGTAAATAATTTGTTATATACAGTTGTTTTTCTATAAGAAACCCATTGATAAATATCAGTAATTTTCGACTTTTTAGTTACCTTCCGCGAACTTGTTTGATGTTATTTAAAAAAAATAACGTCAACAATTTCAATAAAACTAAAAAAATTTGATAAATACATACTATGGAAAGTGCAGAAATATCTGCAAACCTGTATCCATGTTATTCTGGTACCAATGTAGAGCAAAATACAACCTGCTATAATATACAACTAAGACAATTATATACCAAGAAGGGTCTAACTATTATCAAATCAAAAGGCAATTCCACAAATTATTGAAACATTAAATATTTGACACGTATTTTCTTTTATCAGCAATGATCCATATCTGGGGGTAAAAAACACGTTTGCCCCAATATCTCGGAACATATGCACCATATAGAATAATCTGTTTAGCGAAACTGATGTACCTACTTTTTTTAACGAATCCAGTCACGCAATCAGATTCGTAATATATCAATTGTTATATATTAAAAAGTACTCGTTTTTTACTCCTTTTTCTTATAAATTGTTGGTCCATTTTGGCGTAAATTTGTCAACGTAAACTACAGACCAAACTGTGAAATACGGATACGTAAAATTCTTCAATTTCGACTTTTTAATAAAAACTAAATATGTACACTATATTGAACTCGCTACGCGTAGGGAACTACAGCTGTACAATTTTAGTATATTTCGGGCCTAATGGAACCAGATGTTTCCGAACAACTAGCCACGTTAATCGGCCAGAGCGTCTCATTAGAGTCGCGGTTTATGATCGTATTGTTCCGCACTTCGACGACGGACAACAGTGCTTACGGGTGGGAAGTCACCATTTACCTGTACCCGCCATCCGCTGACAGAGCAATATACGGATTAACGAAAAGGCCGCTTTTTATTGTATTTTCAAATTTTATTATATTTTGGACCTTTATATTGTGTTCTGTGTTTTGCCTTTATGTTGCGTCCTTAATGATCCCAAAGGGAGCAGCCTCTGGAAGGTAACAGTCGTGAGCGGAGCGAAAATTCATTTATCGTTTATGGTCGGCAATTTGTTAATTTCGAAGACGGCTTCGACAACATCTGTTTGCCAGATTTTCAAAGGATAATCAGGAACGTAACATTGCCGCCTTTAAGAATTCAGATATTATTCGCAGTGAACAAAAGCGTGACTTTTTATTAATCCGCGGGTGTCAGCGGAAACAGTAAACACCTAGATATTTCTTAACGTATTCGAGATAAATAAAAAAAATTATTTATATGCGATTGCATAGTTCGAGGGGGCAAATTTACTAGCGCAGACGAATTTTTTCTTCAATTGTTGTTTTAAGATATATTTCTCCAACATGCGATTTTTACTCTTGCGGCCGCGAGGCACCTTTGATTATGTCCAAAAACCGATAGTCGCCTCGCAAGCAAGGCTGCTTTGGAAAGTCGGGGATGGTTTCCATGAGCGAGGGAAACAGTTTCCAGACTTTCCACGCGGCGAGGCTAGCCTCGCCAGGAGCCTTCGCAAAGTCGACACACACCTGTAGGATAAAGATACAGGGTGATTCTCCAGCGACGCCTGTGAAAGAGATGCCGCCTGCTACCCCGTGGCGAGGACAGTACCCTCCAGTGCCTCACCGAATTTGATGGCTCTCGACCTTCGAAAGGGTTGGAATACCATTAAAAAGTCAGAAATGTCCATGATTTCCGAATTTCTCATCAGATCTTTGCGAAAACGACGCCTATCGATTCCTATGAAACTAATTCCGATGAAACTAATACCAAGAACGACATAATTCAGACCATAATGAAGGAAATTCCATGACAAATCGAATTATATCATTTGAAGCTGACTTAGTTAAAAATAGATTTACATGAAATTTGGTATAATTACCTTCGGAAAAATATAAGGAATCCATCGGTGTCACTTCCATATCGATACAATAAAGAATAAAGAATTTCTTAATACGCTGTAATGGATATTTCACCCTCGACTGCGAGGGGTCGACCCCGATTTTCCAGGGTCGGCCGAGGATACCTCATACAACAATAGACCCTCTTTTCAAGTGCTCGAAAAAGGCCTGTGCGGCGTGTCGGTGCACTGGTGGGGGCCATGGCGTCGACGCTTAGGTATAGGAAATACCATTTGCGACGACGCCAGTTGCAGTCGCTGGCGGCTGTAGCCGCCAGTCGCAGTCGCTGGCGACTCCAGCCGCTCATTGGAACGGCCACCTTTAGACGCTGGGTCGCGACCGCGTGATCCGCGTTCTTTTGTCACGCGACTTCGTCAAAAACGCAACGCCGCACGTCCAACAATGCCGTGTCATACGGACCCGTCGGTGATCACCACGCGGCGAAGCCGCGTCTTTTACATAATAAAAATTATTTCAGTTAAAGAAGACAAATTTTTGACCATTGAATTTGCAATTGTTCTGAAAAATACAATTTCATAATAGCACGGCGCTACTGAAAAATTTAAAAAAATTGTGGATATAGTCCTATTGGTCTTATTTACAGACAAGCTTTCAGAAATACGGACACTATAAAATTGGCCACATCAAATTTAATTGAATGTAACGGTATACGTACAGTATACGTTTCAGTCGAATCACCGATTTGCTACATAATGTTCATGCAGAATTTAATTTAAATGTAGAAGTAGTATGTATAAGGGGATTCTAACTCAGGTCCTCTGAGGGGAGCGCGGGGGCGGGGGGAAGTGAGGGCGCGCGGGGGAGCGCGGCGGAGGGAAACATGGACGCGGGGCCTGTGCGGAGTGGAAGACAGGTTGCGCGCGCACGTGCCGCGGAGAGGGGGAAGCCGCGATCGTGGAGGGGATCAGTCCGGGCCGAGCGGCCGCGGAGACCTCTCCAGACCGGACCCACCGCCGGAAATTTCCACGGAGGTGAATGACCCCCAAAAAATCTCTTTCAGACCTCGGCCCACCCCAAAATTTTTTTTATACCTAACCGAGGGAGGGGACGACCCCCAAATAATTTTCCAAACCATTATGCGATGGAATTGTTTAATACATTATCAGAAATTGTTTCGGACAATGTTGGGAAAGATTGGTGTTTTCACACCGCGTCTTCGGAGGGAAAGAGACAGAGCATTACCTTTAAAGCTAAAATTTTGGAAGAGGGAAAGAGACAACACTACTTGGCGATACAATCGCACGCATTCTAAAGCTAACAGTTTTTAAAGCTAACAGTATTCTAAAGCGTTCCGATTTATCAATCTTAGCGTCGCGCACGATCGTGCATAATTCGAAACCTCCGGAGCAGCCGTGCAGGGTGACATCATTTAACAGCGCGAAGAACGAAATAGAATTATGTGGCGTCAGCAAATCTTAAAATTAGGTGGCGAGGAGAGAAGGAGGGTAAATGAAATGGCACAATGAAATACGTTTAAGAATATATTGTTACAAAAACTATTAAAGATAAAAAAATAAAAAAAGAATAAAAACATAAAAAATAAAAAACAAAAAATAAAAAAAATTGAAAAAATTATGGCCTTGGTGGCGATTGGGGCGACGGCGGCGGCGTAAATTCACCCTCCGCCCACTCGGGCGGTGGCGATGGGGGCGACGGCGGCGGCGTAAATTCACCCTCCGCCCACTCGGGCGGTGGCGATGGGGGCGACGGCGGCGGTGTTATTAAACCCCCAAACCACTCGAGGGGCGAGGACGGCGTCGGCGGTGAGGACGGCGGTGAGGACGGCGGCGAGGACGGCTGCGAGGACGGAGTCAGCGGCGAGGACGGCGTCAGCGGCGAGGACGGCGTCGATGGCGTCGACGGAGGCCACCAGGGTGGTGTGGCAGATGACGACGACGACGACCCCGGAGGCGTCCACATCACGGATGGTGGCGATGCTGACTCCGGGGGCGTCATCACCCACCCCTGCGGCGGCTGCGGCCTGCTGACATCAATCCATCCAGTTTCTTGCGGTGATGGAGGCCGCGGTCGCCGCAGGGGCCCCACCTGCCTGTATGGCACCCACGGTCGCCGCAACCTTTCCGCCATGGCAGGACCGATCGTTGGCCCCGAACTCCGCCGCATCTGCGGCTCCTGGGCAGGTACCGCCTGAGGTGCAGCAGCCTCCTCCAGGAGCCGCGCCAACATCACAAACCGTCTCATGAGGAAGTCGTTGTTCTAGAACATACACACAAACGTCGATATAATATTAATACTTCAAAACGGATAAAAAAAGAAAAAAAGAAAAAAAGAAAAAAATACAAAGTATTACATACCATTGGAGGCGGCGGCGATGGCGATGGCGATGGCGATGGCGATGGCGATGGCGATGGCGATGGCGACAGCGTCGGCGTCGGCGGTGGCGAGTTCTGGAAAATAGAACCCACGATATAACACTAACACAACAGCCGTCTGATTTGATCTCGCTCGATTTCAACGGTTAAACGCGATAAATGTTAAAAAATATTTTAAAGTACATACCTCAAAGACGTCGGAGCATGGCTCCTCGTCCCACTCCGGCGCGATGCGGTTGATTCCCATTTTTTTTTTTTAAATATTTGTTGCACAAAAAACTGTCGCGCACAAAAAACTGAACTTAGTCTAATGAAGTTTTGAATGCAACTGGTCTCGCTGCGTCTCCAGGCTCTCGCATCTAAACTCATAACTCGAAATCGAGAAGTGCTTAGCTTTGCCAAAGCTATGTTCTCCCACCTACATTTTTTTTCGCTGATTATCCTCCAGCACTTATCTTCATCACTGCCCATCCTCTCCTTTTTCACACGCGTCTTCTTTCCCTTCTTCTTTGACGTATCATTCAGCTAGACCATATCACTTTGAACGGTTTTAAACGCGAATCAAAACGGGTATCGAACGGTATGGAACGGGTATTGAACAGGTATTGAACGGGTATTGAACGGTTTTGAACGGGTATCGAACGGTTTTGAACGGGTATCGAACGGTATTGAACGGGTATTGAACGGTTTTGAACGGATATCGAACGGTTTTGAACGGGTATCGAACGGTATTGAACGGGTATCGAACGGTTTTGAACGGGTATCGAACGGTATGGAACGGGTATCGAACGGTTTTGAACGGATATCGAACGGTTTCTACATAATAATTAAAACTATCGTCTTAATCTAGCGTACATGCAAGAGGTTGGGGAGGGTGAAGAAAAAAAACATTTATGTATTAAAAATTGGTTATATTTTATTTAAGCATTTCCCTCTGGTGTTTAGACCACCAGTTGAATATTTTAAATACATTTTGCAAGGCACAGTGCTTTGCATGTCTACCACATCGCAGAGTATCAACTACATTTAGCTTATTTAGAGATTTGATATCCTCGTAGTCAATGTCCAGCGTCTCGATGATCACGTCCGCTCTCGTATTTTCATCGAGGAAATCCGCAAGCCAGTCGCGTTTCTGTAGCCCTTTAACGTATACTATATGAGATGTATCGTCTTCTTCGTCGATCGCATCAGCTACAGCTTTCGTAATTAGCCGTTTAGCCATACTGTACGGAACGTCTCCATCGTCCCACCGTAGTCCGTGATGTTTTGCCACCAACCACCGAATGCTTGATTTGTCCGATTTTGTAAGAAGAAATTGCGGCATAGGACTCCCAAAAATATAGTGTGCGAGAATTGTCCCCTTGCTTAGGACAGCTACTTCCTTCGCGACAAATCTTCCATCGACGATGAACCCTTGCAGGTCAACGAATGTTGGTACAGCCATTATCGGTACAATTTAGAGGTCCGCTCGCTTTCAAGACAGACAGGAGAATGCAGTTTTTCTCATAAAGCATCTCGATTTTCACGATGAAATTTTGTATGAATTTGACACAGGAGAGGGCGCACAAGTAGCGTGGCAATTTAATTCATTTTGCGCACTACGTTTGTCAGTGGATTGTATTCAACCACCCGATCGTGCAGAATCAGACAGTAGGCTGTAGTATTTGCCGGCACATTCTCTTTACACTCGAATTCTATGCGCACGTCCACGGTGCCATTCTTGATGGACTCATTTTGTCGCGAACAATCAATCACCACGATGGGACCAAATTGTAAAAATTCAGCCACGGTGAATAATGCCTCGTTGCAACTATGTCCATAATACGATTTACCGAATTGCGTATACATGTGATACAAAATGGCATGCTTATTCTTGTCAAAATCCAAGTTCATGTCATCGTATGGGTAAAATTCCGAGTTGAGAAAAAGTTTGACATTAGTCAATTTACAGTTGTTGAACTTAGTAACGTCTTCGCTCGTCACATTCTTTCGACCAGTCTGTAGAGCAAGGATCACGCATCGCGGCTTCTCTAGCTGTGCGGATGCCTTTACGGCCCACGAATGCTTGTTTGTGTTTTGCAACATAGGATACTCGTACAGATCCCACGATTGAAAACAAATGCTCAGGTTTTGTCCACTTTCCAAAGTACGTAGCAACGATAGCTTATTAATGTCGTTCAGCGTCACATGAGGCATCCGCCATTGTAGTTTAAATAATTTAATTTCTGGTTCCAACACCGATGATCCTATCAGTGCATTGTTGTCGTTGCGCGACCGTATTAAAATCAATTCGTGACGCGCATTAATAATCATGTGTTTGTAGTTCTCGCAAAATCCTAGCAAATATTTGAGTGGGATGCAAAAATTGAAATGATTTTTGACTATTGACCCATCGCGTCGTTTCAAGCCCCATCCGGCATTCTCCATATTTTTGTCTTCGTCCGATGTCAGCGATACATAGTTTTTAAGCGTGCTAGTTATTCCAACGTTTCTGTTGCGATCAATCTCCACGCCATTCAGCTCATATCGAATCTCATCGAATAAGAACGCCACACAATTATTTCCCAACATCACCGTTAACGCATCATTTGGCTTATTTATCTTCAATTTCCCCTCCACATAGAGGAAACTTTCACACGGCAATGTGTATAAATCCTGCTGCTGTATCGGTATTCTTATCTCATCGCTGTATCCAAACGTTGTGTTTACGTATGGGTAGTATGTGTGAGTCTCAAGCTTGACGATGCGATCATCAAACGTCGGCTTCCCTCCAATGCTTAGAATATCAGCTATTTTTTTTCCAACTTAAATGCGCACAATGAATCCCAAAGATTTCAAAAATGCAATGTTCGCAGCACTGAGCCTCTTCTTTTTAGCGTGATCAGAGCTGTTGGTGTTGTAAACAATTTCACTTGGAAGAAACGGGTTTCTGGAGTCGTTCAATACAAGCATTTCTTTCGCACCACACGTATTATCGTAGTCGTCGTCGCACGTGCAGTCTGATTGTAATCTCTTCACCTCGAAAATCAAGCAACCGTCCGTCTTGATCCACAACGCGTATCGTCAGATCCGTAATGACTCGTGCGGTGATTGGAAGGTAAATGATCTGCGCGGGCGTTTCCGATATCTTATATCCTGGTGGAACTCTCGGAGAAAATTCATGTATCGTATGTACGCGCCTCCCATTGTTGTACGCCCCAGCGGTCACGCTACATTCTATGCGAATAATGTTCACGTTCATGATATTAATTGGATCGTCCGATTCGTGCCATCGTTCTGGTGCTAATACCCGATTCGTGGAGAATCCCAGTAGCGATCCAATGTTGTTGGGCTTTGTAAAGTCTACGGTGAACCGACAGTACAGCTCGCTTTTCATGGTATTGTTATTGGGACGCAACACTATAGGATACACATCGTTGTCCCCGTCATCCCCATCGCCATCGGTGTCACCAAGATTTTTAGGATACCGTTCGAGTAATCGTTGCTTCAGGTACTTGGCAATGGCGTCTAGTTCGTAGGAGCCGTGGGGAATCGTAATGTATTCATAAGCGGTGTCGGCACTGTTGTTTACGATGAAGTAGAATTTATCGTTGCTCGAGTCGATGTTCGGTATTGTGTGATAAGTTTCAAAGGTTGTTAGACCAAGCTCGTAATCGTCATCGCTCAAATCTATGGGTGGAAAGTAGCTCGCCGCGAGGGTGCTACTCTTGCCGGTTAGAGTGAATGTTAACGACATATTCTGCCCGAACTGCTCAACCAGTACTGAATCAGAGTGGTGGGAAGTCAATCCTTAAATTTGGCGCCGATCGTTTGTAGAAAGCGTAGACATAGTTGTCCGCAATTGCTCTGATCGTACTTCTGATAGGACGTTCGATTGTATTCAATTTTCACAGCATCCTTATCCAGATATTTTACCAATTCCATAGGTGGTCGAAGATTCCCAAAGCTGTCGAAATATATAGCTCGACATCCTCTCTTCGCATACGCCACCCAATGAGTCCCCGGCCCCTCAACATTGTCCAAATTTACGATACCGCTCTCGTTTCGACGTACTCCACCAGCTGGTAACGCGTTGCGCATAAAAACACCTCTAAAGAATGGAATACGCATACGTTTTGCCAACTCCTCCAATTGCACATCGGTAGTTACGCCCGCAGGCATTTTTATTTTCTTTTCGACGTTTTTTTTTTTCGTTTAGATACTCCCTGTCCGCGCTTGTATGGCGCGAGATAAAGTCCGCGACCTTCCATGGAGCGATTGTGGCGTTGCATTTCCTCCAGCTGACGTTGCGCCGCCTTATTATCGTTTACCGCCTTGGCAATGCCCGCCGCTCCACCAGCCAATGATCCGAGAACACCCAACAGCGGGAGAAGTGGTAATATACCACCCCGTTTTGCCACCGGAAGAATCCGCTTTTGTGATGCTCTCTTTGGAGTCCTTTTGCGGGTTTTTGTTTTCATCCCCATTCCGATCTTCGTCTTGGCCTTCATAGCTGCCCAAACAGCTGTAGCAGCACCTCTTTCACCTAGAGTCGAGTCTCGCGCAACGATGCGTTTTCGCGCTTTGTCAGCGAGAACGTTATCTGCCGCGTGCCTTTCGCGGAGGTCGTTGCTATGTGAATACGCAATATCGTGTTCGCGACACGCTGCGTCCAACGGATTGATACCTCGATCCCCTCTAGCCAATCGTTTTGCCAGATGAGTTCCTGGACCGCAAAACTGATATCCCGGGATGTGTAATTCGATAGGTAGCGCGTTTATAGCTCTATTTAACAAACCACAACCTTTCTTTACTCTCGTCGGTGACATTCGCTACAGTTTTTAATCAGTGGTGTTGGACCGTCGATATGCGTTCGCTGCCAAGGGCGATTATAATGTTCCAAGCACCGGCGATACTGCTGAACCTCGGAATTGGCTTTTATATGCTCGGGGAGCCTGTCCCACAACCGATCAATGTGCCTGCCAAAGTCTCGCAGTAGAATAATCTTTGGTATATATTTCAATTGCTCAGAGGTTAGGTCTCGAATATCATAATTATCCGACAGGATCAGAAGCATTTTGAATACTGAGCTGTGGTGTTTCAGCGCGGACCTATAAATAGGGCGCATCACCGCCTCGACGTATTCAAAATCATTTTTCACGGTTCGCGGGGAGGATGCGATTCGTGCGACAACCTGTAACCATACGCGTGACAAATTTTGACGATAAATCGCGAGTGATGGCTTCGAAAACAGGACGCAGACATGGTAGCATGCTACCAAACACTATCCGCTGCCTCATTTGTGGTCCATCAAATTGTGGAAAGACCAACGTGCTGGTCAGCTTGTTGGAAAGTCCTCACGGCGTCCGCTTCAAGAACGTGTACGTGTATTCCAAGTCGTTGCAACAGCCGAAATATCAGTACTTGGAGAATTTATTGGCTCCGATAGATGAAATTGGCTACTTTACGTTTTCGAATAACAGTGACGTCATCCCACCGAGCGAATCGCTTCCGAATTCCATTTTTATCTTTGATGACGTGGCATGCGACAAGCAAGATACGATACGAGAGTACTTTGCAATGGGGCGCCACTCGAACGTTGACTGCTTCTATCTCTGTCAGACGTATGCAAAGATTCCCAAACATCTAATACGCGACAATGCGAATCTGTTGATTCTGTTTAAGCAGGATGGTACCAACTTGAAACATGTGTACAACGATCACGTAAACACCGACATGCCTTACGGGGATTTCTGCGCTTTGTGTCGTAATTGTTGGCAACGGGAGTATGGTTTCGTGGTGATAGACAAGGATAGTGCAATGTCCAATGGACGTTATAGAAAGGGATTTAACGAGTTTGCCATACCATGAGATGGTCAATTGTCGTCAACACGTCGGTGGGAAAGCAACGTCTGCGGTACAGCGATGATCGATATCGATAGTCTGGAGATTAAGGATCGCGAGAGAATAGCGAAGGAAATTGCAAAAACCAGCGAAGCCATTCGTCAGAAACATCAGGCTTTGAAGACTGGCAAGATGGAGGAAGATATCGCGTTGGAGAAATACTTTAAACCTATCGTCGAACCACTAAAACATATTGCGGAAAATACCGCAGCGACGGAAGCTGACACATCGCCGCTGATGAGCACAGACGTTGAGGGGAATGAAACATTAACGCCTAAAAAAATCCTTCTGAAAGGGAACACATCGCGCAAGGCAAAGAGGAAACAACACATGTCGGCGGAATATTCACCCATAACCTCGACACCAGTTCAAGCGAAGCGGAACCGACAGAATGCCAGATCAAACGATTCTCCGACTCCACCCACACCAATAAGTACATTTCCCAATGTGCAATCACTCTCAACCATTGATGATGATGTTTTCGAAACTAGTCCCAATGAGTCGTTTGTAACATCTATTAGACAGCAATTCCAAACATCCGAGGGACAAGAGACGTTTCGCAGTCATTTCGGCCCGCTGGGGCAAAAATACATGAGCGCGATCCTAAGTGGTGATAAGGATACAACAATGGACTATGTGTACGGCGTATACTTTGGCAATAGTGGAACGATGCTTGGAGATAAGGCTTTCGATATAGACAAGGATGATAATATAATCATAGATGGTGTAAAATACAGAGGAACACCCGGTCTTTACGAACTGATTTTCAAGAGAATTCCCGATGATGCTCTATACACCGATGCCGATAAACAAAAATATAAAAGTATACTGCTGGCGACGAACGCCCACAGACGCGGTCATGGTGCTAAAAATCCCATATTGAGCAACAAGGGACACAAGTACAAATATGTAATTGCACCGCTACTCCCTCGCGCATCAGCTAGTAGGGCAGGGAAAGGTCTAACGGTACCGCGCGCTATGGTGATAAACGATAACAAGATCGATTACGTACACTGGAACGATCCCAACGAGCTGGTGGATCGAATGCGTTTGCTTGAAGCGTCGCGTCAGGCGGGTAACAACTCTCACGATCCCGAAATTCTATCGATTATCGAGGAACTCCGCGAGGTAGGCCTCATTATAAATTAAACCGCATGCCGATGATGTGCGCTGTATGCATCGAGATGTCGATCAACAAATTTGGGGTATCGCTCGAGAAGAGTGGAGCAGCTACAATGGACTATTACAAATGGAGCGGTTTGCTTCGAAATTACATGCGAGATAACACCCTTTGCATGGCTGGTGTCGACTTTGATGCGAAATCACGCAAGATACGACGTGTAGCTCAGCCGGTGGCCGACACCGATGTCGTCAATAAACTATACGTGGAAAAGAACATTAAACTTTTGAGAGAGCAGCAGGAAGAATTAGAGAGGAAGCTGGTTGTGTTTCAGAAAGATATGCTGACGTTGCAAAACAGCGTTCAAAAGATATCGGAGGCGTTCAATTCTATCCCGCAGCCCGACAGCGAAACTCGTAAAGTTAAAGAGGCTATAACCGCTTTTGCTACGGAGCAGCAACTTGTCCAGAATTTCCTCGGACCGATGAGAAGCACATAATAAATGTATGCGATAATTATCGCATCATTCGTGTCCAAGACACCTCTGCGATCAAACATGCGACCATTATCGAAATCCAAGAGTAAAGAAGAAAACCATGGCTACAAGAAGCTACAACTCGTTGAGGAATTGCACGCTCCAGCTCGAAGACATTTCCCGCGGAGACGCGTCGTAGTGCATGGATACGATGATTTGTGGCAAGCTGACATTGTAGAAATGCGTCCATACTCGCGTTTCAACCAAGGTCGCCACTACATACTTACCGTCATCGATGTGTTGAGCAAGTATGCATGGGCGGTGCCGCTCAAGACTAAAAGTGGCGCTGAGGTGACTAAAGCGTTCGCAAAGATATTTAGAGATCGATATCCGAAAAATTTGCAAACCGATCAAGGAAAAGAATTTTACAACGCCGATATGCAGAAACTCTTGACAAAGCACGATATTAATCATTATTCGACGTATTCGGTGATGAAGGCCTCCGTCGTAGAACGTTTCAATCGAACTTTGAAGAACAATATGTGGAAATTGTTTACGCTCAATGGAACCTATAGATGGATCGATGTGCTACCGCGTCTGCTTGCAGAGTATAACGCACGAAAACATAGAACCATCAGAATGCGTCCTTGCGATGTTACCCCTGTGATCGCCGACAGGCTGCTAGCCACCGTATACAGCAACATAAAGATCGCTGCTCCAGCGAGATTCAAGTTGGGCGAGTTTGTGCGCGTGAGCAAATTTAAAACCATCTTCGATAAAGGCTATACGCCGAATTGGACAACGGAGGTGTTCAAGATAGCCAAAGTACAGGCAACTAATCCTGCAACGTATCTGCTCGTCGATTCCTGTGGAAAACCCGTTGCCGGTGGATTCTATGAACATGAGCTGCAACGTGTCGCCGATCCTGATGTGCATCTAGTGGAAAAAGTGTTGCGTAGAAAGGGGGATAAGGTGTACGTCAAGTGGCTGGGGTTTGATAAATCACACAATTCTTGGATCAATAAAAATAATATATTGTAAAATTAATAATTCAATAAATACAATGATACATATGTGTAAATGTGTAAACAATTTTTTTATTTTAACACATTAATCCCACTATTTATAATACAATAATTCCACTATTTATAATACAATAATTCCACTATTTATAATACAATAATTCCACTATTTATAATACAATAATTTCTATTTTACAATGGGATATTATAATGTCCCCAGGGCAGAGTGTCGGTCGAATCGGGTACGATATGCCGCTTGTCATCATATGGACTTAGAGCGATTTTAGATTCCGAAATGGTGTACACTTTATGATGCTTAGACCGTATACATGATTGTGTGCGAACCATTTCGATCTCCCTTTGCAAACACTGCGCGTAATCGTCGAAAGTTATCGTTCTGGCTATGACGTTGGTCTTGACGCCTTTCGCCTTTTTCGTATCTTTTTTACCATCTACGCGAAGTGCATACATTTTCGCTCTAAGACCTACGAATTCGGTCATTATCACACCGTTATTTTCATCCTTCATCAGCCCTGGAACCTTCTTATATACACGTGGCATATTATATGCATTGTCGATAGGATAATCGCTTGTGTCGAATCTATCGATATTGTGCTTCGTGGTCTCGTAGATATCGTCGCATCGAATATGGTAAATGAGGCTGTCTGTGTCTGTGTATAGAATTTTACAATTTTCCCCATGCTTGGGCGACATGTACTCGTGATGAAATTCATACAAACAAATTTTTGATATGTCCAGAATGCACATACCCACGTATATCGGTTTGTTGAATTTCACCTCGAGTTTTCGCAATTCAACAGCTATTAAATTTTCCGAAAAAACACTTCTGCTATGGAAATTCGGTTTCGCGATCATTGCCTCCGCGCCATATCGCCCTTCCCAATGTGTTAACAGTTTTACATCCACGTGATTTCGTACATTTTCCATAGTTTTGCCAAATACCGCGTTGTTCATCAATTTGTACAAATTTTTTTCAAAGTCGTTTGTCGCGCTTGTTCTGAACCGTGTATTGAGTTCGATGTAATCGCGGAGCCAGGGAGATTGAGCGAATTGAAGCACGCGGTGTATCTTTGTAATACGAAGACCGTGACGCGTGCACTGCTGCAGGTTACGGTAATGGATAACGTAACGCTGCTTATCGTATACCGTCGCGAGTAATTTGTCCTGCCTGCTGCCAGGTGGTTTGGCACGCGTCGGGCAGAACGGTAGATCGGCATGAGCGTTGTGCAGACGTTGCGGATATTCCAGATCTACCTCGAGAATGTACCCTATGAGCGAATCGACTTTGATTGATGATACATCAAACTTTGCGACATCTTCGACCCATTGAAATTTAGCGTATGGTAGGGGCTGACACATTGCCCACCCATACAAATTATTCACATCAAAGTACATCAAGTACGATGACTCTTCCGATGCGTCGTAAGATGGCATGTACTTGTTATTGGCATGTGCATATCTTCCGGAACATTGGCTTAAACCACCACGTATGCCGCGTTCGATAAACATGACCATATCGACGTCGGTGAGCAATTCGAATTCAATTTTGGTATGCTTTAGCATGGCATCCCACGTGAAACCGGGTAGAGTATAATAATGCGCCGAATCTAATCCATAACTTTTGATACAACTTTCGCGAAAATTTTCAAAAATATCAGCCAATAACAAGACATCAGTTTTCAAATACAAGTCGCTGTATTCGCCCAAGGTTCTAATCCCGAAACGCTGCCAGATAGTCTCAGCGTGCGCGTAATCGCTCTCGGATACAGTCTCACCCGTTAACGAACTGTAGAATGACTCGCGCGGCGGTAAGCATGGATCCTGCAGCTTGTTCGCGCAATCAAGGTATTCGTACGGAAAGACACCTTTTCGCGTCAATAAATTGAAATCTTCGGTGGATAATGTTTCAAATTTGGATCGTAAAATTTTTAATTGATCTATGCTAAGAAAAGATGCTAATTTGTCGAGACTGGTATTGAGAAATTTGTACGAATCGATGAATCGTAATTTAATATAATTTCGCGAGTCTGATTCAGCCGTATCTTCGACATTTTTTGTGAACGAAATATACTTTTCTTTGGTTATGGGCAATACATCAACGTGACCGTCGAAAGCGGTAGCTATTTCCTCGATAATGAAATGTGAATCGTAGCCGGATAAATTATGGAAAACTATGGGGATGTAAAACGCGTTTTTATAATTTAAATTGCACTCCGAATGTGCCGGGCCTCTAAACCGTCCGGATAGATGACAATGATCGCGAACTCGTACATCGTTAGCCTTGAATGGTTTTTCGCAAATATGACAGTCTGTTGCATCGTGAAATATCGTCAACTGTTCGCTGGTTAAATCAAGCATGGGAACATTACTGTTCAAGATGGGTTTGGCGAAGTTTGCAAATTTTTTCAGTTCGTATACGAACCATGAAACACAATCCGCGTCGCGGCGACATCGATACGTCGATAGCGATGTGTCGTAGGAACAATGCATATAATATGCAATGCTATGCACTTTATGGTGCTGTTATGTATGTAACTTATTATCTAGATCACCCACGCGATTGTCCTCTGTTTTCTCGATGATGCACTCCAGATCTGCATACGCCACGAAGGGGAGCCGCTCCTTCCTGCAGTGGTTCTCGAAGCTTAGGAGATTTTTTCCTTCGCTGGGCAGCAGGATGGCGCAGTCGTTCATCTTGCCGCAGTCCAGCGAATGGATCTCCAACTTCTCGACAGATCCGAAATAGTGCATGCATCTGTAACCATAAATTTTTTTATTTAATTTGTTTCGTGAGACATTTCAATATTTCACAAGTTTTCTGTACATACCGATCGCAGATGAATTTCTTTTCCTTGTGCCTGCTCAGCTGCATGCTCACCAGCCGGGACAAGTTCTTGATAAGTACAAAGTGCCCTACATCACCGTGCTCTTGATTCGGTGTGTAGAGCAGGTTGACGTGTTGATCCCTCTTGTTGCTGGTGAGACGCAGCGGAAAGACCGTCGACCCTTTCTCCTCGTCGAAGGTGTAGACGTTGACGGAGATTTCGTTCTGTCGCTCAAACTTCCCTATTTGCTCCAGGGACATTGGGAACTCAATGCCCTGGAGATTTAGCACGGAAGCATAAGGCGGGTACGAACTTGGGCGATCGGCATTTCTTTCGACAGGATGGAGAGCGGCGACCACTGCCCACGCGAAACACGCATTGTCCGGGGATTGCACGCTAATTGTGGCTTTCTTCAAAGACAATATACGCGGCAACTTGACGTAACATCCCGCGCGCAGCGGATTGTACTTGTTGACATTGACGGTTAGATTCATGATTCTCGTCAATACCCATCCGCTGTCGCGTTCCTGGAACTCTTCCAGCGATGCCAGGGTGGGTTCGATGACGCATCGTTGGTACCACTCCTGTAGATCGGATGTGTGGAAGAGTTCGCAGTTTCGGGTGTTGATGCTTTTACAAGCATGCTTGTCACCCGCCACAAATTCGCCGTTGAACACAGTGTTCACTTTGAGGTTTCGCTGTTTCCTCAAAGCATCCTGCACATGCTCCAGCACGATGGTCCCCGCATCCTGAAGGAAGTTGCGCGGCTCGATGTAATTCGAATTTAGCACGGCACCAGTTAATACGCGGCTATCGAACGCAGTGTCTATTTCGCGCCACAAAAGTCCCGTACTCGAATGACCGGCACCTTCGCGCACGAAACGTCCGCGCAACGAATGTTTCAGTCCTTCGAGACGTGCGATTCGAGCAATCAGCGATTGCCGAACACCGATCGATAATCGTGGGCGTTTCACGCGACTTTGTTCTTCCAACGATTCGATGCACTCGTTGCACCGTTCTTCCCACGCGAGGTACTCTTCCCGAGAAATCAATCGCGTGGATTGATCCAACAATTGGCGTTCTACTTGCGCGAATTCTTCCATGGTCGTAAATATAATGTGACTTTTCCACGCAATACGTTGCAACGATTTACGGCTTTGTACAGTTTAGAGCATATATTTATATCCTCATCATGATTTGGTATCTCTGTCTAACTCTTTTAGCGCACCCCCTCCCTCGAATGCATTAGTTTCTGCTAATACTGTATAATTCATTCTTTTTGGCGTACCCCTCCCCAAATGCATTAGTTTCTGCTGATACAGCATAATTCTTTCTACGATTCACGCGTATGAGGAATTAGCGGGCATGATCATCCGACATAGTTTCTGCTGATACAGCATAATTCTAAGACTCGACGTTCCCAGAAATATTATATTACGTTCGGCACGTGTCGAGACTTTTTATCCTTGAGGATGGGACTCAAATTACATATGCTACGACGTTGAGATTTCGGCACATTATGGAAAAATTGGTAGCTTTATAATAAAATGTGATGGCGGGGGGGGGGGGGGGAAGCAATTGCACCTCTATTTAAGCAAGTCTCTCGGATGTCATTCAATCAATCGCTCAATAGTCTCAGTGCCTTTCGACGGAACAAATTGTGCTCTGAAAACAAAAATGTGCAGTACCAGTGCCGAAGGAAACGTTGAACGCATGAATTATTACGTTCCGATCGTGCGAGATGACGGCGTGGCTCAATGCGGGGAGGATACAGTTGTTTGGTAAGGGTTAATTTTCACATCTTAAAATTTTTATGTTTATTCCTAATACGCGCGAGCAATTTCATAGCTTTGATTGTTCTCTTAGCCCGCACCGAACATCGCGTATCATGGTTAGAAGATATGCATTAACATCCACGGGCAGCAAATACTTGGAAATTGGGATCAGAGTATGGCCTACGATTGATGTAGAAATGGTTCTCGGCGACAATCGTGGGATGTTTCTCACGTTATCATGGGATACATGGGGTTTGCTATGCGGCAGTCGTACAACCATTGAAGAACGTGCACGATTACCTGAATCACCTTCGATGCAAATGGATCAATTAACTGTGGATTTTTGTGAAATCTATAATTCCCCGATTGTAAGGATGGCACTACATAATAATAAGTCGCTGTATTTCAAACCGAATACGGTAACATTTTTATTAAATCTTGAACCATGTATAGACTATGTGTATGCGCGGCTGTATCAAAATGTGAGAGATGTTAGGATAAAATTTGAAACTTTTGTTAAAGTGCTACAGCAAAGCGATCTTGCCTGCGAAACATTAGATGCGCGTCATGCTGCTAAAATCATACGTGAAAGTGAACATTACTGCGAGGATTATTATGTAGATTGCGAACTGGTAGCATGCACCATCAATGATATTCTAGCTCATGCTCGTAGGAAAAAATGTTAAATTATATTCTTTTAATTTTAAATAAATTTCTTAAACACATATTATTTGTCAAGATTCGGCGTTTCTGCTAACGTTGCATTATTCTATGATTCGACGTTCCCAGAAATATTATATTATGTTCAGCACGTGTCGAGACTTTTATCCTTGGGGACTCAAATTACATATGCTACGACGTTAAGATTTCAGCACATTATGGAAAAATTGATAGCTTTAGAATAAAATGCGGTGGCGGGAGAAGCAATTGCACCTCTATTTAGGCCAGTCTCTCGGATGCCATTCAAATCGTAACAGTCGTGACAGTCGTGCCCGCACAATTATCAACTGCTTCCATTCAATAGACTCCGTCATAGTACTAACAGTCGAACTGGGACAGTTTTTGAAACACTTTTTTCATTTTTTTTATGTTAAGTGAAATTGCTTTGAAGATTGCTATGGAAGGAGAACAATCGATTAATACCGTAAGTTTCCATTACCATATTTTTAGTGAATCGTTGTGTTAGTAACTTTGAGAATTATATGAAAAAAATCGATTTTAGATTATGTCTATACCCATGGATTTGTATTGGAAAGTTGCTGCTGTGATCCCCAGTCGCGCATCCCATCCCAAAATATATGTAGCGTGTCAGAATGTTGCTGTGCAATGCGAAGAAATTCGAGGTGATGAATTTCACAAGGCAGAAGATTTTTACGATGAGGATGAGGATGAGGATGATGATGAGGAGGAGGTTTATTTGAAGGTGTTCTACAATGGTGACTGTGAAAACAACTATTTACCGCGTAGTGAATATGGGTGTATGCATTTTTGGCTAGATATGCATAGTAGGGTGGAGTGAAAAAAACTTTTTTTTGATAATCAAATTCTAATAGTGCGGAAAAGTTGTCTACTTGGCCCAATAAAACGTGTAAAAAATTTCAGGTCGATCGGATAATTTCTTCTGTGTGCACCAAAGGCCTTAACTTTCAAAATTTTAGTACAAAACTGAAGAAAGTTGAACTTTCTTCAGCTGGTGGATTCTACCTATTTTTTTTTACCCAGGACTATATTTGCTGCGTAAATGATGCAAAGAAACATCCGTGGCTGGTTTCGGAACGATAGGATTGGCCTGTCGGCACTGTAAACTATCAAAAAATACAGCCGTTCGCTATACTTTCTAAAAGTCGTCTGAGTGGTCGTAGACTACAGTGACTGCCTGGGTTGAGTACTACTCCCACCTTCACGCATTCCCCCCACCATCCTCTCACGCGCCTGCCTCTGCGGCACGGTGAAATTACAGTACTACTTGCCGCGCCTTGTCAACAGACAAGGTTGATCTTGCGTCGATAGACCCCAGAGCTTAGCGCTGTCCGAGCGTTGTTCACACGCCCTTAAGTATGGCCCAATCAAAATTCTCTCTTCGCCAGACTTTTGTCTGTCCCCTTTTTGGCAATCCAAAAGATTTAGGGCTCACTCAACTCCCCACGTATGAGGACGTACTCAGATGCTGTGCTCATGAGAGACGTAGTTTGGGTATTGATTCGGGTGGAAACAGAGAACCGTCCTTTTCAATTATTGTTGAGAGGGTAGCGAACAAGGTTATCAGTCTTTATGGAAAGGCATCTATTCCTTCTGTTTCGTATACACGCGTCGTACAACTAATCACAGAGTACCATAAAAAATACAGAAAGGTCATAAAGTACACTTACAAGGCCGGCAAAAGCTCAGCCTTACAGAAAAAAATTGATTGTTTCAAAGCAACTGCCAACTATTTATTTGACATTGCCGCTTGCAAATGCCGTGATTTCCAGTCCTGTTCTTGTCCGAAGGATCGAAAGGTTCCTCAGAAGGAACAATCTTTTCTTCTTGACCGGCGAGGGGACCGAGTCGGTCGCATCGGAGGCGTTGACATTCCTGAAACAATAAAGCTTATAAACAGAGCTAACCGTCATAAGAAAATACAAAATATATATGCGGGGGTACCTACGTCAGAAGATGAACCTTGCTCTTCCACTAGTCGACAACCTTTACTATGTTTATCTGAATCTGAAATTTCAGAAAGCGAATCGAGTGATTTTGACGACCCTTACTTAGCACCATCAAAGCCTTCTCAAATGAGAGTGAATTTGAAAGAGACGGCACTTACTAGTCAAAGGTATGGTGTCAGTGATAGAGCGACAGCGATGATAGCTACTTCAGTGCTTAAAGATGTTGGTCTAGTATCTCCAGATGCCTCGGAACTAGTTACAGATCGAAGTAAAATAAGGCGGGAAAAGTATAAGATTCGGGAACAGGTGAAATTACAAGCGCAACAACATGCTACCCCACCTAGAGGACTGTACTTTGATGGTCGAAGAGACGACACACTCATTCAGGTCAAACAAGGAGCAAAGCTTTATCGACGCACTGTAAAAGAGGAGCACATTTCAATAATATCCGAACCTGGATCAAGGTACTTAGGACACGTAGTACCGAAATCAGGGAGTGCACGGGATATTTGCGATAGCATTTACGAATTGGTCTTGAAGGAAACAGATTTAAACGAGCTTGTAGTCGTAGGGTGTGATGGCACTGTTGTGAATACGGGAGCAAGAGGTGGTGTTATTAGGTGCCTTGAAAACAAGCTTGGTCGATCGCTTCATTGGATAATATGCCTTCTTCACTTTAACGAGCTTCCATTTCGGAGTTTCTTCGAGTTTATTGATGGAGGCACATCTGGGCCAAAGTCATTTGCTGGGCGTATAGGTGTTCGACTTAAAAACGTTGAAAGCTTCCCAGTTGTTTCCTATAATACCATTCAATGCTCCTTACCTGATGTGGGACCTGTAGATCTGAGTAAGGACCAGAAGTACTTGCTGGACATTTCTAAGGCAATTCAATCCGGTAGTTGCCCGCCTCACCTCAGCTGTCGTAACCCAGGTATCCTTAACCACGCTCGCTGGCTGACCTGTGCAAATAGAATACTACGTTTATACATATCCACTGAAAAACCAACGATAGAGCTGAAAGATATTGTCACGTACATACTTAAGGTTTATGTCCCGATGTGGTTTGCGATAAGATGCAACAGCTCTATTAAAGACGGGCCGAAGCACCTTTTCAATACCATTCAACAGTCACGGTACTTACCAAAAAAGTACTTACGCGTGGTTGATGCCACAATTGCCCGTAATGCTTTCTTCGCATTCCCGGAAAATGTTCTCATCTCCATGATGACGGATGAAAGGCGTGAAGTCCGTCTAGATGCGTTACGCAAAATTTTGCAAGCCCGAGAATTAGATGAAAGTGATGAACAAGTACTACCTCGTGCAGTTCCGGAAATCAACTTCTCCGCAGACGACTATTATAAAATAATCGATTGGTCCTCTGTCCGAATCACGTCACCTCCAATTTTGAACAAAGTAACTAATCAGGAGCTATCAGAAAAATTGTCGAGCAACAGCTTGTTTCTAGACTGGGAATTTCTTAAGTATCCCTGCCACACCACTGCAGTCGAACGCATGGTGAAACTCGTGACCGAAGCATCCTGTCAAGTGTGCGGTAGCGATGCAAGGGATGGTTTCATTCGGTGTACATTGTTATCCCGCCAGTCAATGCCAAAATTTGAAACGAAGAATCAGTTCTCGTTATAAAGTTTGCACACCAATAACAGCTATAACAAGCGCAGTTTCTCATTCCGACAAATAAAAATATGAAAAAACATTATAAAAAGCAATAAAATTATTTAAAAAAAAAAAATATAAAATACAAAAAACAACACAAAAACAAGGAGCCCGTCGCACAGCTACCTCCACGTGGTGGGTTCTGGGTCGTATTTTCCGTTAGGAAAGTGAGCGAAGAGCTGTATTTTTTTATAGTTTACAGTGCCGACAGGCCATTCCTATCGTTCCGAAACCAGCCACGGATGTTTCTTTCCATCATTTACGCAGCAAATATAGTCCTGGGTAAAAAAAAACGGTAGAATCCACCAGCTGAAGAAAGTTCAACTTTCTTAAGTTTTCTACTAAAATTTTGAAAGTTAAGGCCTTTGGTGCACACAGAAGAAATTATCCGATCGAGCTGAAATTTTTTACACGTTTTATTGGGCCAAGTAGACAACTTTTCCGCACTATTAGAATTTGATTACCGAAAAAAAGTTTTTTTCACTCCACCCTAATGCATAGGCAAACTTCATTCATCATTGGTGAAGATGATCCGGATGATGTGGCTCCGTCGAGCTGGGAGAAGGCCCTACAATCTGTTGTATGGCGGAAATGTATCAATGCGGGACAAATCGACGAAATCGCAATTAATCGCAATGCAATATCGGGGATTGAAGTTCGTGACATTGCAGTTCAGGTTAACGAGTCTGATTTTAATACGAGTACGCCATCGCAAGTTGATATATTTTTTACTGATGATGATTTATTTACTGAAATCATCAACAATGCATTCTTTACGAACGATATTGATGATTCAACGATGATGTTGACCAGTGGGATTGATAACTCCATCCCAATCATCATCGTCGCCATTGCCATCGCCATCACCATCACCGCCTCCGGTGGTATGTAATACTACTTTACACTGATTTATGCATTTTGATGTGTGAGTATTATATCAACGTTTGTATCTGTGTGCAGGTGATTCATGGAAATGCGTCGACACCATCCTCGCCCCCATCGCCGTCCTCGCCGCTGTCGCCCCCATCGCCGACGCCGTCCTCACAGCCGTCCTCGCCGCCGCCGACGTCGTCCTCACCGTCTTCGCCACCGTCCTCACCACCACCGCCGCCGCCATCGCCCCCATCGCCGTGGCCATAATTTATTTTTTTATTTTTGTTTTTTCTCTTTTATTTTTATGTTTTTTCTCTTTTTTTATCTTTAATAGTTTTTTTTTTGTAACAATATATATTCTTAAACGTATTTCAGAGTACCATTTTATTCACCAGTCTTCCTCCTTGTCACCTAATTTTAAGATTTGCTGACGCCACATAATTCTATTTCGTTCTTCGCGCTGTTAAATGATGTCACCCTGCACGGCTGCTCCGGAGGTTTCGAATTATGCACGATCGTGCGCGACGCTAAGATTGATAAATCGGAACGCTTTAGAATACTGTTAGCTTTAAAAACTGTTAGCTTTAGAATGCGTGCGATTGTATCGCCAAGTAGTGTTGTCTCTTTCCCTCTTCCAAAATTTTAGCTTTAAAGGTAATGCTCTGTCTCTTTCCCTCCGAAGACGCGGTGTGAAAACACCAATCTTTCCCAACATTGTCCGAAACAATTTCTGATAATGTATTAAACAATTCCATCGCATAATGGTTTGGAAAATTATTTGGGGGTCGTCCCCTCCCTCGGTTAGGTATAAAAAAAATTTTGGGGTGGGCCGAGGTCTGAAAAAAGACTTTTTTTGGGGGTCATTCACCTCCGTGGAAATTTCCGGCGGTGGGTCCGGTCTGGAGAGGTCTCCGCGGCCGCTCGGCCCGGACTGATCCCCTCCACGATCGCGGCTTCCCCCTCTCCGCGGCACGTGCGCGCGCAACCTGTCTTCCACTCCGCACAGGCCCCGCGTCCATGTTTCCCTCCGCCGCGCTCCCCCGCGCGCCCTCACTTCCCCCCGCCCCCGCGCTCCCCTCAGAGGACCTGAGTTAGAATCCCCTTATACTTACTACTGGTAACTTTTTTTTCTTGTATTGCAGAATTAGCACAACTTGAATCAACTTCATCTAGTGATGAACCAGAATCTTCTGCATTCACAGGTTCTATTACAGAGGAGCCTGATTTTCTTAATGAACCGAGTCCAAGTAACCCAAAGAAGCAAAGGGGGAAACAGGATGTTATTAATATGAAACTCGTCGCATGTTCGAGAAATCGCACTTATCGCGCCATCTCCCGAGATCTAGATCACTCAGGCGTGGTGACGCATTGTCCTATCCCCCCCCCCCCCCCTTGTTCATGTGGAGCATCGATCCTATCGGCGATCGATGGAAGGGGGAGAGCAAGCGGATTCGAGGAAATCGCCCGAGATTTCCTCGATCTACTTGTCGACGAGCCGTCCACCAGGTAACACGCTTTGAAATCGCTTCCGCTTGCTAATGTTCGCTTGAATTGCTTCGCTTTTACTGGATTCGCGCCGAATCCACGTGCTTTATCGCCGCTTAAATAGAAATTGCCTACAGCGTAGGAATTAGTGCTGTTAAGTGTCTTAGAGCTGTAAATCAAACCTAATAACGTGCATAACGGATCTTTATTGTACAAACTGTAAATATTGTAAATTTAACATAGCCGTTACCATTAAAGTCTTTAAGCTAAGTTTAAACCAGTTCGCGAGTGTCCCATCCTGCCACGTGCGTTGCTCCAAACTTTTGCTAACATCGCAACATTGGACAACTGCAAAGTGAGTGATCGCAATGCAGTTCGCATCATCATTGCTACTGCCGAATCATTAGGACATAGATTAACCGATTTGATCATTAACCGATCTTCAATTCGGCGTATCCGCCATCATCTTCGCGCAGAACGCACCGTGAAATTGCGGGAAGTATTTCAAGAAAATTTACCTAAAATTATAACCGTTCATTGGGATGGGAAAATGCTACCATGCTTATCTGGCAAAGGACGGGTAGAGAGATTGCCAATAGTTATTACATATCAACAAAAAGAAAAACTCTTGGGGGTTCCTGCGATAGTAGAATCTACTGGTAAAGAACATGCATTAGCCATATTCGAAATGCTAGAAAATTAGCAACTAACAGATTCGGTACAAGCGATTTGCTGCGATACAACTGCTACAAATATGGGACGATTAAAAGGTGCATGCGTTATTTTAGAGCAAATGGTCGGGCGGGATTTATTGTACTTTCCGTGTCGTCACCATATGTACGAATTAGTTTTAAAATGTGTATTCGAAGAAAAAATATCGAAATCTTCAGCTCCTGAAATACCGTTATTTAAGAAATTTCAAAAAGCTTGGCCGACCATTAAACAATCAAATTTTCGGTCAGGTATAGAAGATGATTATATTAGTGGAAAGCTCCAAGACATAGAATTAAAATTGAACTTCTGCTTCAATACTATACAGCAAAAGCAACCAAGAGGTGATTATGTGGAATTCCTCGAATTAATGATTATTTTTCTTGGTGGAACTTGTGCCAAAGGAAATCGTTTTCATGTTCCTGGAGCTTTCCACCATGCCAGATGGATGGCTAAAGCCATATATATATTAACGATATATTTATTCCGCGAAGAATTTGCATTAAGTTCCGAAGAAATGGTAGGAATTAAGGATATATGTATATTTTTAACTAGTTTATACATTGAAGCATGGTTTAGTGCTCCAATTCCTGAAAAAGCTCCGCATCAGGACTTAAGATTTGTGCAACAGCTTTATGCATACGAAGCAGTTGACAAAAAGATAAGCCAAATTGGATTACGTAAATTTAGTGGCCATTTATGGTATTTGACGCCAGAATGTGCAGCTCTATCTTTTTTTGGTGCAGATTTATCTTTGGATGTAAAAAGGCGTATGGTTACAAAGTTAGATGAAATCGATACAAAAATTTCTTTAAAAAAAATTGTTATAAAAAATATTGACATAAAAAATTATGTTAATGCCAGCGTGGAAAAATTTATTTCAGGAGAAAGCAAAAATTTTTTTACAAGATTTAATATATCGACAAATTTTTTGCAACTAGATCCGGAAACCTGGGAAAACGACGAAGATTATAAAGCGGGTTTAGAAATTGTACGGAATTTGAAAATTGTGAATGACACTGCGGAGCGAGGCGTAAAACTGATGTCAGACTACAATGACATATTAACAACAAATGAAGACAACAAACAATACATTTTACAAGTTTTGGAAGAATATCGACAATTCTACCCCGATACAAAGAAATTTAGCTTGATAAAAGAGAAATACTAACACCTATGCATTATTTTAATTATATTTATACCTATATCTAAGTTAAATTGTAATAATATTTTGTTGTATATAAATACTTACATAATTATAAGAAATTAGTGAATAATACAATTTTAATAAATAAAAAATATTGTATATTCGTCTATATTTTTGGAAGTAATGTACAAATGTTACTATTATACATGTAAGAAATTGTATTTTTATTAAACAATATTCATTGATACTTCGAAAGTAGTCGAAGGCCAAAAAAAATTCAAAACAAATTTTGACTCCTATAGCTAAGGACCGTTCTACGGGGCACCGTGTCGATTGCGCGAAGCCACGGCCCTGGCGAGACACGTCAGACGAGCAATGGTCGCCACTGCCGCCAAGCGGAAAAACACCGTGCACGCGTTCCTGCTGGGTATTTTCTCAAACAATCCGAATTTAAAACCGTTCCGACATTTTTCGTGAATGGTTTCTTCATCAGAAATGTCTACAGAATCCGATACTCTTGAGCGAATTCGTGCTAAATAAACAACTTTTCGTAAAAATGCAAAAGTATTGCGTAGAAATTATGCACATCGGCACTTTTTTAAACTTTGACGGCCGATTACAACCGTATAAAACCATCAAATTTGATAATTGTATACACCGATATATTCGGGAAACTCTCCTCTGTCTTTTGAGAGTAAATTGAACTTTCTAGCATTCTTGGTTTTCACGTAATACCTCATTCTTGCCCAAAATCGTGCGCTTTTTACAAAAATGCATGTTTTCCAAAAACTGATGGTGATAGAACACTTTTATTTACGGATTCGTGTTTGGGGCGGAAAACTGTACTAGGATCTCGGAGTGCATATTGCAGATTCAAATACGTGTTGAACAGTGCAATTAAGACCCCAAATCGCCTATTCTGGCTTATACTTAGCGTTGTATACTAATTTTAAAAGCTAAAACTCAAAGATTTCGTGAATATTTTTCGAAGTAACGCATACATATTATTATTGTACATCTAATAAACTGTACTTTTATTACAAAGTATTCACTGATACTTCCAAAATAGACGAACACAATTATATCCGAAATTGACGAGAAATCACGATATTTTCAAAACTTTCAACTCAAATGCGGCACGGGTTCCCGTTGTCCAATCACTTTGAAATTTTACACATATCATTTTCTCACCAAACCTCATATTTTAGGAGGGTAAGACCAAAAAAAATCGGAAGTTGAAAAATAAGAACCACCCTACTGGACACTGTCCGAGCCTCGACCGGCGGCGACTCTTCGGCACCAAGCCCGCGATACCTTCCGGCCAATAGCCGCGCACCCATAGCTAATAGCAATAGTAGAATAATCATCTAGGAATAAGGACTGTACATATTAAATAAATACATTTAGATTAACCAAGGCTCGAATCCCTCTGAACCCTGCGACTCGGCTGAGTTATTCGACGAGTCTACCCAATCCCGCGTGACGCCCACGCAGAGTGGACGTTACAGTTGGAACTTTGAAAAAGAAATAAAAGTTATATTCCCAAAGAAATGGCTCCATCCAAAAGTAGAAAAGAATTTTCATCTGTATTTGGTTTTCACAAAAAAATTAACCATTTGCTCTTACGTGCCAATAAAAATAAGGCAGTGGTTATGCTATCCATAATGCATTCAGACACAGCAGTCTCAGATAATACAAAAAAAGCCGGAAATTATCCAGTATTATAATAAAAATAAAATTGGAGTGGACACCATGGACCAAATGTTGGAAAGATACACGACTCACAGGTGGACAAACAGATGGCCTCTTGCTCTTTTCTATAATCTCTTCGACATCGCGTCTCTTGCCGCATACATAATTTATTATGAAAACAATAATATGATTAAAAAAAAAACGAACGAAGATTATTTTTGCGGAAATTAACCGAAAAAGGACAATGTTAAGTCCTAGAGGGGATTACTGACCCAAGAGCCTACAGCATATGCTATACACCGTTGGATAGGTCTCGCCAAGACGAATCGATTGATACCATTTTTAACTTCGAAATCAGATGGGATCACCTCCAAAAATAGCCTCAACGTTCGAGATCTTGCGGTTTTGAACAAAAGAAACCGGTAGTAAAATCCCAACCGGCCCGACGGACCTCGGGTAGACACCTGAGGAAAAACCGAGGGATGTAAGCGATACTCCAGAAGGCTGGAGCGGTAAGTGTGCCTCATGACCTTCATTTCAGGCATTTCATGACGCTGCTCTCCGAATTGGTGTTGCTAAACTGAATAAATATGTATAAATTGCATTACTTTCTTTCTTGTCTCAGTGGTGTCTTGTCTTGTTTTATTTATTAACCAAGACAATTAACATTTTTTCGGAGAGCAGCGCCAAGTATTTTGAATAAATTATTTATTCGTATTAAAATATTTATTTGTATAAAAATATATCTGCTTAATATTATTTAATACATTTTTTCTTTGTATAAATAGCCATTATGATAATTGGCGCAATTTATGGATATCATTAGTTTTGTAAAACTATTACTTTACGACAATGTTTTTAAATGGGATTCTTTTTGATGGGATTACATATATACTTGGCGCTTTTTTTGTACCTTTTTTTAAAGAAGGTAATTTTGAGGGGATTTCACACATTTTGTAGTTTTTATCGATGACTGGATAATTTTTTCACGCCCCCGCAGTTATATTATTAACAATGTATTATATTGTCCTCCAAACTACGCATGCCTGCAAAGCTACACGACAATTGGACTGGTGAGATTGGTTTAAATTTGAGTTTTCAGATATGAAGCAAACATACAAGAACCAAACAGAGGATCGAAATCGAATAAAATTGTATAATTAATATAGTACAAGGGTAGATTTCCCTTTTACTGTCAGTGTCCCTATTACTGCCACTTTATTTATTTGGTTTAATAAAAATGTAACGTATAAAGAATAGTGTACAACAATAATATTATTATTAAATTGTGACTGTTCTTATTACATTAGTTTACAAAATAAAAAAAAATGTTTGCGCAACAGATGCCACTATTTTTTTCTTATCGAAAATGGCCCACAGATTCCGAAAATGAGGTCTAAAAAAATTTCTATGAATACCTTTTCGAGATATCGATAGAACTTTATACCTGCCTGTCAAATCTCAAATTAAAGATAATTTCAGACCATATCTGTTATTCGCAACACGTGATATTCGCAATTAGGTGGGATCACCTCTTTGACAGGCAGGTAAAAAGTTCTTCTATCGATATTTCGAAAACGTATCCATAGAAAAAATTTTAGACCACATTTTCGGCATCAGCGGACCATTTTCCATAAGAAAAATATCTGTTGCGCAAAATGGCTATAAACTAGTATTATTAATATTATTGTTGTCCACTATTCTCTATACGTTAAATTTTTATAAAGCAAAATAAATAAAGTGGCAGTAATAGGGACACTGACAGTAATAGGTACATCTACCCTAAGTCACAATAAATTTTTTTCTGTGTCGTAGATCATACTGCGTCATCTTCTGCTTCGATTATCTGTAAATATATAAAAGCCACATTTTTTAGTTACAACCTAACATAGAACTTATAGAACAAGAGTGCACTTCTGTTATAGGAAGTGTAGAGACTACATAATGTGTCCGAAGGAGGTGATAGCATACCTATGGCAGAAAGTCTTGTTGGAGGAAATTTAAATGCTAATGATAATTTAGCGAATTTGAACAAAGAGATCCAATATTTGTAACCCACAATTTATTAGTGTTGGAATAAAATTAATTTAGTATGGATATTGATGAATTGAAATATTGTTAATGAGAAACTAATAAAATTAATGATTAGCGTGGGAACTAATGTGGATTTTAATAAAGTATTACAAATATCTTTCACAAAAGATTGGAAAGTATCAAAGGAGATGCGTTTCCAGCGTACTTTCTTCACTAATGTGACTTACTCTACATTGCAAGCAGTATGCCATAATTTTCTTAATTCTTAATGCTACGCTAATTTGAAAAATTTTGTCCATTTACCTTATTTGACAAATTTCTTGAAACTTGTGCGAAACAAGATGCTTCTCTGACTATCTAACTTTCTCCGTACAACCTCCAAGCCTGTGCATCCCCTTGATTTCTATCAAAGCTTGTGCGTTCTCTTCATTTTTATCCAAGCCTGTGCGTCCCCTTGATTTCTATCCAAGCCCATGCGTCCCCTTCAATTCTATAAGCTTTACATAAAAACTCTCACGTAAAAATAGTTTGCTGGTATAAAAACAATATATTATTTTGTAGAAATTTGTGCGAAAGAAGATACTTCTCTGTCGAACCTTCTCCGTACAACTTTCAAGTCTATGCGTCCCCTCTGTTTGTATAAGCTCTACATAAATAGTCTATTAAAAAATTTTGCCGACTTACCTTGTTAATTGAGACAATAATTCAGTGTCCTGTATGATGTAAAAACTCGTGACATTTAAAAAATTTTGACAAGTGTTCTCATCTGACACTTGTTCAGGTTATGGTTGTTTGACACTAGCGAGGTTACGTTTACCTCGTCAGATGTGGTCTCTGTGGAACCTTCATCCAATGAACAACGTGCCTGAGAGACATTTCCTCACCCTTTCATACTCCCCTCTTGCCTAGAAGTGGTGGACGATGACAATTCTTAATTTTCAGAACATAAAATTCAGGAAATTGCAACTTTACATCAAAATATCTCAGCTCATGAGGCACGTAGGAACAAAACGAAGGCACTTTTCTTATGTAAATCAAACCCAAGCTATCCATTAAGACCGTTTAAAGTCTAATCGGATCAGCCGTTATTGAGATTCGGAAATCTCAGGGTTCTTGATAGCGAGTCGTGGCGTAATAGAGACACTCTGTGCCTCGCGCTGCGCATATATAGCTATATATACTTGGCGCGAGACACTACCGTGTCTCTTGATGCTGTAGGCCCTTGGGTCAGTAATCCCCTCTAAGGACTTAACATTGTCCTTTGTATGGGTATTATAGAAAATAGATTTCAAACTGTGCAGGTTATGAGACACTTTTCCACCAAGCTTGTCATCGAGAGTGTTCTTGGTAGGGCCGTGAATACGTGTTCAGCGATAGATATTCCGTCTGGATCTCAACGAACACCAGGTCCGACACCAGTTGTTGGATCGTGTCACGCATGCTATATAGGCGACATAAAAAAGCGTAGGAAGACAAGGAAGGCATGTCATGAATGTAGAAAACCAGTTTGCGATCAGCATTCAACCACTTTTAGTAAATGCTGTGACTGCGCGTAATTATTGTACATACATAATTAAAATAAAATAAGTATTTGTTTTTAATTTTATGCACGTAATAAATATCTGTTTTCATTTATTTTCTACTCTCTGTTACTCTTAAACGTTATTTTTAATAGTATTCCCGATAATTATCACATTCATATATGTGGGTACAGGTGTACCCCGGTTATTGGCACAGACATATCAACTTTGACTGCTTTATTCTAATATTTTCAAGTTAGAAATATTAAAACTAAGAACATAAGTCGATAGTAAATACCTCAAATAACGAGGATATGGTCGGGTGAAACTTTCTTTTAACGGGAACATAAAAAATTTTAGGAGGCAACGCTTAGGTGGGTATAGCTGTACCCGGTTATTGACATAAGGGTTAAGGTCGCCACTGCTTCGCCACAAGCAAACGGTCAGGTGGAAAGATTCAATAGGACAATCATACCTATAATTGCAAAATTAGCGGATGCGCGTAATGTTTGTTGGCATGAGACGTTAGACGATGTCGAATGTGCGTGTAACAATACAGTAAGCAAATCAACGGGAGAGACTCCGAGTATGTTGCTGTATGGGGTGCACCAACGGGGTCAAGTGGTGGACAGTGTCAAGGATGCGTGGGAAGCCGCGGATGCCGTTACAGAGACTAGAGATCTGGTAGGGAAACGGGATCAGGCCGCGGAGAAAATTAAAAAAAGTTTTGAAGCGAATGAAAAATATTATGATAAGAAACATAATCCAGCGGAAGAGTATCAGGTTGGCGATAGAGTTATGATTAGAAATTTTAGCAATGTCGGCGTGTTTGGGAATGCATTAGCTTCCCAAAGCCACCACACGCGCTCTCGGCGCAGCACCTCACGGGCTCAGCTGTGAGTGTCAGTGATCGCCCAATCAGCGCACCGCCTGGAGCGGTTTCGTTTCGAGAATACGCTTTGCAACCTCCACCACCAATCAGATTTCCCCCCGTCGATCCTCTCTCGAGCATGTTCGAGAAGACGCGTACCGGAAGTCTGATCGGAAGATTCTCTGCTCTCTCTTGTTCACGTAGCGCGATTGAAAAGACGTGTCGCACTGAGTTTCGAGAAGGACGCTTAGCTCGCTTAGCAGAATTTTTTGTTAACAGTTTGTTCATTTCTCTTGTCTTGCTTCATTTTATGATGCTTAGTTCATCAACGCATTATTGTCGCGTAGCTCATACATTGTGCAGACCGTGGAATTCTCGCGTGAAAATTGTATCGCACGGTGTCGGTTTCCGCGAGGCTCACCACGTGCTCAGTGTCTCATCAACCGTTCGTTAAAAGTGAACAATATTATCTCATCATTGTATTTCTCTTTCGTGCGGTTTCTTCCTTCACTCAGGTGAATTCTGTACATCGTTCTCGTGTTCGTGCACGTGTGTTCGTATTTTCTCGTGTTCGGGCACGTGCGTGCGTACCTTATCGTGTCGCGATCGGTTCATCTAGCGTGTGTTTCGCCTGTCACTCAGCTCCACTCATCGAGCTAGAGTTTTTATAATAAAGACAAATATTTTCTCATAAGATCGTGGACAATTTGCACCTCTTCACTGCCGATCCCAACCTCACTTTTCACCAGCGTGCTCATCCATCTTATTCCCAAACACGGCGATTCTACAAAACTTTTACCTATGTATAAAGGCCCGTATGAGGTGGCGAGAGTGCTGCGGAATGATCGGTACGTGGTTAAGGATATTGACGGGTTTCAGACGACTCGACTTCGTTATCAAGGGAAGCAGCGAATATGTATCGGTGGGTACCGCCTCAATCGTGAAAAATTATATGCAACGATTCTGATGTAATTTAGTTAAGACTATTGTATTCTAGATGTTTAAAGTACGATAGTGTATGTAGTGCTTTAAGGATTTTTTCTATTTGTATTTCGGTTTAATCGGGACGATTAACAGTCAGGATGGCCGAATTGTAAGCATTGGACTGGCTGGGTCGGGTGATGTTGTACAGGCGCCCCGGACAGGCGGGCCCTTGTTAGGCGATAGCGGCGTGTTGAAGGATTCGGGCGCCAGGGCCTCAGAGGTGGCCGCATGGTGGGTCGCCGTTAAGGCTACGGCGAGGGATGAATGTGTGTGTGTGTGAGTGAGGGTGCATAGAATATATAAGAGTGTGAAGGCGAAGAGTTGGGTTGTTGTTTCTTGGCGGGTGACAGAGTCACTGGTGAATAAAGCCTTAGCATCGTGTACAGTTTGTTTCATTATTTTCCCGCTGGCCCTCCTACATGTGTTATATATCTAATTTACATCTTTGAATTAATTAATTAATCCACACATGCGATAAAACCGTGGGAAGGCGCGGTTGCCTGCACCGGATGTAGGGTATACAAGTCCGTCGATCTTCTAAGAAGTGATCCAGTCTGTTGTTGCCGGTACTGATTATGTTACAATGTTTAACGCGACGGTCAGAGGTGTTCTCAACGAGGGTTCTCCCACAATGCTGCAAGGCATTGTTGAAACGCCCACCTGCCGCTTATACAGAACGGATTTGGCACAACACGAGAACTACTGGTCCGATCGAACGCGTCTACCTGGTGAGAACACCGCTGCATCAGCACCGCTTTATCTGTATCGCGGGACGGCAATGCGTCGAGGCGACGACGCTCCAAGAAAGGGGTTTTCTACTCTATCAAGAATATTATTAATTAATAGCCAGGAGTATGATCAGCAAGGGATTTCCCATAACGCTAGGCGTTGTTGATGCATACCCTGACCAAAAAGAAAAATCTTACATTCCGAACGTAACATCCCTCCCTCCTTGGAATCATCGTCGTCCTCGGCGATGTATACTGTAGGTATAAGGTACAGTAGCGGATAGCCAGCGTTCTGTCGCAGGAAAGGAGATTCAGCCTAGGGACCATTCGTTGTGTCTGTCGCAGCTAGAAGATCCCACCTATGGTCTGACTTAGCGCGTCTGATGACAGTATGCATCCATGGTATCCAATTGTGCAACCGCTTAAACTTAAATTACCGCAGCGAAGCACAATACGTGTCCGTTTTTTGGCTGTTCTACGAGCCTACCTGGCTTCACGCGAATCGGAGTGGCATCGTTCGCGACCATTCCTTCCGAGTGTTGACCTCAAGCGACGATTTTTCAGCACGAGATTGCGGAAATCCCCAACCTAGCGATTGTCCGTTTGAAGCGACCGTGCCTGGCCAATAGCGCTAATACATCGAAGATTTATGATATGGCAATCGCTATTGAAAACAAACGAGCAAGATGGGTACCGGCAAGACCCGTGTTTTTCAGATCCTGGTTCTTTCAAGTAATTTGGTTAATTAGGGTTTGACATCTGGGGCATCGTATATACTACCTATCGGCAGAGCAATATACGGATTAACACAGGCTGAAGAAGGCCTAAATTTCTGAAAGACGGTAAAGATTGAGCCGGTTTGCCAGATACTTAAAGGGCAATCAAGAACGTGGTGCCGTCTTTAAGAATTTTAGGCCTTGTTTACCCTGTGTTAATCCGTTTATTGCTCTGCCGGTGGATAGGAAGGTGCATACGATGGCTTCGGACCCGCGCGTACCATTGTTGACCGCCGCCTCGCGGAACAATATGATCATAAAACGCGCCCCTGGCCCGGGCGCGACGCTCTGGCCGACTACCCTGATTAGTTTTTGGGAACCAGATGTGGCATTTACCTCCTCTACTTCGTCAAGAGGGAGAGGGTTCCTTCTCCGCTGACGAATTCACGGGGGGAAGGTCCCCTCTTCTTCGAGGAACGGTGTTTCTAATGCGTGTTTCATAATTATATTAAAACAACAATTACCTGCATATTATTTTCTCTTACCATAATCCCATAACTTTTGTTTAATTAAATCTTGGGATTCGGTCCCACCATGGCGATGGAGCGCAGTGCATTTGCGTCTCGATTGCTGCTGAAGCAATCTAGGGTTAGGGCGCAACATCCAGACACCGGCTAGGAGATTCCGCCATTACAACAGGAAAACAGACACTCATCGCAGTGTGTCTGTGTCTAGAGTAGGCTAGGCGGCTGCTACAGCAGACGCCCGAAGACTCTTACGTCTGGCGTGACTGCAGGTACATACACTGCGTCTGACCACAGCGTCCAAATCCAGCTATGGGGATGTCGCCTTTACGGCATAAATTAGAAAAATAATACTCTGTGCACACTCAAACCGGCCACATACTGTACATCTCATGTGTGCACGGCTGGTCCGGCAAAAGTCCCGTACAGGAAACGAAAAGCATGCGGCCTCATAAAATCAACCCTGGGACCCTGGCTTAACGAAGTTGTAAAGCCGATAGGGGGTAAAAGTAATCATGCTTCGGGTGTCAGGACCCGCGAAGGGACAACAACAGCGAGAAATATGGATTTCGGTCCCTTTCAGAACCAAAGCCAATAGTTATCATCTGTTTATAGCGGTAGTCGCTATTATTCGATTCTGCACTCCGACCTCGGGGTCGCTTAAACTACTTTCCCCATTTAGGGGAAGTAGTTTAAAAAAGTACTTATGATATCCCCCGACAGCAGGTATGCGTCCTCGTTTAGAGAATACAAATAAATCAAATAGACATAACATTTTAATTTTGAACACTCAATCTCTTCTGCCTATTCTACGGCAATGCCTTTACTCTATTGACCTGAAAGGCGGTCCATGCAACCGGAAAAAGCCATACCTCTTTTCTGATTGCAATTGAAAAGAAATGTTAGAAGAAAGAGACGAATGGCTCAAACAGCACCAAGGACCAATTTTTTGTCGAAAATGCAACGACGCATGTGCATTTCACAGCTTGCAGTTGCACCATTTTCATAAGAGGGGACATATTGCACATAGATATGCCAGGAAGAACGATTTTTTTAGATACCCACTTTCACTGTAAAATATGTCAAGTATATTTTCCCGGAATTTGAAACCGAAATTTGCAAAAATATCGAACATATGGGTAGACAGCAGAAATGAAGTACCTACGCCCACGCGATGCCATACGTTCATGAGTACATAAAATGCATTTTTCTCGGAACCAGGTTTTCAAACGCGGTGCACGCTATTACTCAAAAACCATTCAACCGATTTGCTTCCAATTTTACATGGCATTATAATACACTATTATGCAGTTGTTGGCAACGCTGATTATGCTTATTTGATTCATCATTTTTTTCGCGGCTGAAAATTGAACGTTTCATTTGGGGTGCTGCTATTTCTTTAAAGATTAACTTGTTTAAAATCGGCCTCGCCAGTAAAAGCATTCGTTAATATATTTCAAGAAACTAATTTGCTTTTTACTGCCACGTAAACTCTGTTTAATTGGGAGTGGGCAGATATTTTATTCGTGACTTTGTGGGCGAAGAACATTGTCCCTAATGTTTTTACCATATATTAAACTGTAATGCACCTTTACTAGCACAAATCAATCGAACAGTATTCAGAAATAAAAGCTGAAGCATTTTACTAACGCCTCCCCACTCCGTAGATGAGTGAACTTTACTCGAATACAAATTTCAACCAGAACACCAAATTCTGCGGCCTAAAAGACCCCCCTCCTATCAACTCGTTTTTACAATGAATGGCCGTGTGTTATTATCGCAAATATTATTTTCCGCGATTTCTGAGAGTCGTTCTACTATCCGTTGTCGAGTACACTACCGCAAACTTTGATTTTTTAAACTAAGGTTCCCGAAATCGCCCCAACTTCTTCGAGCCGCCTATTTTACAGAAAAAGCACCAGAGAGTCTGAGAATATATTTCTCCAATCAACCTGAGGGTGGGATCAGCCTCAATTTCAGGATCAAAACTATAACTTAATCGAATATTGCTATTTGTTATTGAAAGTGAATAAAGTGTTGTGTGCATCTTGGAAAAGAACATTCGGTGTGAATTGAAACAACTATAAACATAAAATGGTATCTCACGAGCAGAGTGGAAATAGTTGGAGCAGAAGGGTGGTGGTTGTTCGCGCGCTTATACGGTTGCCTTTCTTCACAATTCATTCCGCAGCGACATCAGTTTTTTTAAAAGCACATGTTCTATTGTTGTGCACCCTTTACCAATTTATATCGGTGTGAAAGTAATAGAAATGATAGAATACAAATCATAATTGAAATCAAATTTTCAGCATTAATTGTTTGAAAGGAAAAGTTTTGTTATATATTTTCGAGTTATGTTTTCATGGAAAATTATCTTTTCCCCACTAGTACCTACATTTCGCACGAGCTACATAAATATGCATACTTTAATATTCGGCCACTGATTGTGAGTAGTCGCTCAGTCTGTGCTGTGACCAGGGTAGCGGAGGGGGTGTTTATTGCCCATCCTCGAAAACTATTGTCTATAAAAGGCGGCGTACCTGGATGCAAAAATCAGTTTAACTTGAACCGTCGTGTCGAACTGGTATTTCGCCAAAGTAACTGTCGCTGTCGATAAATCCGAAAATGGAATGGACTCAACCGGAAACTTTACTTTTGATAGCAGCATACGAACGCTGCAGTTGTTTGTGGAACACTTCGTTAACAGTGTACAGAAATAAAACTAAGAAACAAGACGCGTGGAGAGATATTGCTGCGGAATTAAAAATTAGTGTCGAAGACGCCGAAGGCAAAATGAAATCCGTGCTATCGGCTTACCGCAGGGAGAAGCGGAAAGTTAGTCTATCCCAGAAATCCGGATGTGGAACAGAGGAGGTCTACCAACCGACATGGTTTGCGTATGAAAAATTGAACTTCATGAGCAACATCAATAAACCTAGAAGAACGAGGGAGTCATCCACGCCCACAGAGGTAAGCATTTAAAATTTCCATGGCAAATAGTAATACTTCTTTTAAATATTATACATATGAAATTGCTCTTCGGGTTTGTTGGTTTTTAAAACCCGGCTTTTATTTATGAATTTGTAAAATTCGAAAACGGGTTTTAAAATTTAAAGAACCGGTTTTATATACTAAAATTAATATTCATGAATGAAAATTATTTAATTAGTAACGTTAACATTTTGACTTGAATTCACCTTGGATACAAGCATATTGTAGTAGGTAACAGTTTAGTCATTCCTGTAAGACTAATCTTCATGAGTCCATATTTTCTGAAGAAAAATACTAAATGGAATAAAGATTTATAATTTGGTACCACTGTAAAAGATTGATATTTTGAGCTGATTTTTGTTTAGTTTTTTTCATTTGGTTTTGTACGCAGTCTATTTAATTGTGTTATATTTTTGTGCATCCATAAATATTAAATGAACTCAAAAATTGTACGGATTTTAGTTAAATTAATTTTTATTTATCTACTTGGTTTTGTATAGATAGAGTATATTTTATTTTGTTATATTTTTGCAATTCCATAAATATTAAGAAAACTGAACCTTTTTAAAATAAGTACGAATATTTATTTACTATTTTAATTATATACTTTTTGAGAAAATTCGAAAACTGGTTTAACCGGTTTTTTGGGAATAGTGAAATTCGAAAACCGGTTTTTTCAAAAGTCGGTTTTTGTATAAACCCTAATTGCTCTATATAACATTTTTACAGACACAATCTACAGACGCAGGTAATAGCACTTCCGACAATAATCCAGGATCAAGTGCAGAGGGGAGTCAGGAAGAGACCCACCATCATGACGATCCTAATGATCAAGGTTTGCAGGAAGTAGCCAGAAGAAGACAGGAGGAGCCACCAGCGAAAAGGTTCAAGCCGGGTGATAAAGCACAACCAGCATTCGATACGATGCAAGCTGTGGTGTGCGAGAAGAGGCAGAAACAAAAAGATCCTTGCGCAACGTATGGCGATATGGTAGCGCACAAATTGCGCCAATTGCCCAATGAGTACCAGCGCGCCCTGGCACAACGCCAAATAGATGATATTTTGTATAATATTGGAATTGTATTTCTGCGAGAGCAAAGCGGGGATGCTTCTTGCTAGCCGTCAGTCGCATCGCACAGTGGCTCCGATTAAGAGCCACTTATTTTTTAGTTAGTAAGACCTTTATATCTATATGTCTGTAAATGTCCTATGTATAAGTACGTATGAGTGTGTGTGTGTGTGTGTGTGTGTATTGTATAATGTTTGTATATTTTATGTTTGTATATTTTATATGTTTGTATATTGTACGCTAATCTTTGTGTAGTGTTATATATGTTTTAAAATATATGTATGTATATGCATATCTATGCTATATACGTATAGTTTTAAACCCACATTAGGGTGGTCCTTATTTTTCAACTTCCGATTTTTTTTGGTCTTACCCTCCTAAAATATGAGGTTTGGTGAGAAAATGATATGTGTAAAATTTCAAAGTGATTGGACAACGGGAACCCGTGCCGCATTTGAGTTGAAAGTTTTGAAAATATCGTGATTTCTCGTCAATTTCGGATATAATTGTGTTCGTCTATTTTGGAAGTATCAGTGAATACTTTGTAATAAAAGTACAGTTTATTAGATGTACAATAATAATATGTATGCGTTACTTCGAAAAATATTCACGAAATCTTTGAGTTTTAGCTTTTAAAATTAGTATACAACGCTAAGTATAAGCCAGAATAGGCGATTTGGGGTCTTAATTGCACTGTTCAACACGAATTTGAATCTGCAATATGCACTCCGAGATCCTAGTACAGTTTTCCGCCCCAAACACGAATCCGTAAATAAAAGTGTTCTATCACCCTCAGTTTTTGGAAAACATGCATTTTTGTAAAAAGCGCACGATTTTGGGCAAGAATGAGGTATCACGTGAAAACCAAGAATGCTAGAAAGTTCAATTTACTCTCAAAAGACAGAGGAGAGTTTCCCGAATATATCGGTGTATACAATTATCAAATTTGATGGTTTTATACGGTTGTAATCGACCGTCAAAGTTTAAAAAAGTGCCGATGTGCATAATTTCTACGCAATACTTTTGCATTTTTGCGAAAAGTTGTTTATTTAGCACGAATTCGCTCAAAAGTATCGGATTCTGTAGACATTTCTGATGAAGAAACCATTCACGAAAAATGTCGGAACGGTTTTAAATTCGGATTGTTTGAGAAAATACCCAGCAGGAACGCGTGCACGGTGTTTTTCCGCTTGGCGGCAGTGGCGACCATTGCTCGTCTGACGTGTCTCGCCAGGGCCGTGGCTTCGCGCAATCGACACGGTGCCCCGTAGAACGGTCCTTAGCTATAGGAGTCAAAATTTGTTTTGAATTTTTTTTGGCCTTCGACTACTTTCGAAGTATCAATGAATATTGTTTAATAAAAATACAATTTCTTACATGTATAATAGTAACATTTGTACATTACTTCCAAAAATATAGACGAATATACAATATTTTTTATTTATTAAAATTGTATTATTCACTAATTTCTTATAATTATGTAAGTATTTATATACAACAAAATATTATTACAATTTAACTTAGATATAGGTATAAATATAATTAAAATAATGCATAGGTGTTAGTATTTCTCTTTTATCAAGCTAAATTTCTTTGTATCGGGGTAGAATTGTCGATATTCTTCCAAAACTTGTAAAATGTATTGTTTGTTGTCTTCATTTGTTGTTAATATGTCATTGTAGTCTGACATCAGTTTTACGCCTCGCTCCGCAGTGTCATTCACAATTTTCAAATTCCGTACAATTTCTAAACCCGCTTTATAATCTTCGTCGTTTTCCCAGGTTTCCGGATCTAGTTGCAAAAAATTTGTCGATATATTAAATCTTGTAAAAAAATTTTTGCTTTCTCCTGAAATAAATTTTTCCACGCTGGCATTAACATAATTTTTTATGTCAATATTTTTTATAACAATTTTTTTTAAAGAAATTTTTGTATCGATTTCATCTAACTTTGTAACCATACGCCTTTTTACATCCAAAGATAAATCTGCACCAAAAAAAGATAGAGCTGCACATTCTGGCGTCAAATACCATAAATGGCCACTAAATTTACGTAATCCAATTTGGCTTATCTTTTTGTCAACTGCTTCGTATGCATAAAGCTGTTGCACAAATCTTAAGTCCTGATGCGGAGCTTTTTCAGGAATTGGAGCACTAAACCATGCTTCAATGTATAAACTAGTTAAAAATATACATATATCCTTAATTCCTACCATTTCTTCGGAACTTAATGCAAATTCTTCGCGGAATAAATATATCGTTAATATATATAAGACTATTTATTGTGAGTTTATACAGTTAACAAACCAGAATCTGTTTCTCTGTAAACCAAAGTATTTTATTTATTTATTACTGTACATTGAAATATTGAATTATTATTTACACTATCTACATTCTCACCTGTAAACCAAAGAAACGACAATTAAAGTTCATTAATTAATCTTTCCCCTATTTTCACTCTTCGTCCATTCTGCCTAACCTTTTCACACGTGCTCTGTCCTACCTTCCTCCTTCTATATCCCTCTCTCGATATTACAGATTCCCTACTGTTCTACAGTCCCGCTCGCGTGGGACTGGGCACATTCAAGTGAAGAACGTACACTTTCTTTACATCTCCCCCCCGCCGGGAGTTCTTCAGTTATACATATCTATATTTTCTTCTTTAATCATGAATCCTCTTCCAACTCGTCTGCATCTGTGTCTCCTTCGTCTACTGAAATTGGTATTAATTTGCTTATGTGAAAGAGACCTGTGTCGGATTTTCTTCTCCCCGTTGCTAATTTATAAATTGAGTTTGATATTTTTTCAATTATTTCAAATGGTCCTATCCTTAATTTGTCCATTTTTCTCCTATTTAGTTTATTTCCGTTTTCCACATAAGCTTTATTTCCGACGTTAAATATATATTCTTTTCTGTTTTTATCAAATAGTTTTTTATTGTATTTGTGGGATCTGATTGTATTTTCTAGCGCTAGTTTTTTATCTCTATCCCAGCTTTCCTTATTATTTATTTCTTTTAATTCCTTTGGACGAATGCTTACATCTGTACCATCTAGTAGGTACTCTGGTGCGAAGCCTGTCACTGAGTGCTCTGTTGTATTGTATTTTTTTACACATTCCTGCGCTATTGTTGTCCAGGCTTTTTTATTATCTTTCTCATTAACTCTACATCTTATTTTGTTTACAATGGTCTGATTCAGTATTTCATTTAATCCATTGGAAAAGGGCGCATTTACTGCAGTGAATATTATTTTTATTCCCTCCTCTTTCAGAAATTCTTTAAATTCTTTTGAGTTGATGCCTGGGTATTGATCTGTGAGGATCACATTTATATGATCTGTCTCTAGTACTTTCTTAGTTAGTTATTTTTAGTAGTACCAAGTATTTCTTGGTGGATCTAGATCCTCCAAAACCACCGATGGTGTCTATTGATACTATTTCAAACGGTTTTGATGCCGGCCCTAGATGTGACATCAAGCCGAGTTTTCTTTGCCCTCTTGATTTATTTTCTATGCACACTTCACATTTTTTACATGCTTCTATAATATTTCTAGTTAGATTTTTTGCTGTGTACACTGGGCTAATTTTTTTCATCATCTGTCTAATACCTATGTGGCACCAATTTTTGTGCACTTGATTTATAATTTTTTTACTAAATTCTTCCGATAGTATGATTTTTTCTCTCTTTTTCGTTTTCTTGTAGTATATTTCATTTTTGTGTTTCAGGCCTTGTCTTTTTCTCTTTATTTCCTCGTTCTTTTCCTGATCCGATATTATCTCGTCTAATTTTATTAAGTTTATTGTTTTTAACAAATCCTCCTCATTTTCTTCTGGTTCTAAAACTGGGTTCCTGCTTAAGCTGTTACGTCCTGAAGGGACAGTTGTGAACCACCCTGAGCGGTTAGAGTGATCCACGGGGTTCGCTGCTCGGTCAAGGTGCTAAAGCACGCCTTGACTATACTCGCGGGGGAGTGAGGAAGGTGATAAGGGATTAAATCAAATTGCACGAAGGATTTAGAGGGATAAACAGTGGCAAAATATATTGTTACATGTAGTGTACTGTAAAGTCCTACCTTGAGACGGCGCTCCGTCTCAGCTGTCGCTCGCTGTGTCAGTCGAATATCGCTCGGACGTCGGTCCTCTGAAGACCGCCGAATCGCACTGTCTCTAATCGTCTCTTATTCTACGCGTTCCTACGCCGGACACGAGTGACGCACAAGGGCTCTTCCGGCTAGGCCGTTCTCGGTATATCGGATGGAGTTACCCTTGCACGGTTTATTGACGGCCGATCGTAATTCGCGGACTAGACGCTGTGAGGCGATCGCGGCTTCTTGACGACTCTCTCGCTCGTCCTGACTTCCTAAGTCGAGTTCCCGAATAAGAATAATCTTTACGCGGTTCGCGATCGCGGACCGAACCTCGGACGATCCCCTCGAATGGGGGAAACTGCCCCGTCAGCAGCTGCCGCTTGCTTCACTAATTCTCCGGATATTTCGCAATGATCGGGGCCCGGGCCGAGCGCGGTCGTTGTCCCTAACGCTGTTGCCACGGGCTCAGCACAACGTGACTGCTATACGCGAGGCGATTCCGCTGAATCGCCTTTGCGAAATCAAACGGCGCGAGGACAGCTAGCACGGGATGGACCTGAAGGGCCCATGTAACAAAGCAATCAGCTTCTAAGTTCTCTTTTCCTGGCACGTACTTTATTTTAAAATCATACTGTGATAGGTAATATATTAAGTCACCTAGCTCTTCGTCCGTTCGTGATCTTATATTCATATTTTCCAGGGGCTTATGGTCTGAGTATACTGTAAACTGTTTACCCATAAGCCAGTGTTGCCAGTATTTCACTGCTTCTTTTATTGCCAAGCATTCTAAGTAGACAGCTTTTTTCGCTTTTGGACTTCGTTTAATTTCTTTGAGAAATATGCTACCGGTTTATCTTTACCATCTACTTGTGTCTGCTTTAGGATTGCCCCGATACCTTCTATCGATGCATCTGTGTATATTACGATAGGGAGTTCTTGGTCAAATATTTCTAAGACCGGCTGTGAACATAGCAGTTCCTTTATTTTATTAAATGCAGTTTCACATTTCTCCGTCCATATGAATTTTTCATTTTTTCTTAGTAGTTTATGTAATGGATCTAGAGTTATTGCACTGTTTGGTAAATATTCGTGATAGAAGTTTATTTTCCCTAAAAATTGCCGGATGTTTTTCTGTGTTTTTGGGGTGGGAAAATCCCGTATCGAGATTAGATTGTCTTTGAGTGGTTTTACTGAGTTGTTATGTATTATGTGTCCGAGATATTTCACTGAATCTATAGCGAATGTACATTTTTTTAACTTTAATCTAAAGCCCTCTTTTTTTATTGCTTCTAGTGTCTGTTTAATATGTTTTATATGTTCTTCGAACGATACTGAGTGTATTAAAATATCATCGATATAATTCATTGCAAATTTTGTCAACCCATGTTTTCTTAGTATGTTACTTAAAATTCTTTGGAAGGTTGCTGGTGCTGTTTTTAGACCAAATGGTAAGCAGGTCCACTGAAAGTGTCCTTCTTGTGTAACAAATCCTGTTTTATTTCTATCTTCGATTCGCAAGGGTATGGACCAGAAAGCTGAATTTATATCTAGAGTTGTGAAATGTTGGCAGTTTCTAGCTCTTACTATTATATCATCTATTAGTGGGAATGGCTGTTGTTGTGGTACTATGATTTTATTGAGGTCTGTAAAGTCAATGCAAAGTCTAGATTTTTTGTTTTCCTCCTTTTTAAACGCCAATGTTACTGGCGCCGAAAATGGGCTATATGATTCTTCAATAAGGTTTTTCTCTAAGAGTTTTGCAATTTGTTCTTCTATTTCTTTTTTATCTTTCATGGAGCATCTGTAAGGTCGTTTACTGCAATATTTATCGATTACTAAATCGATTCGTGCCTCATAATCCTTTACGGTTCCGATGTCATACTTATCTTTTGCAAATATCGTTTTATATTTCTCTATAATTCTTTCTATTCGACTTCTTTTCTTTTTTTCTAAGTGACTTACTTTTATTTGGAAGTCTTCGTGAATGTGTTCATTAAAGTTTATTGAATACGTTTCTATTTTTTCTTCTTGTTTTTCTGTAATGTTTTTATCGATTGTACTATCTGTCTTTCTTGTATTTATCTCTTTCACTTGTTTTATTTTCAGGTTTTCGTCTTGTATTAGTCTAAATTTCTTTATCATATCTAGACCTATGATAAACTCTTCAAAGTCTTCGTTTTCTACGATAAATACATCTATTTCTTTTTCAATATCAAAAATTTTTATTTTGATCGTTATTAGACCTTTTGTGCTTTTTACACCATTAACCGTTTTTAGAAGTATTTTGTTCACATCTTCTCTCTCTTCTATAATCTTAATCAATTTAGCATTTATGAGGGAAATTTGTGATCCTGAGTCATATGTTCCTTTTACTTCTAACTTATTCTCTAATAATATTTTTATTTTGATTAATGGTGTGGTTATTCGTTTTTTGTTTCTCTATTTAATCCTACTTCTATTACCGAGTTACTCCCTACAGCACCATATTTATTGTTTCTTTCTTTTTCACCTTCCTTCTTTCTAAACCAGCAGCCTTCTTCTGGGTGGTATCTAATGCCCTTATTTAAACTTTCACAGTTTCTGCATGGCTTCTTCTCTTCATATTTCTTCCTATACTCGACTTTTTCTCCTTTCTTTCTTAAACTATTGTTTTTATTTATCAAATCTTCGCATTTTCTAACTTCATTAAATAATTCAGTCGAGTCTTTACATTTCTTTTTGTCTATTCTATTTCTTATGAATTCAGGCAAGCCTGCTGCTATAAGTATTACTAGGGTGCTTGAACTTATGTTTTTATCCATGTCTAATAATAATCTCTCTTTTCTCATAGCATATTCAATTAATAAACCCTCTTTGTATTTAAATGATATAGCATATATCCCTGTACTCCATCCTTGGTCTGCAAAGGTCTCTAAAAATCTAGCCTTCCATACCGACCATTCAGCACTCACTGTCAATTTTGTCAGTGTTGCACAGTGCCAGTCCAGACATGTCTTATCTAAGAATAATCTTAATATCTCAATCTTTGTGCTGTCTTCCGTAATTTCAAACCTTGTACATTCTTTTTCGAATGTTTCTAACCACTGTTCAGCGTTTGAATGTTTACTTGTGAACTTCTCCACCATGAACTTCTCTGCTATATTTTTCAAGTTCCGTTGGCTTCCTTTCTTTTGTGTCGTTTCCTCTTCTTTTTCTATTTTCTCTGTTATCTCATCTAAATACGTCTCGTCACACATTATGTTTTCTTCTTCATCTATATACATTTTCTCCATTTCTTTGGTTAGTGAAATCCACACCTTCCTTACTTGATGCCTCTTGGTCAAACTCTTTTTCACTCTTTTATAGACCTCCGTTTTCATTAATTCTTTGTGTTTCTCTATGTATGTCATCTCTTCTGGCAGAGCATACTGCTTGTTGTCCTCTGTTGTAATTGAGGTTATGACGATGATGTTGGTTTTTGGCTCTTTTGGTGATGCCACATATTTAAATTCAAACATTAGTTTTGTTGCCATTTTAGCAGAAATTGTCGTTTTATAAGACTATTTATTGTGAGTTTATACAGTTAACAAACCAGAATCTGTTTCTCTGTAAACCAAAGTATTTTATTTATTTATTACTGTACATTGAAATATTGAATTATTATTTACACTATCTACATTCTCACCTGTAAACCAAAGAAACGACAATTAAAGTTCATTAATTAATCTTTCCCCTATTTTCACTCTTCGTCCATTCTGCCTAACCTTTTCACACGTGCTCTGTCCTACCTTCCTCCTTCTATATCCCTCTCTCGATATTACAGATTCCCTACTGTTCTACAGTCCCGCTCGCGTGGGACTGGGCACATTCAAGTGAAGAACGTACACTTTCTTTACATATATATATGGCTTTAGCCATCCATCTGGCATGGTGGAAAGCTCCAGGAACATGAAAACGATTTCCTTTGGCACAAGTTCCACCAAGAAAAATAATCATTAATTCGAGGAATTCCACATAATCACCTCTTGGTTGCTTTTGCTGTATAGTATTGAAGCAGAAGTTCAATTTTAATTCTATGTCTTGGAGCTTTCCACTAATATAATCATCTTCTATACCTGACCGAAAATTTGATTGTTTAATAGTCGGCCAAGCTTTTTGAAATTTCTTAAATAACGGTATTTCAGGAGCTGAAGATTTCGATATTTTTTCTTCGAATACACATTTTAAAACTAATTCGTACATATGGTGACGACACGGAAAGTACAATAAATCCCGCCCGACCATTTGCTCTAAAATAACGCATGCACCTTTTAATCGTCCCATATTTGTAGCAGTTGTATCGCAGCAAATCGCTTGTACCGAATCTGTTAGTTGCCAATTTTCTAGCATTTCGAATATGGCTAATGCATGTTCTTTACCAGTAGATTCTACTATCGCAGGAACCCCCAAGAGTTTTTCTTTTTGTTGATATGTAATAACTATTGGCAATCTCTCTACCCGTCCTTTGCCAGATAAGCATGGTAGCATTTTCCCATCCCAATGAACGGTTATAATTTTAGGTAAATTTTCTTGAAATACTTCCCGCAATTTCACGGTGCGTTCTGCGCGAAGATGATGGCGGATACGCCGAATTGAAGATCGGTTAATGATCAAATCGGTTAATCTATGTCCTAATGATTCGGCAGTAGCAATGATGATGCGAACTGCATTGCGATCACTCACTTTGCAGTTGTCCAATGTTGCGATGTTAGCAAAAGTTTGGAGCAACGCACGTGGCAGGATGGGACACTCGCGAACTGGTTTAAACATAGCTTAAAGACTTTAATGGTAACGGCTATGTTAAATTTACAATATTTACAGTTTGTACAATAAAGATCCGTTATGCACGTTATTAGGTTTGATTTACAGCTCTAAGACACTTAACAGCACTAATTCCTACGCTGTAGGCAATTTCTATTTAAGCGGCGATAAAGCACGTGGATTCGGCGCGAATCCAGTAAAAGCGAAGCAATTCAAGCGAACATTAGCAAGCGGAAGCGATTTCAAAGCGTGTTACCTGGTGGACGGCTCGTCGACAAGTAGATCGAGGAAATCTCGGGCGATTTCCTCGAATCCGCTTGCTCTCCCCCTTCCATCGATCGCCGATCGATGGAAGGGAGATAGGATCGATGCTCCACATGAACAAGGGGGGGGGGGGATAGGACAATGCGTCACCACGCCTGAGTGATCTAGATCTCGGGAGATGGCGCGATAAGTGCGATTTCTCGAACATGCGACGAGTTTCATATTAATAACATCCTGTTTCCCCCTTTGCTTCTTTGGGTTACTTGGACTCGGTTCATTAAGAAAATCAGGCTCCTGTGTAATAGAACCTGTGAATGCAGAAGATTCTGGTTCATCACTAGATGAAGTTGATTCAAGTTGTGCTAATTCTGCAATACAAGAAAAAAAAGTTACCTCAAGTCTAGAAATACGTTAAAACAAATTAAAAATTAGAAATACATATATGTATATCAAATTTAAATATATATACCTTCTACTTCCGCCATCACTTCAAATCGTTGTTTGCGTATCTCATCTTCTTCTTGTCGAATTGTTTTCCGCTGTTCCTTTTCTGTTAAATTTCTATCTACTCCAATCATTGATCCTGGTCTCCCCTTTTGTCTTTGATTTAATAGAAAATGTTTGTCACTTTCTATATGCATCATTGTTAATGCATCACTATGTGCGATATCAAAAAGATCGCCTAGTGAGTCAAGAAATTCCTTTTCTTTGCTTTCTTGTAGTTCACTTCGGCGCTTTTCGGACCGTTGCAATAGTCGCACACTTTCATACAACGCTATTAGTTTTGTAATACTATTGTACGATTGTTTTACAGGGATACGTGCTTTCTCCCAAAATACTTCCACTTCTTTTATTACCATCGCGGCACTTGGTCGAATATCTAATTTTACTTTTCGCAAATTGTAATACAATACACGTAAAACTTGTCCATTACTAGGAAGTTTTGAGCTAACAATTTGACTTTCGTCATGTCCCAGCAAGTATATTTTATTAGAACTTCTGGTGTCCATTTTTCTAAATTCACGTTCCGTTTAGCACTCCTTTATATCAACGCGAACTGGCGATGCGCGCTGTTTTAATAAAGTCCAAGAACCGGATAATATACTTGTAAATATTAACGACTCGACACCGTACCTTCAAGGGCTACTACAAGACTGAGAACTCGCGTCACTTTTGGAGGGCAATTTATACAGCCCTCGCACAGGTACGCGTTCTTCAAGCGACGCCAGAAACGCGCCGGAAAAATTGGCGCCAAAATGCGATACTATCCACTTCCGCACGCCGAAAAATACCTGCCAGTCAGGTAACGCGGCGATAGCCTGACTCACTCCGGCCCACGGCGAAAAACCGGAGAGTAGGAGAGACCGAGGTTAGTTGTCTCAAGGGGTAGGTTGACTAATTGTTAATAACCTTGCACCGACATATGCTTTACTGCGAAAAGATTCACTGTAGAAAGAAGTTACTTCTACTATGCCATTCATTTATGTCCGTTATAAGCGTTTGTAAAAAAATTGATTATGTAAGTAAATATTTTTTCTTAAAGATTTTATTTTCTCACGCTCTATATAGTTACAATAGAATAAATGTTAAGGGACTATTTTAAAGTTTGTTGATTAGACGATCTATTGAGATAGTATTTTTGTTTATACACAAATAAATGAAGATTATATAGATTATTGAAGTTAAAATGATCGGTCGGGGCTGGTTGACTACTAACGTTAATAAGGTTTAAACTGTTATTTTGTTATTTATAAAGTGATTTTTATTTTTTGTTTAAATTTCGCGATGTTATAAATATATTATAATTAATGTTTAAGTTGAAAAATTTTTCAGCTTATTATTAAAATATGAAAGAAAGAAATTAATATTTTATAATGAAACAACTCTTGTGACATTGTGTTATTTTATTACGACTGAGATAAGTTACTAATAACATTTTCTTAACTGATGACCAGCACGGAAGGTGTTAGAAAAACATTAAAATACCTTAATTGTTGTCACATTGAGTCAACATTAATAATTTAATCAGATAGGCAAATGTATGCTCTATCAAATATATTAACCGGTTTAATGATATTTCGTCCACATAATTCATTAAAAATCAAAAATTGAAAAACTGGCCTACCAGCTCTGATCTCCCCTACCCACCTACGCTAAACGGTACAATTATCTCTTACTTGGGAAGGCAAGCTAGTGACGAAGCCGCTAACGTTACAATAAAAGGTCCTTCGCAGGGAAAAACCAGTGAGGGTGACTAAATGGATGACTGGGTTTTATACCTCAGGTAGCTGGCTTACGTACTGCCGTAACTCAGACGCTGTTTTATATGTTAAGACTAATTCAAAGATTTTGAGTTTATTGTTGGAAGTAATATACAAATGTTACTATTATACATGTAAGAAATTATACTTTTATTAAACAATATTCATTGATACTTCGAAAGTAGCCGAAGACCCAAAAAAATTCATAACAAATTATGACTCTTATAGCTAAGGAGCATTCTACGGGGCACCGCGTCGATTGCGCGTAGCCACGGCCCTGGCGAGACGCGACAGGCTAGCCATGGCCGCCAGGCGGCAAAACACCGTGCACGCGTTCCCGATGGATATTTTCTCGAACAGTCCGAGTTATAAACCGTTCTGACATTTTTCGTGAATGGTTTCTTCATCAGAAATGTCTACAGAATTCGATACAATGTAGCGAATTTGTGCTAGATAAACAACTTTTCGTAAAAATGCAGAAATATTGGGATGTCACGATATTTTCAAAACTTCAACTCAAATGCGACACGGGTTCCCGTTGTCCAATCACTTTGAAACTTTACACATATCATTTTCTCACCAAACCTCATATTTTAGGCGGGTAAGGCCAAAAAAAAAAAAAAAAAAAAAATTCGACCCCTATAGCTAAGGACCACCCTAACCCACATATAACTCGTTAATACTGTCTCCTTATTTCCTAGTAAGTAATATCCTATACCTTAAAACACAAATCACCTCCAACCAAAAATTTTATCTTTTTTTCAAGCAGATCTGTCATTGACTAGTATTTAAAAATATTGATATTTTGAAGCCATTGTATACTGTAAGTAGAACTCAAACTTGTTTGAATTTCGTCGGGTTTGGTTTCATTTTTATTAGAAAAATCTCATCCATACGTTGGAAATATTCTCATTATGCTAAAACCAAAAATATAAACATTTTATTCGAGCTTGCCACGCATACTATTTATGTGGACTACCCGTCGGCGGATGGTCTTAGAGGGTCGCCTGTTTACGAGCGGTCCCACAATGGAAAGGGATGCGGATCGCCAGGTATCGTCAGAAATGTTCGTCCACTGCGTTCCTACCGACGCGAACATCGACGCGAACAGCGTGTGAGCGATCATGTTCGCGAGAAAAGACGAAAACGTTTTTGTTCGTGTTTTTGTTCGTATTCGCCTTGGTGTAAACCCGGCATTAGGGCCGACCGTAATCGGGTCTCATTGTTAATGATAGGGACCGTCAGTTATCTGGTCACAGTTATTAGGACCGACAGTTATTGGGTGGCAGTCATACGGACAAGACGATTTTTAAGGTGACAGTTATAGGTACACTAGGATCCCTCGCGAATTTCAATTAATTATTAATAAATTCTTCATTTTTAATTCATAAAACTATTTTTTTTTAATTAAAGAGATGTTAAATAATATTATGTTTCAATCTGAGACGATTCTTAAGTTAAACAACACGTGAAATAATTAAATGAAGTTCAGTTATAATCTTAAGGTGGCAGTAATTGGGACATCTACCCTAGTATTGCATATTATATGCATTGTTCGTACGATGCATCGATATCGACGTATCGATGTCGCCGCGACGCGGATTGTGTTTCATGGTTCGTAGACGAACTAAAAATTTTTGCGAATTTTGCTAAACCCATCCTGGCCAGTAATGTTCCCATGCATGATTTAACCACTGAACAGTGGACGACATTTCACAATGCAACACACTGTCATATTTGCGAAGAACCATTCGAGGCTAGCGATGTACGAGTTCGCGACCATTCTCATCTCTCCGGACGGTTTAGAAGTCCAGCACATATGGAGTGCAATTTAAATTATAAAAACGTGTTTTACATCCCCATAGTTTTCCATAATTTATCAGGCTACGATTCACACTTCATTATCGAGAAAATAGCTACCGCTTTTGAAGGTCACGTTGATGTATTGCCCATAACGAAAGAAAAGTACACTTCATTCACAAAAAATGTCGAAGATACGACTGAATCGGACTCGCGAAATTATATTAAATTGCGATTCACCGATTCGTACAAATTTCTAAATACCAGTCCCGATAAATTAGCATCTTTTCTTAGCACAGATCAATTAAAAAATTTAAAATCCAAATTTGATACATTATCCACCAAAGATTTCAATTTATTGACGCGAAAGGGTGTCTTTCCATACGAATACGTTGATTGCGCGAACAAGCTGCAGGACCCATGTTTACCACCGCGCGAGTCATTCTACAGTTCATTAACGGGTGAGACTGTATCCGAGATCGATTACGTACACGCCAAGACTGTCTGGCAGCGTTTTGGCATTAGAACCTTGGGCGAATACAACGACTTGTATTTGAAAACAGATGTCTTGTTATTGGCAGATATTTTTGAAAATTTTCGCAAAAGTTGTATCAAGAGTTATGGATTAGATTCAGCGCATTATTATACTCTACGTGGTTTCACGTGGGATGCAATGTTAAAACATACCAAAATTACATTCGAATTGCTCACTGACATTGATATGATCATGTTTATCGAACGCGGTATACGCGGTGGTTTAAGTCAATGTTCCGGAAGATACGCACATGCCAATAACAAGTACATGCCATCTTACGACGCATCGGAAGAGTCATCGTACTTGATGTACTTTGACGTGAATAATTTGTATGGATGGGCAATGTGTCAGCCCCTGCCACACGCTAAATTTCAGTGGGTCGAAGATGTTGCAAATTTTAACGTGTCTTCAATCTCGATCGATTCGCCCACGGGATACATTATCGAGGTAGATCTGGAATATCCGCAACGTCTGCACGACGCTTATGCTGATCTACCGTTCTGCCCGACGCGTGCCAAACCACCTGGCAGCAGGCAGGACAAGTTACTCGCGACGGTATATGATAAGCAGCGTTACGTCATCTATTATCGCAACCTGCAGCAGTGCACACGTGACGGTCTTCTTATTACAAAAATACATCGCGTGCTTCAATTCGCTCAATCACCCTGGCTCCGCGATTACATCGAACTAAATACACGGTTTAGAACAGGCGCGACAAACGATTTTGAAAAAAATTTGTACAAATTGATGAACAACGCGGTATTCGGTAAAACTATAGAAAATGTACGAAATCATGTGGATTTAAAACTTTTGACACATTGGGAAGAGCGATATGGCGCGGAGGCAATGATCGCGAAACCGAATTTCCACAGCAGAAGTGTTTTTTCGGAAAATTTAATAGCTGTTGAATTGCGAAAACTCGAGGAGAAATTCAACAAACCGATATATGTGGGCATGTGCATTCTAGACGTATCAAACATTTGTTTGTATGAATTTCATCACGAGTACATGTCTCCACTGCATGGAAAAAATTTTAAAATTCTATACACCGATACAGACAGTCTTATTTATCATATTCGATGCGAAGATATCTACAAGTCCATGAAAGATAAGATCTGTAGATTCGACACAAGCGATTATCCTATGGACAATCCATATAATATGCCACACTTAAATAAGAAGGTTCCGCGGCTGATGAAGGATGAAAATAACGGTGCGATAATGACCGAATTCGTAGGTCTTAGAGCGAAAATGTATGCACTTCGCATAGATGGTAAAAAAGATACGAAAAAGGCGAAAGGCGTCAAGACCAACGTCATAGCTAGAACGATAACTTTCGACGACTACGCGCAGTGTTTGCAAAGGGAGATCGAAATGGTCCGCAGACAATCATCCATACGGTCTAAATTGCATAAAGTGTACACAATTTCGGAATCTAAAATCGCTCTAAGCCCACACGATGACAAGCGGTATATCGTACTCGATTCGACCGACACTCTGCCTTGGGGACATTATAATATACCATTATAAAAATATCATTGAAAAATTGAAATTATTGTATTTATTGGTGTATAGTTTCATAAAGGGGGGGAGAGGAGGGGGCGATGGTGAAATCAGATATTAAATAAACATAGGGTTCTGGAATACCAAAGTCTCTGTTAATCCAATGAAAATTCAGTTATTTTATGAATTCACTGAATTTATTGAAAACTTATATATATATCTTTCTTTGCTATCCATGGGCTAGTAAATAAAGATATATAAGTCTTCTACTATTGAGCGTAAACATTTTCCACATATTGTTCTTCAAAGTTCGATTGAAACGTTCTACGACGGAGGCCTTCATCACCGAATACGTCGAATAATGATTAATGTCGTGCTTTCTCAAGAGTTTCTGCATATCGGCGTTGTAAAATTCTTTTCCTTGATCGGTTTGCAAATTTTTCGGATATCGATCTCTAAATATCTTTGCAAACGCTTTAGTCACCTCAGCACCACTTTTAGTCTTGAGCGGCAACGCCCACGCATACTTGCTCAACACATCGATGATGGTAAGTATGTAGTGGTGACCTTGGTTGAAACGCGAGTATGGACGCATTTCTACAATGTCAGCTTGCCACAAATCATCGTATCCATGCACTACGACGCGTCTCCGCGGGAAATGTCTTCGAGCTGGAGCGTGCAATTCCTCAACGAGTTGTCGCTTCTTGTGACCATGGTTTTCTTCTATACTCTTGGATTTCGATAATGGCTGTATGTTTGATCGCAAAGGACATGAATGATGCGATAATTATCGTGTACGTGTATTATGTGCTTCCCGTCGGTCTCGGGAAATTCTGGACAAGTTCATGTTCCGCAGCAAAAGCGGCTATAGCCTCTTTAACTTTACGCATTTCATTGTCCGGCTGTGAGCTAGAATTCAATGCCTGCGATATCTTTTGAACGCTGTTTTGCAACGTCAGCATATCTCTTTGAAACACGACCAGCTTCCTCTCTAATTCTTCCTGCTGCTCTCTCAAAAGTTTAATGCTCTTTTCCACGTATAGTTTATTGACAACATCGGTGTCGGTTGTGGGTTGCGCTACACGTCGTATCTTGCGTGATTTTGCATCAAAGTCTGCACCAGTCACGCAGAGAGCGTTATCTCGCATGTAATTTCGAAGCAAACCGCTCCATTTGTAATAGTCCATTCTAGCTGCTCCACTCTTCTCGAGCGATACCCCAAATTTGTTGATTGGCATCTCGATGCATACAGTGCACATCATCGGCGTGCGGTTTAATTTATAATGAGGCCAACCTCGCGGAGTTCCTCGATAATCGACAGAATTTCGGGATCATGAGAGTTGTTACCTGCCTGACGCGACGCTTCAAGCAAACGCAACCGATCAACCAACTCGTTGGGATCGTCCCAGTGCACATAATCGATCTTATTATCGTTTACCACCATGGTTCGCGGTGCCGTTAGACCTTTTCCTGCTCTACTAGCCGATGCGCGAGGGAGTAGCGGTGCAATTACATGTTTATACTTGTGTCCCTTATTACCCAATATGGGATTTTCAGCACCATGCTCGCGTCTGTGGGCGTTCGTCGCCAATAGTATACTTTTGTATTTTTGTTTATCGACATCGGTGTATATAGCATCGTCTGGAATTCTCTTGAAAATCAGTTCGTAAAGGCCGGGTGTTCCTCTGTATTTTACACCATCTATGATTATATTATCATCCTTGTCTATGTCGAAAGCTTTATCCCCAAGCATCGTTTTACTATTGCTAAAGTATACACCGTACACATAGTCCATTATTGTGTCCTTATCACCACTTAGGATTGTTTTCATGTATTTTTGCCCTAGCGGACCGAAATGACTGCGAAACGTTTCTTGTCCCTCGGATGTTTGGAGTTGCTGTCTAATAGATGTTACAAACGACTCATCCGGAGTAGTTTCAAAAACGTCATCATCATTGGTTGTGAGCAATTGTACGCTGGGAGGAACCGAGGACTCGTTTGATGTGACATTCTGTCGTTTTCGTTTCGATTGAACTGGTTTTGAGGTTATGGGTGAATATTCTGATGACATGAGTTCCCTTTCAGATGGATTTTTGTTTTAGACGTTAATGTTTCATTCCTATCAACGTCTGTGCTCATCAACGGTGATGCGTCATGATGCTCATGAGCTTCCGCTCCTGTGGTATTTTCCGCAATATGTTTCAAGGGTTCGACGATAGGTTTAAAGTATCTCTCCAACGCGATATCTTCCTCCATTTTGAGTAGTTAGTCTATGCCGATTCTGGATCAAGTGGGGGCGAGGGGGTGAGGCGGGTGCTCGCAGGATTTCAGACGATTCCAGAAGTATGGTGGTTCGAAGATCCAATGGCTAATCGTCGTCGTCGTCGTCGTCGTTTTATCGTTGTTGCTGTTTGCCCGAATCGCGATCTCTTTGGCGACGAACTCGTGTTCGTTATTGAAACCTTGCAGATCGACAATGGCGAACATTATTATTCGTTTAGGTAGCACCGTCGGCGATGGTGCCAGAACAGTAACTGAGGTCTTCGACATCGGCGTTTTAAAACAGTAGCAGTATCCGCAGTAGTAGTATTAGTAGTAGTAGTAGTAGTAATCTTTTACATACGCATGCTATATCAATTTGCGTACCACGTTGGTTAAAGAGCTGTATTCGACTATACGATCGTGTATCATCAAACAGTACGCGGTAGTGTTAGCGGGAATATTTTCTTTGAATTCGAAATCTATTCGCACGTCAACCGTAGCGTTCTTCAACGACTCGTTTTGCCTAGAACAATCTATGACCACGATAGGTGCGTATTGTAAGAATTCGATCGCGTTCAGCAACGGTTCTCCGTGACCGTAGTACGATCGACCGAATTTCGCGTACATATCGTACAGGAGCGCATATTTATTCCTATCGAAATCCAAGTTCAAGTCGTCGTACGGAAACGCCTCGGAATTTAGGTAGAGTCGAAAGTTCGTGAGATTATTCGGATCGAATCTGCTCGCGGATTTATCAGGACGATTCTTTCGATCGGTTTGCATGGCGAATAACGCGTATCGAGGTTTCTCGATTTGCGACGTAGCTTTCACGGTCCACGTGTGTTTCGTTGTAGCTTGCAGTAACGGGTACTCGTGCAGGCTCCACGATCGGAAACTCATCGCGATCGGGCGACCGCTTTCCAGGATACGCAGCATCGATAGTTTATTCACTTCCTCCAAAACGACGTGAGGCATACGCCACTGTACCTTGCGTATCTCTAGTTTCGGCCACGCAGCGGCGGAGGTGCAATGCATCACGTGCGTATCGACTCGCGATCGTATAATAATCAGCTCGTGGCGCGCGTTCATTACGATATGTTTGTAATCCTCGCAGAATCCTAATAACACGTTCAGGGGTACGCAGAAATTGAAAGCTCCCGAATGAAACATGTCGTTATCGTAATCGATGGCATAATTCCAACCAGCATTCGCGAGCACTTTGCTTCTATCGGCCGACAACGAAACGTAATTTTTCAACGTGGTAGTGATTCCTGGATTTCGGCAACGATCGATCTCGACACCGTTCAATTCGTATCGAATCTCATCGAACATGAACGCAACGCAATTATTGTCGAGAACAGCGGTCGCGGACGTTGCCTGAGCTGTCGCGTCCTGCGCAGTCAACGTGCCGCGACCTTCGATGTAGAGAAAACTTTCGCACGGAAGAGTGTACAGATCTTGATGCTGTATGGGGATTCTTATCTCATCGCTATTGTCGAACGTCGTGTTGGCGTACGGATTGTACGTGTGGAACTCGATCTTCGTGATACGATTGTCGAAGGTTGGCGTATTCGCCACATCCAGAATAATCGACATCGTGGTGGCGTGTCTAATGGGCTACGATGAATCCTAGCGATCGTAGGAAACGTGCGTTTCGACGAGTCAACGGCTTGCTTCTCCTTATGGGGCCTTTTCTTATCGCTCCACCCGTCCTTATTCTTCTACTTTCGCCTATCGATAAAGGGTCCCGCCGATGACGCGTGACAGAGACGGTAGGAGTAGCAGCGGCAGCGACGATTGATGATTCGTACTTGTGATCTAACACTAACATACTACACACACTACCTATCGCGCGGACGTCGTTGAACGTGCAAACGAATCGTTATTTCTTCTCCGCGGAAGTCTATAGGACGATCGTATTGATCGACGATGCACAACGATAGATCGTGTATTGCTCGCGCGACGATCGGCAGGTAAATGACATGTCGCGGAGTTTCCGATATCTTATATCCCGGTGGCACGCGAGGCGAAAATTCGTGGATCGTGTGTACCGGTTTATCGTTGCTGTACGCGCCGGTAGTTATGTTGCACGTCACTCTGATCACGTTAACGTTGATAATATTCACGGGTGCGTCGGACTCGTGCCAGATTCTCGGTATTAAGACACGATTCGGGGAAAATCCTAACAACGAGCCTACGTTGTTCGGTTTCGTAAAGTCTACATAAAACGAACAGTACAGCTCGCTTTTCATTGTGTTGTTGTTAGCTCGTAGCATTAGAGGGTACTTGTCGTCATCGTCGTTCTCGTTGTTAACGCGATTTCGAGGATATCGATCGAGTAATCGTTGCTCCAGGTACTCGGCGATAGCGTCTAATTCGTAGGAACCGTGGGGGATCGTAATGTATTCATGAGCGGAGTCAGCGTTGGTACTGTTTTCACTGTTATAGTTCACGGCGAAATAGAATTTATCGTTGCTCGAGTCAATGTTTGGTATCGTGTGAAACGTCTCCAAGTCCGTGAGTCCTAATTCGTATTGACCATCACTCAAATCTATCGGCGGGAAATAATTTACCGTGAGCACGCTGCTGCGATCCGTTAACGTGAGCGTGAACGACATATCGATAGCACTCGCGAGACGGAGAGAAAGGAAGTGAGGCGCGCGTACGAATACTCGACAATTTATCGATATTATGTGTCTTTATTAAAGAAGATATAGAAACGAAATCTTAGTACACACTGTAATTAGTACGTACGCCATAATTCCATAGACTTTTGCTGTAAAAATTGCATGCATAAGTGACCGCAATTCATCTCGTCGAAACGTTGAAAACGATTGTGATTGTACGTGATTGTTGTACCGCGTCCGAAATAGCGAATCAATTCCGTTGGCGGTCGCAGATTCCCGAAACTATCAAAGTACTGTACTCGTGGCCCGCGTTTCGCGTACGCAACCCAGTGTGTACCGGCGCCTCGATTCTCATCCAGATTCGCGATGCCGCATTCGTTGCTGCGTGCACGCGTGGGAAGCGTGTCGCGCATAAACACCCCTCGAAAGAACGGAATGCTGGCACACTCTTGCTCTAATTGCAAGTTCGTCATAGGTTGTTGGTTTATCGCCGCCACCGCCGCCACGCGCCTACTCGATCGAAGTTTTTTTTTTTCTTCGTTTGTACTCGTCGTTGGCGCCGTCGTCTCGGGTTCAAGCCCGCGCCTCGCTTGTACGGTGTCAGGTGTAGCCCTCGACCCTCCATCGCCCGATGATGACGTAACGTTTCTTCCAGCTGTTTTCGAGAGGCCTTCGCGTCGATGACCGCTTTGGTTATACCAGCAGCTCCACCGCTCAATGCTCCGATAACTGATAAAGCGGGCAGCACGAACGGAAGAAACGGAAGAAATCCGCCGCGTTTTGCCACTCATAGATTGCGATGTCCTGTTCGTCGTCGTCGTCGTCGTCGTCGTCGTCGTCGTCGTCGTCGTCGTCGTCGTCGTCGTCGTCGTCGTCGTCGTCGTCGTCGTCGTCGTCGTCGTCGTCGTCGTCGTCGTCGTCGTCGTCGTCGTCGTCGTCGTCGTCGTCGTCGTCGTCGTCGTCGTCGTCGTCGTCGTCGTCGTCGTCGTCGTCGTCGTCGTCGTCGTCGTCGTCGTCGTCGTCGTCGTCGTCGTCGTCGTCATCGTCGTCGTCGTCGTCGTCGTCGTCGTCGTCGTCGTTGTGGATGTTTCCTTCCAGACTTTCTCTGTTTACGTTTCGTCCTTTTCATACCCATGCCGAGTTTAGTCTTAGCCTTCATCGTTGCCCACACTCCAGTCGCGGCTGCTTTTTCGCCAAAGGTTGCGTCGTTCCCGAAAACTCGTTCTCGCGCTCGTTCGGCTAACGCGCGATCAGCCTCGTGTCTTCCCTCTAAATCCTTTCGGCTAGAGTACGCGATATCGTGGTCGCGGCACGCTGCGTCCAGGGGATTCACACCTTCGTCGCCACGAGCCAATCGCTTTAGCAAATGCGTTCCCGGTCCGCAGAACTGATAACCCGGAACGTGTAGTTCGAACGGCAGACGGTTTATGATACCGTTCACGAGACCCGATCCAGTCTTTTTCTTCTTCTTCTTCTTCAGTTTCTTCTTCAGATTCTTCTTCAGATTCTTCCCTAGTCCGAAAGATGTCGCAGTCGTTGATGCTACCATATACGTTGGAATAATCACGATAGCTACTACAATAATAGACGCGTACGCACACTTCACCGATCACAGTGATAGTGACCTGCGCGACGCGTGCCACGAATATAAATAGTTGTCTTTCGTCGGTACCTGAGAAACACCGCGAGCATGCGATTCGCGAAACAGTCGAACGCTATTCGCGTGACCGCGAATCGAATGCTCGAAGATGATGGGGATGCGAGTCGAGCGAACAGACACGGCCCGTTGCTGCCGAACAGCGTGCGAGGTGTGATTTGCGGACCGTCAGGGTGTGGAAAAACGAACGTGCTTCTAAGTATGCTAGAGAGTCCGAATGGTTTGCGTTTCGAGAACGTGTACGTGTACTCGAAATCGTTGCATCAGCCAAAGTATCGTTATCTCGAGCAGGTGTTGTCGCTCGTCGAGGGAATCGAATACTTTCCCTACTCGGACAACGCTGAGATCGTTCCACCGAGAGACGCTCGACCCGATTCGATCTTCGTGTTCGACGACGTGGCGTGCGACGAACAGAACGCGATACGCGAATACTTCTCCATGGGTCGTCACTCGAACGTGGATTGCTTTTATTTGTGTCAATCGTACGCTAGAATACCTAAACATTTGATCAGAGACAACGTGAATTTTCTCATGCTATTCAAACAAGACGGTACGAACTTGCGCCGCGTGTACAACGATCATGTGAACACAGACATGACGTTCGAGTCGTTCAACGACTTGTGCGCGAGATGTTAGCGTCGACGATACGATTTCGTAGTGATCGATAAGGATAGTTCCATGTACGAAGGTCGGTATCGAAGAGGATTTAACGAGTTTGTCGTAGCTCGCGGACATTAGTAAACCGCGAGTCGTTCATCGAGCAACACGAAATGTCTAACGAACCGACGACGACGCCGATAACCACGAGCAACGTCGACGCGAAGCATTCGCAAAAACATCACCGACGTCATCGACAAAAAGGAACCAAACATCAAAAAGGTACGAAACGTCAGCGCGTGAACACAAAGGTGGAAATCGCCAAAGTCAGCGACGTTATACGTAAAAAGTGCTTGGCCCTGAAAATTGGAAAAATGGATACGGAAGCGGCTGTGGATGCGAGTACGCGTCCCATCGTCGAACCGCGCTCGAAGAGACTTCTACCCGCTACTCCGCCGACAATCAAGGAACATCCGAATAACCTTCCAGATTCTAGCGACGACGACGACGACGACGATGACGACGACGACGACGACGACGACGACGACAACGATGTTGACGATGTTGGCGATGAAGATAATGTTAACGATGATGTTGTCGATGATGTTGTCAATGATGTCGAGGAAAAAATTCATGATGAGTCGTCGGCAAAGGATTACGATTTGGATTCGGTGCGTAAACCCGTCGATGATATCGATGTGTATATACGGAACGCCAAAGGACCCTTGTCGTGACAATACCTGCGACTGTTCTTCACCGACACCAAGAAAGTAATCGACAACGTGTACGGCGTATACTTGGGACCCGACGACGAGCTAATGATCGGCGATTCCATGTTCACCGTCGACGCGAACGGCGATGACATTCGCGTGAACGGAACGCGATACCCGGGGACTCGGGGTTTGTACGAATTGCTGTTCATGCGAAAACCCAACCAGCAGACGTGCACGGACGCGGATTTTCGCTCGTACCGACGCATCTTGTTGTCGACGAACGCGCATAAGCAAAACCATTCGCCGAGCAAGCGCACGCTGGGTAACAGGAGGCACAAGTATAAGAAAATCATATCATCGGTGATCGGTGGGGCGCGGACATCAGGTGTCAGACGCGTTAGGGGCAGCGCGGGTGACGCGGGCGGCGCGGGCGGCGTGGGCGGCGCAGGTGGCGCGGGCACGCGACAAGGTCGAGGATTTCCCATCGACGAATCGATGACGGTCACCGATAACGCGATCGATTACGTGTACTGGGACGATCCGAACGAATTGGTCGATAGACTTGAATTACTCGTAGCATCGCGCGCGGCAGGTCACACGGGTCACGACAATGAAATCGCATCCATCGTGGAGGAACTTCGCGAGGACGGACGCATCTTAAATTGAACGATTCGGTGATCGTCGCGTCAGTAGAGTTCGCGCGCACGCATCGTTATGTCGGTGAACAAGTTTGGCACCTCGTTGCGCAATAACAACAACAACAACAACGAAGCGACGATGACAATGACGAGACTATTGGCCTCGGCCGATGAACGCTTTTCCCAAAAAATCGAAACGGCTATCGCGAGCGCACGACTGGACGCCGCGTATCAACGATCTCAACTCGAGACGCGAGTACAACGAACGATGTCGGATATCGTTAACGCGCAATTGTCACAACTAGGAGATGATTTAAATAACGCGATGGAACGACGCTTCGATCATTTCAAAGATAGACTCGAAGAGTTCACTTCATCGTCGACTGCGACTAGAACCACGGATCGGTACAAACGAAATGCAAACGACGACGACGATGATCAATGACGCTGACAATAACGACTCCAACACCGAAACGTCTAACAACGAACGATCGCTAAATACATGCATCGATTGCGTTTTATGTACGCTCGTGGAACTGATATTAATTCTAACGTCTTTGAAACGTCGCGACCATCCACGACAACCCGCGAATCATGAACAAGGAGCGAGTACAACTAGTGAACGAATTACACGCCCCCGCGAGACGTAATTTCCCACGATGTAGCGTCGTGATTCGCGGCTACGATGATTTGTGGCAGGCCGATTTGGTGGAGATGCGTCCGTACGCGAAGCAAAATCGTGGATATCATTACATACTAACGATCATCGATGCGTACAGCAAGTACGCGTGGGCCCTACCCGTGAAAACGAAAAGTGGGCGTGACGTGACCGCGGCGTTCACCATCGTATTGCGGCAGAGCGATAGATGCCCGCGAAATTTACAAACCGACATGGGAAAGGAGTTTTACAACGCGGAGTTTCAACGATGCGCGAAGACACTCGGGATCAACCACTACTCAACGTACAGCGTGATGAAGGCGTCGATCGTCGAACGTTTCAATCGCACGCTGAAAAATCTCATGTGGAAACAATTCTCATTGAACGCGTCCTATCGCTGGGTCGACCTGTTACCTACGCTCGTACATACCTACAATCATCGCAAGCATCGAACGATCAACGCTCGACCCGTTGACGTGACCCCCGCGACGCGTTTGTCGTTCGCCGTGAATGAACCCCCCTCTCCGTCTGCATCGAAACGCGTTCGACGACGCGCGAAATTCAGCGTCGGTGACAAGGTACGCGTGTGTCAGTTCAAGACCCTTTTCGAGAAGGGATACACTCCGAATTGGTCTACCGAGATATTCGAAATCATTACCGTACAAAGAACGTTCCCGGTGACGTACATTCTGCGCGATTCCGCCGGAGAGCCGATCTCGGGTGGTTTCTACGAGTACGAACTACATTCGGTCGCGAATCCGGACGTCTATCTGGTCGAGAAGATTATTCGTCGCAAGGGGAATCAGGTGTACGTTAAGTGGCTAGGATTCGATTCGTCGCGGAACTCGTGGATACGCGACAAGGATATTCTATGATTTGCTATCATTAGCGTGCTTAATGTAACTGGAATAAATGAATAAATAAATGAAAAAATACATATAAATATATACATTGTCTGTTTATTCAATTCTTCAATTATTCACATATTCAAGTAATTTACAAAATATAATTTTGACTAGTCTACGCTATACATATATTACATATTCATAAATAACGTTTATAAAAGAAAGAATCGTATATACATATGTACATGTAAACATACAACATGCAAACATACTACGCAATGGGACGTACAAAATACAATTTTGTCTAGTCTACGCTATACACATATTACATATTCATAAATAACGTGTATAAAAGAAAGAATCGTATATACATATGTACATGTAAACATACATCATGCAAACATACAACACGCAAACATACTACGCAATGGGATGTTCGAGGGACTCGTCGGGGTCAAGCTGGAGACGTTCGTGGGTCTCGAGCTCGGGGATACGATAATGCCCCCACGGAAGGGTGCTGACCCGATCGGCTAAAATACACCGCTTGTCATCGAAAGGACTGAGAGCGTTCTTTTCTTCGCTCACCGAATACACCTCGTGCACTTTCGAACGAATATTGTTTTGCCGAACGGATTTCTCGGTGAGGTCGCGGAGACAACGAATGTAGTCGTCGAATTGTACATGATTCGCGACCACGTGTCTCCGCACACCCTTCACTTTCTTCGTCTCACTCGTAGACCCCACTGCCGCGTTAAATGTTCTAGTCGCGTACATCTTCGACCTAAATCCGACGAACTCGGTCATCAACGCGCCGTTATTCTCGTCTTTCATAAGTCCCGGCACCTTTTTGTTTTTACGCGGCATACCGTACGGATTGTCCACCGCGTAATCACTCGTGTCGAATCGGGCGACGTCACGCTTCATCCTTGCATACGCATCCTCGCATTGCACACTATACATTAAACTGTCGGTGTCGGTGTACAGGACCTTGCACCGATCACCGAACTCCGCACGCATATACGCGTAATGGAACTCATACAAGCATTCTTTTGACACATCCAGCACACTCATGCCCACGTAAATCGGTTTATCGAAATTCACTTTCAATTTTCGCATTTCAATTGCCACCAACTGTTCGGAGAAAATCGTGCGACTGTGAAAGTTCGGTTTCGCGATCAGCGCTTCCGCGCCGTAACGACCGTCCCACCTCGTCACCAGTCGCACGTCTACGCGATTCCGCACATTCTCCATCGTTTTGCCATACACCGCATTATTCATTAATTTAAAGAGCGTTTTTTGAAATTCGCTTGTGGCTCGCGTCCTCAAACCGGTGTTTAATCGAATATAGTCGCGCAACCAATGCGACTGATCGAATCGCAACACGCGATGAATTCGCGTCACGCGTAAACCGTGTTTGATGCACTGTTTGAGGTAGCGATAATGTACGACGTATCGCTCCTTATCGTCGAGCGTGGCAAGCAACTTTGTTTCTTTTCCTTCTGGCGCGTGCTCGCGCACCGGGCAGAATGGAAGGTCAGCGTGGGCGTCGTGAATCTCCTTGGGATATTCGATGTCAACCTCCAGCAGGTATCCCTCAGATTCCTCGGAGACCTCGCCGTCGGGCAGGGATGATACGTCGAGCGCGGCAGCCGTCGCATCGTCCAGCCATCGAAACCCTCCATGCGGCATAGCCTGCGACATCGCCCATCCGTACAGGTTGTTGACGTCGAAGTACATCAGATACGTCGACGACTTCGACTCGTCGTACATCCCAGCAGGCAGGTACTGGTTGTTGGCACGCGCGTACCTGTGCGAACACTGGCTCAAACCGCCGCGTATGCCACGCTCCACGAACAGTAACATGTCCACGTCCGTTAAAAGTTCTAATCGTACACCGGTGTACTTTAGCATTGCGTCCCACGTGAAACTCGGTAAAGTAAAATAATGCGCGGGATCCAAATCGTAACTGGCGATACAGTCGGTGCGGAAACCCTCGAATACGTCGGCGAGTAACAACACATCTGTTTTTAAGTACAAATCACTGTACTCGCCCAATGTCTGTACGCGAAAAGTTTCCCACACGTTCACGGCGTGCGCGTAATCAGGCTCCGACGCGCCGCGATCGTTCAGCCGGTTATAGAAGGCTTCGCGGGACGGTAGACACGTATCGTTCAGCTTCGTGTACGACGTCACGTAGTCGTACGGGAAGACACCCTTCCTGGTCAGGAGATCGAAATGAGGGTCCGGCAGATGTTGAAACTCGCGTTGTAGAATCGCGAGTCGTTGTTTGCCAAGGTCCGAAGCGAGTTTCTCCAGACTGGCGGCCAAAAATTTTAAAGAATCGATGAATCGAAACTTTAAACCCCTCTTCCAATACTTGTTTTCGGTGTCGATTCCCTTCACGTGTTTCGTGAACGATATGTACCGCTCCTTCGTCACCGGCAGCAGGTCGATCTGTTCCTCGAACGCGGACGCCAACTCCTTGATCACGAAATGCGCGTCGTAGCCTGATAAATTGTGGAACACGACCGGTATCGTGTAAGATCTTTGGAATTGTAAATTACACGACACGTGGGCCGCGCCGCGGTACTCGCCCGTCAAGTGGCAATGGTCGCGCACTTTTTTATCCCCCTCGACGAAAGGTTGTCCGCACACGTGGCACACGATCGCGGCGTTAAAACTTTGCCATTGGTGTTTCGTCAACGAGTTCATTGGTTTCGCGTTCCGCAGCCACGAATACGCAATGTTCGTAAAGTCTCGGAGTTTTTGCACGAACCACTTCACGCACTCGGATTCATGGCGATACGCGCGATAACGGCACAGAGACGCGTCGGTGGAACAATGGATGTAATATCCCACGCTGTACGCTCTATGCTGCTGGTACTTGTACGTCCGACTCCGCTCCGCAGGCTCGACGTCCTCCAGCATGCATTCGAAGTCCGCGTAAATGACGAATGATGCTCGTTCCTTGTTCTTGAAATTTTTGAACTGCAATCATTTATCCTTCACGGACGGCAATTCCACGGCACACTCGTTGAGACGCTGGCAGTCCACGTTGTGCTTCGTCAATTGCACGTGCGAATGGAAGCAGCTGAGACATCTGCAACGATAATAGTATTAATAAAATAATAATGATAACACATACTAATCAATAATACATCGATCGAAATATACCATATTGTACTCACCTTTCGCAAACGAAGACTTGATGTCCGTGATTGCCGAGTTGCTTCGAAATCAGTCTCGACATGCTCCGAATGCACGCGAAATGATATCGTTGGGGATCGTTGGGGTCCTGCACCAGTAAGAGGTTCGCGTGTCTCTCTCGCTTGTCCTCGGTCAAACACAGGGGCGCGCAGCTTCCGTCGGACCACGCGTACACGTTCACTGACACATCGTTCATCCTCTCGAACTTTGTCAGCTGGTCCAACGTTACGGGTAGAGTCATATCGCCCGTGCGAAGCACCTCCGAGTAGTGATTGTACGATGCGACTCTACTGACGTTCATAGCCACGGGGTACAAACTGGCAACGACGGACCACAAGAAACACGCATTGTCTCTGTTCTGTACGTTGACCACCGCTTTCTTCAGGACAACGGCGGACGGAAGCGGTACGTTGCAACCGCCTCGAAGTGGATTGTGCTTATTAATATTTACTAGAATATTCAGCACAGCCCTTAGGGTCCATCCACTGTCGCGATCTTGAAACTCCTCGATCGCCACTAACGTGGGAGCGACCACGTGCTTCGAGTACCACTCGCGAACGTTCGAAGTCATGAACAGTATACGATTTCGCGTACCGAAACTTTTCATCTGCGTATTCTCACCCAACATAAACTCCGCGTTAAAGTTCGTATTCACAGACACGCTCTTATGTGCCGTGATAGCGTCTGTAACGCGCGAGATCACAGTTCGTCGGGCACTCTCTAAAAATCGACGTGGATCGACGTGTCCCACGTTGATGACCGCACCGGTTGAAATACGGCCTATAAACGCAGATTCCACGTCTTCCCATACGACTTTGGGTGCCGTCGATCGGCCCGAAACACCGCAACCGACTCGCGAAAACTTTTCCCGCACGATCACGCGCAATGTCTTTATTCGCGTGATCAGCGACACTAGGCGTTGTTTCGCGGCCACGGACATTCCTCCGCTGCTCTGGTACTCGACGATGAGCTGCAGGCACGTGTCGCAATGATCCACCCAATCTCGGAATTCCGCAATAGAGCGTAAAAGCTTAGACATCCCGAACAAAACCCTGTACGTATCCATGAACCCCTCCATGTTCGCTTATTCACAAAGAGTTTACTTCTTCACAAATAGTCTATTTCCCAGAGACGCTCGATTTCCCCTGATTTCAATGTCTCGTGATACTTATGCACGCGTAACGTATTTCACGATCTTCGTCGAGCGACTGCATCATTTTTAATACATACTAGCCGCCTGCCCTACCCGAGATCCTTCTGACGCCATCGCACTATGTTTACGTTAGTTGCAGTTCGAACGTATCTTCAAATTTTTTCTCACCCTTACACCGTTGCTTTGCTACTCCCATAAACATGCGGTATCGCGCGGTGCAATGTTATGTTTATTCCATGGGCTGCCGCGAGGATTGACTTATAGCATCATCGATATGAAATACTCGGAACACTACCCCGAATAATTATCGCTCTATGTTTATGACGGTTGCTTGCGCGAATGCAACGTCGGATAATTATTACTCTTAGAGGCATGGTCTTGGGAAAAGTCAATGCTCAGATATAAACACACGGCATGGCGCGGTTCGATTTCTCAGAAATCAGCATCGAATGCAATGTAGTGTTTATTCAATTTTGAATAAATCAAAGCTAGATGTATACATCATTGCACGCGCGCTGTATCGGTCCCACGATTCATGCACGTAGGCGCCAAAAACGCGTTCAATCCTGCCCGGATATAAACACGCGGCATGGCGCGGTGCAATGTTTATTCCATGGGCTATCGCGATGATTGATTTACAATGATTATCGCTCTATGTTTAAAGCATTGCACGTGCGCTGTATCGGTCCCACGATTCGAATATAAACACACTGCAGGAAGCGCGTGCACGTAGGTGTCACAAAACGCGTTCAATCCTGTCACGCGCCATGATTCCTTATCTTTTCTCAGAAATCCTGGTTCGCCCTCTTTCTCAGAAATCATCATCGTAGACGCAATTCGAATTTTCACGAATCGGTCGCGGTCGCGCCTGCGCACCGATCCCCGCACACGTACGGAGATTGCGCGGCAGCGACGCGCGCCCAAAGTACCTTAAACATCCTCCAGATGGCGCCAATACGAAATGCATGAAAAATATGAAAAATTACCCATCGCGGGCCCAAATACCGACGCGGGCCCAAAGTACTTTAAACATCCAATAGGTGGCGCCAATACGAAATGCGCGCGACGCCATTTTGAAAATTTGAAAATACTCCCCCTCCCCTGTGACGTCACCCCCTCGTCCACGAACTCGACATGCGCGCGAGACGCCATTTTGAAAATTTGAAAATTCCCCCTCCCCTGTGACGTCACCCCCTCACCTACGAACTCGATCGACGCCATCTTGAAATCCCCCTCCCCTGTGACGTCACCCTCTCACCTACGAACTCGGTACCCCCCTCCCCCGCCTCACCCCCGCGCCCATCTCAGGGAAAAGCGCGGTACCCCCGCCCCGCCTCACCCCCTCGCCTACACTTGATCCAGAATCGGCATAGACTAACTACTATCTTGCTAGTCTTCAAAGCCTGATGTTCCTTGCGAATGGCTTCACTGGTTTTTGCAATTTCCTTCGCTATTCTCTCGCGATCCTTAATATCCAGAGTATCGATATCAATCATCATTGTACCGCAGACGTTGCTTTCTCACCGACGTGTTGACGACAATTCACCATCTCACGGTACCGCAAACTCGTTAAATCCCTTTCTATATCGTCCATTGGACATCGCACTATCCTTGTCTATTACCATGAAGCCATACTCCCGTTGCCAACAATTACGACACAAAGCGCAGAAATCTTCGTAAGACATGTCAGTATTTACGTGATCGTTGTACACATGTTTCAAATTGGTACCATCCTGCTTAAACAAAATCAGCAGATTCGCATTGTCACGTATAAGATGTTTGGGAATCTTTGCATACGTCTGACAGAGATAGAAGCAATCAACGTTCGAGTGGCGTCCCATAGCAAAGTATTCTCTTATCGTATCTTGCTTGTCGCATGCCACGTCATCAAAGATAAAAATAGAATTCGGAAGCGATTCGCTCGGTGGGATGACATCACTGTTATTCGAAAACGTAAAGTAACCAATTTCATCTATCGGATCAATAAATTCTCCAAATACTGATATTTCGGCTGTTGCAACGACTTGGAATACACGTATACGTTCTCGAAGCGGACGCCGTGTGGACTTTCCAACACGCTCACCAGCACATTGGTCTATCCACAATTTGGTGGAACGCAAATGAGGCAGCGGATAGTGTTTGGTAGCATGTTACCATGTCTGCGTCTTGTTTTCGGACACATCACTCGCGATTTATCGTCAAAATTTGTCACGCGTATAGTCACAGGTTGTCGCACGAATCGCATCCTCCCCGTGAACTGTGAAAAATGATTTTGCTATATCGAAGCGGTGACGCGCCCTATTTATCAGTATTCAAAATGCTTCTGATCCTGTCGGATAATTGTGATATTCGAGACCTAACCTCTGAGCAGTTGATATATATACCAAAAATTATTCTACAGCGAGAGTTTGGCAGACACATTGACCAGTTGTGGGACAGACTCCCCGAGCATATAAAAGCCGATTCTGAGGTTCAGCAGTATCGTCGGTGTCTGGAACATTATAATCGTCCTTGGCAGCGAACGCATATCGACGGTCCAGCACCATTGATTAAAAACTGTGGCGAATGTCGCGGACGAGAGTAAAGAAAGGCTGTGGTTTGTTAAATCGGGCGATAAACGCGCTACCTATCGAATTACACATCCCGGGATACCAGTTTTGCGGTCCAGGAACTCATTATTATTATTATTATTATTATTGATTAACGGGAGAACCCTTTAGAATACAAGAAAATTAAACAGAGTGGTACAAAACGTATAAAGAAAAATATAGATATGAATAACAGAGAAAACATAAAAATATAAAGATAATCTGAACATAACAACAAGAAAAACAAAAACAGTCTTACAAAAATCGATATCACAGTACATAATGGTATGTATAGTTAAGGAGGTAACAGACTCCTAAGCACCCGAGCACGAAAGGATGCAAGGGAGGATAGAAATAAATCAATGTCCGAAGGACATTGGTTTAACTCTTCCATAGCGCGATTTATAGGATCATTGCTGTAATAACGAAACTTCGGGACTCGGGGTGCAACAAGGGGTCTCCTTCTCAGCGACCGTTGTGGAGCTTAAAAATTGATTTGCGCGACAAGTTCATGGCAGTTAATCTGTCCGTGGAAAACTTTATAAAGGAAAAGTAGATCGGAGATAACACGGCGATCACTCAGAGTAGATAGACGAGTTACCAATAAGGCAGGGCCATAGTCATGATCATCGATCCGCATAGGGCTACCAGATACCCTCATGGCAAGTCTTAGAAACTTATGCTGGACCGATTCTATTGAGCGGATAAATTGCTTATGCCTAGGACTCCAGATCACCGATGCATATTCGACCTGCGGCCTTACCAGAGTGACAAATAGTAACTTAAGTGTCCTACCCTGTCTAAAGTGTTTTCCGAAACGGGCAATAAACCCAAGGGTTTTCATCGCCTTGCACGTGATCTTACGATAATGGTTACGAAAATCCAGACCTGGCGTGAACGTGACTCCCAGGTCAAGGACTTCCGCAACCTCAGACAGAGTAGCACCATCTAATGTATACACCGAGGGAATACCTGAGATAGCCCTATGGGACCTAAGTAAAACGCATTTCCCTGTATTTAGCCGCATCCTATTGACGGTACACCACTGTTCAAACCTCGTGAGATCAGCCTGTAACAGTTCCACATCCGAAGCTCCCCCAATCGTTCGAAATTTTTTTAAATCGTCCGCATACATGAGGAACCTGCTATGCAGAAAAACCTCACTAAGGTCGTTAATAAAGATGAGGAACAAGAGAGGACCTAGGTGTGATCCCTGCGGGACACCAGAGGTCACATTAACCGGATGAGATAACCTATCCTGGACCTTGATAACCTGCACACGTCCCTGAAGGTAGCTAACGATCCAAGCTAGAAGTGATCCACTAAACCCAGTTGAGGCGGCTAACTTTATTTGCAGGATTGAATGGTCCACCGAGTCAAAGGCTTTCCTGAAATCCGTATATACGGTATCAACCTGAAACCCTGAATCAAGTGCTGAGGAGGCAAAACAGTGGTATATCGCCAGATTTGTTGTCGTCGACGGACCAGGCACAAATCCATGTTGCTCGTCGCAAATGACATTAGTGCGATAGGGCGTTAAATGCTGTGTTATTAAATCCTCGAAGATCTTAGGCATTACCGATAACTTACAAATTGGACGATAGTTTCTAACGTCAGAGCGGTCACCTGCCTTGAACACCGGGGTAACCAATGAGGTTTTCCAGGCTTCTGGGAAAGTCCCCTTAGCTAGTGATGAATTAAAAATATGCCAGAGAGGCCTTGCCAGTATGAAACTACATTCCTTTAAAAACAGGGGCGGGATACCGTCAACTCCAGGGCCCTGTGACGTATCGAGTGACTCGAGCTTGGAGTAGATTTGACCGATAGAGATGGAGATCGTATGTAAGTTTATATCATTGCACGAGGTCGGAATAGGAGTCAAAGCAGGCGATCCTCCATTATTAGGGCTATAAACAGATCCAAAGAAATCCGCAAAGAGATTAACACCTGTCACATGCGACGAGGCAGAAACGCCGTCAAGATGTACCATACTGGGAACTCCCTGCACACCACGCTTAGTGTTTACAAATTTCCAAAAGCTTGAAACATTGTCACACACAGCCATCTTAACGCTGTCAATATAAGAACGGTGCTCAGGCGCCAATGCATACTTACACCTTGAGCGGAGATTGAAAAATATTATGTAATCATAGTAATTACCAGAACGCTTAAAGATCTTGTGAGCACCTTTCTTTTGACGGATCAGGGACTTTAGGCTTGGTGAGAACCACCGCGGAAACGAGGATTGAACAACCGCCCGGACTGGAATATATGTTTCAATTGCAAGGTTGATATGGTTATATTAACGACCTGTGGCAACCCCAAGGTCTGTGTCCCCAGTCTCTTTATCCCAATCCCCTGAGTTAAAATAATCTAACACACTAGGGAAATCACCACGCTTAAAGTCCCTAAATACATGGTTTCCCCCAGCGAGGTCAGGACTCAAGGTCAGTCCGCTGAACATTGCATACAAGGGCGGATGGTAGGTGTCGGGTTCAATTAAGCCATCGATGACTCGGTCAACAGTACTATTAGGACAGTTGACAAAGATTAGATCTAACATAACGTCAAAGCAATTAAATACAGTGTTCACTTGGGTAAGGTTACAGTACCCCGCGCAGCCTAGGAGCAGATCGATGGCTGCTGATTCATTAGATGAGACGCCTGACCTTCTGAAGCAAGCTTGACCCGAGTCATCAAACCATACCGCATGGGGGAGATTAAAATCCCCATAGAGGCAAAAGGAATCTTCGCTATACTTATGAAATAAATCAATGACTGTGTCAACGTGACTAGCGTATATAGTTGTGTTGGATGTAGGTGGTATATAAACGGCACCCAGCAGTATGTACTTATTATTATAAAGGTGGACTCTAACAAACAGTTGTTCGACCTCGGTACAGTTGATTAAAACAGGGCGAAAGGACAATGTATTCTTAACCGCGATAAGAACACCACCACCCCTCGAATAACAGCTCGTATGTTGGGATCTATCGCACCTATACACGTGGTAATCGCGTAGGCCAAGCTCGTTAGTAGATATCGCAGAGGTGAGCCAGGTCTCAACAAAAATAATTACTTCGTATGATACTGCTGACGTAAGAACAGAATTTCTAAGCGAATCAGTAGTAAGTATAAGGGGATTCTAACTCAGGTCCTCTGAGGGGAGCGCGGGGGCGGGGGGAAGTGAGGGCGCGCGGGGGGAGCGCGGCGGAGGGAAACATGGACGCGGGGCCTGTGCGGAGTGGAAGACAGGTTGCGCGCGCACGTGCCGCGGAGAGGGGGAAGCCGCGATCGTGGAGGGGATCAGTCCGGGCCGAGCGGCCGCGGAGACCTCTCCAGACCGGACCCACCGCCGGAAATTTCCACGGAGGTGAATGACCCCCAAAAAAAGTCTTTTTTCAGACCTCGGCCCACCCCAAAATTTTTTTTATACCTAACCGAGGAAGGGGACGACCCCCAAATAATTTTCCAAACCATTATGCGATGGAATTGTTTAATACATTATCAGAAATTGTTTCGGACAATGTTGGGAAAGATTGGTGTTTTCACACCGCGTCTTCGGAGGGAAAGAGACAGAGCATTACCTTTAAAGCTAAAATTTTGGAAGAGGGAAAGAGACAACACTACTTGGCGATACAATCGCACGCATTCTAAAGCTAACAGTTTTTAAAGCTAACAGTATTCTAAAGCGTTCCGATTTATCAATCTTAGCGTCGCGCACGATCGTGCATAATTCGAAACCTCCGGAGCAGCCGTGCAGGGTGACATCATTTAACAGCGCGAAGAACGAAATAGAATTATGTGGCGTCAGCAAATCTTAAAATTAGGTGACAAGGAGGAAGACTGGTGAATAAAATGGTACTCTGAAATACGTTTAAGAATATATATTGTTACAAAAAAAAAAACTATTAAAGATAAAAAAAGAGAAAAAACATAAAAATAAAAGAGAAAAAACAAAAATAAAAAAATATATTATGGCCACGGCGATGGGGGCGATGGCGGCGGCGGTGGTGGTGAGGACGGTGGCGAAGACGGTGAGGACGACGTCGGCGGCGGCGAGGACGGCTGTGAGGACGGCGTCGGCGATGGGGGCGACAGCGGCGAGGACGGCGATGGGGGCGAGGATGGTGTCGACGCATTTCCATGAATCACCTGCACACAGATACAAACGTTGATATAATACTCACACATCAAAATGCATAAATCAGTGTAAAGTAGTATTACATACCACCGGAGGCGGTGATGGTGATGGCGATGGCAATGGCGACGATGATGATTGGGATGGAGTTATCAATCCCACTGGTCAACATCATCGTTGAATCATCAATATCGTTCGTAAAGAATGCATTGTTGATGATTTCAGTAAATAAATCATCATCAGTAAAAAATATATCAACTTGCGATGGCGTACTCGTATTAAAATCAGACTCGTTAACCTGAACTGCAATGTCACGAACTTCAATCCCCGATATTGCATTGCGATTAATTGCGATTTCGTCGATTTGTCCCGCATTGATACATTTCCGCCATACAACAGATTGTAGGGCCTTCTCCCAGCTCGACGGAGCCACATCATCCGGATCATCTTCACCAATGATGAATGAAGTTTGCCTATGCATATCTAGCCAAAAATGCATACACCCATATTCACTACGCGGTAAATAGTTGTTTTCACAGTCACCATTGTAGAACACCTTCAAATAAACCTCCTCCTCATCATCATCCTCATCCTCATCCTCATCGTAAAAATCTTCTGCCTTGTGAAATTCATCACCTCGAATTTCTTCGCATTGCACAGCAACATTCTGACACGCTACATATATTTTGGGATGGGATGCGCGACTGGGGATCACAGCAGCAACTTTCCAATACAAATCCATGGGTATAGACATAATCTAAAATCGATTTTTTTCATATAATTCTCAAAGTTACTAACACAACGATTCACTAAAAATATGGTAATGGAAACTTACGGTATTAATCGATTGTTCTCCTTCCATAGCAATCTTCAAAGCAATTTCACTTAACATAAAAAAAATGAAAAAAGTGTTTCAAAAACTGTCCCAGTTCGACTGTTAGTACTATGACGGAGTCTATTGAATGGAAGCAGTTGATAATTGTGCGGGCACGACTGTCACGACTGTTACGATTTGAATGGCATCCGAGAGACTGGCCTAAATAGAGGTGCAATTGCTTCTCCCGCCACCGCATTTTATTCTAAAGCTATCAATTTTTCCATAATGTGCTGAAATCTTAACGTCGTAGCATATGTAATTTGAGTCCCCAAGGATAAAAGTCTCGACACGTGCTGAACATAATATAATATTTCTGGGAACGTCGAATCATAGAATAATGCAACGTTAGCAGAAACGCCGAATCTTGACAAATAATATGTGTTTAAGAAATTTATTTAAAATTAAAAGAATATAATTTAACATTTTTTCCTACGAGCATGAGCTAGAATATCATTGATGGTGCATGCTACCAGTTCGCAATCTACATAATAATCCTCGCAGTAATGTTCACTTTCACGTATGATTTTAGCAGCATGACGCGCATCTAATGTTTCGCAGGCAAGATCGCTTTGCTGTAGCACTTTAACAAAAGTTTCAAATTTTATCCTAACATCTCTCACATTTTGATACAGCCGCGCATACACATAGTCTATACATGGTTCAAGATTTAATAAAAATGTTACCGTATTCGGTTTGAAATACAGCGACTTATTATTATGTAGTGCCATCCTTACAATCGGGGAATTATAGATTTCACAAAAATCCACAGTTAATTGATCCATTTGCATCGAAGGTGATTCAGGTAATCGTGCACGTTCTTCAATGGTTGTACGACTGCCGCATAGCAAACCCCATGTATCCCATGATAACGTGAGAAACATCCCACGATTGTCGCCGAGAACCATTTCTACATCAATCGTAGGCCATACTCTGATCCCAATTTCCAAGTATTTGCTGCCCGTGGATGTTAATGCATATCTTCTAACCATGATACGCGATGTTCGGTGCGGGCTAAGAGAACAATCAAAGCTATGAAATTGCTCGCGCGTATTAGGAATAAACATAAAAATTTTAAGATGTGAAAATTAACCCTTACCAAACAACTGTATCCTCCCCGCATTGAGCCACGCCGTCATCTCGCACGATCGGAACGTAATAATTCATGCGTTCAACGTTTCCTTCGGCACTGGTACTGCACATTTTTGTTTTCAGAGCACAATTTGTTCCGTCGAAAGGCACTGAGACTATTGAGCGATTGATTGAATGACATCCGAGAGACTTGCTTAAATAGAGGTGCAATTGCTTCCCCCCCCCCCCCCCCCCCGCCATCACATTTTATTATAAAGCTACCAATTTTTCCATAATGTGCCGAAATCTCAACGTCGTAGCATATGTAATTTGAGTCCCATCCTCAAGGATAAAAAGTCTCGACACGTGCCGAACGTAATATAATATTTCTGGGAACGTCGAGTCTTAGAATTATGCTGTATCAGCAGAAACTATGTCGGATGATCATGCCCGCTAATTCCTCATACGCGTGAATCGTAGAAAGAATTATGCTGTATCAGCAGAAACTAATGCATTTGGGGAGGGGTACGCCAAAAAGAATGAATTATACAGTATTAGCAGAAACTAATGCATTCGAGGGAGGGGGTGCGCTAAAAGAGTTAGACAGAGATACCAAATCATGATGAGGATATAAATATATGCTCTAAACTGTACAAAGCCGTAAATCGTTGCAACGTATTGCGTGGAAAAGTCACATTATATTTACGACCATGGAAGAATTCGCGCAAGTAGAACGCCAATTGTTGGATCAATCCACGCGATTGATTTCTCGGGAAGAGTACCTCGCGTGGGAAGAACGGTGCAACGAGTGCATCGAATCGTTGGAAGAACAAAGTCGCGTGAAACGCCCACGATTATCGATCGGTGTTCGGCAATCGCTGATTGCTCGAATCGCACGTCTCGAAGGACTGAAACATTCGTTGCGCGGACGTTTCGTGCGCGAAGGTGCCGGTCATTCGAGTACGGGACTTTTGTGGCGCGAAATAGACACTGCGTTCGATAGCCGCGTATTAACTGGTGCCGTGCTAAATTCGAATTACATCGAGCCGCGCAACTTCCTTCAGGATGCGGGGACCATCGTGCTGGAGCATGTGCAGGATGCTTTGAGGAAACAGCGAAACCTCAAAGTGAACACTGTGTTCAACGGCGAATTTGTGGCGGGTGACAAGCATGCTTGTAAAAGCATCAACACCCGAAACTGCGAACTCTTCCACACATCCGATCTACAGGAGTGGTACCAACGATGCGTCATCGAACCCACCCTGGCATCGCTGGAAGAGTTCCAGGAACGCGACAGCGGATGGGCATTGACGAGAATCATGAATCTAACCGTCAATGTCAACAAGTACAATCCGCTGCGCGCGGGATGTTACGTCAAGTTGCCGCGTATATTGTCTTTGAAGAAAGCCACAATTAGCGTGCAATCCCCGGACAATGCGTGTTTCGCGTGGGCAGTGGTCGCCGCTCTCCATCCTGTCGAAAGAAATGCCGATCGCCCAAGTTCGTACCCGCCTTATGCTTCCGTGCTAAATCTCCAGGGCATTGAGTTCCCAATGTCCCTGGAGCAAATAGGGAAGTTTGAGCGACAGAACGAAATCTCCGTCAACGTCTACACCTTCGACGAGGAGAAAGGGTCGACGGTCTTTCCGCTGCGTCTCACCAGCAACAAGAGGGATCAACACGTCAACCTGCTCTACACACCGAATCAAGAGCACGGTGATGTAGGGCACTTTGTACTTATCAAGAACTTGTCCCGGCTGGTGAGCATGCAGCTGAGCAGGCACAAGGAAAAGAAATTCATCTGCGATCGGTATGTACAGAAAACTTGTGAAATATTGAAATGTCTCACGAAACAAATTAAATAAAAAAATTTATGGTTACAGATGCATGCACTATTTCGGATCTGTCGAGAAGTTGGAGATCCATTCGCTGGACTGCGGCAAGATGAACGACTGCGCCATCCTGCTGCCCAGCGAAGGAAAAAATCTCCTAAGCTTCGAGAACCACTGCAGGAAGGAGCGGCTCCCCTTCGTGGTGTATGCAGATCTGGAGTGCATCATCGAGAAAACAGAGGACAATCGCGTGGGTGATCTAGATAATAAGTTACATACATATCAGCACCATAAAGTGCATAGCATTGCATATTATATGCATTGTTCCTACGACACATCGCTATCGACGTATCGATGTCGCCGCGACGCGGATTGTGTTTCATGGTTCGTATACGAACTGAAAAAATTTGCAAACTTCGCCAAACCCATCTTGAACAGTAATGTTCCCATGCTTGATTTAACCAGCGAACAGTTGACGATATTTCACGATGCAACAGACTGTCATATTTGCGAAAAACCATTCAAGGCTAACGATGTACGAGTTCGCGATCATTGTCATCTATCCGGACGGTTTAAAGGCCCGGCACATTCGGAGTGCAATTTAAATTATAAAAACGCGTTTTACATCCCCATAGTTTTCCATAATTTATCCGGCTACGATTCACATTTTATTATCGAGGAAATAGCTACCGCTTTCGACGGTCACGTTGATGTATTGCCCATAACCAAAGAAAAGTATATTTCGTTCACAAAAAATGTCGAAGATACGGCTGAATCAGACTCGCGAAATTATATTAAATTACGATTCATCGATTCGTACAAATTTCTCAATACCAGTCTCGACAAATTAGCATCTTTTCTTAGCATAGATCAATTAAAAATTTTACGATCCAAATTTGAAACATTATCCACCGAAGATTTCAATTTATTGACGCGAAAAGGTGTCTTTCCGTACGAATACCTTGATTGCGCGAACAAGCTGCAGGATCCATGCTTACCGCCGCGCGAGTCATTCTACAGTTCGTTAACGGGTGAGACTGTATCCGAGAGCGATTACGCGCACGCTGAGACTATCTGGCAGCGTTTCGGGATTAGAACCTTGGGCGAATACAGCGACTTGTATTTGAAAACTGATATCTTGTTATTGGCTGATATTTTTGAAAATTTTCGCGAAAGTTGTATCAAAAGTTATGGATTAGATTCGGCGCATTATTATACTCTACCCGGTTTCACGTGGGATGCCATGCTAAAGCATACCAAAATTGAATTCGAATTGCTCACCGACGTCGATATGGTCATGTTTATCGAACGCGGCATACGTGGTGGTTTAAGCCAATGTTCCGGAAGATATGCACATGCCAATAACAAGTACATGCCATCTTACGACGCATCGGAAGAGTCATCGTACTTGATGTACTTTGATGTGAATAATTTGTATGGGTGGGCAATGTGTCAGCCCCTACCATACGCTAAATTTCAATGGGTCGAAGATGTCGCAAAGTTTGATGTATCATCAATCAAAGTCGATTCGCTCATAGGGTACATTCTCGAGGTAGATCTGGAATATCCGCAACGTCTGCACAACGCTCATGCCGATCTACCGTTCTGCCCGACGCGTGCCAAACCACCTGGCAGCAGGCAGGACAAATTACTCGCGACGGTATACGATAAGCAGCGTTACGTTATCCATTACCGTAACCTGCAGCAGTGCACGCGTCACGGTCTTCGTATTACAAAGATACACCGCGTGCTTCAATTCGCTCAATCTCCCTGGCTCCGCGATTACATCGAACTCAATACACGGTTCAGAACAAGCGCGACAAACGACTTTGAAAAAAATTTGTACAAATTGATGAACAACGCGGTATTTGGCAAAACTATGGAAAATGTACGAAATCACGTGGATGTAAAACTGTTAACACATTGGGAAGGGCGATATGGCGCGGAGGCAATGATCGCGAAACCGAATTTCCATAGCAGAAGTGTTTTTTCGGAAAATTTAATAGCTGTTGAATTGCGAAAACTCGAGGTGAAATTCAACAAACCGATATACGTGGGTATGTGCATTCTGGACATATCAAAAATTTGTTTGTATGAATTTCATCACGAGTACATGTCGCCCAAGCATGGGGAAAATTGTAAAATTCTATACACAGACACAGACAGCCTCATTTACCATATTCGATGCGACGATATCTACGAGACCACGAAGCACAATATCGATAGATTCGACACAAGCGATTATCCTATCGACAATGCATATAATATGCCACGTGTAAATAAGAAGGTTCCAGGGCTGATGAAGGATGAAAATAACGGTGTGATAATGACCGAATTCGTAGGTCTTAGAGCGAAAATGTATGCACTTCGCGTAGATGGTAAAAAAGATACGAAAAAGGCGAAAGGCGTCAAGACCAACGTCATAGCCAGAACGATAACTTTCGACGATTACGCGCAGTGTTTGCAAAGGGAGATCGAAATGGTTCGCACACAATCATGTATACGGTCTAAGCATCATAAAGTGTACACCATTTCGGAATCTAAAATCGCTCTAAGTCCATATGATGACAAGCGGCATATCGTACCCGATTCGACCGACACTCTGCCCTGGGGACATTATAATATCCCATTGTAAAATAGAAATTATTGTATTATAAATAGTGGAATTATTGTATTATAAATAGTGGAATTATTGTATTATAAATAGTGGAATTATTGTATTATAAATAGTGGGATTAATGTGTTAAAATAAAAAAATTATTTACACATTTACACATATGTATCATTGTATTTATTGAATTATTAATTTTACAATATATTATTTTTATTGATCCAAGAATTGTGTGATTTATCAAACCCCAGCCACTTGACGTACACCTTATCCCCCTTACTACGCAACACTTTTTCCACTAGATGCACATCAGGATCGGCGACACGTTGCAGCTCATGTTCATAGAATCCACCGGCAACGGGTTTTCCACAGGAATCGACGAGCAGATACGTTGCAGGATTAGTTGCCTGTACTTTGGCTATCTTGAACACCTCCGTTGTCCAATTCGGCGTATAGCCTTTATCGAAGATGGTTTTAAATTTGCTCACGCGCACAAACTCGCCCAACTTGAATCTCGCTGGAGCAGCGATCTTTATGTTGCTGTATACGGTGGCTAGCAGCCTGTCGGCGATCACAGGGGTAACATCGCAAGGACGCATTCTGATGGTTCTATGTTTTCGTGCGTTATACTCTGCAAGCAGACGCGGTAGCACATCGATCCATCTATAGGTTCCATTGAGCGTAAACAATTTCCACATATTGTTCTTCAAAGTTCGATTGAAACGTTCTACGACGGAGGCCTTCATCACCGAATACGTCGAATAATGATTAATATCGTGCTTTGTCAAGAGTTTCTGCATATCGGCGTTGTAAAATTCTTTTCCTTGATCGGTTTGCAAATTTTTCGGATATCGATCTCTAAATATCTTTGCGAACGCTTTAGTCACCTCAGCGCCACTTTTAGTCTTGAGCGGCACCGCCCATGCATACTTGCTCAACACATCGATGACGGTAAGTATGTAGTGGCGACCTTGGTTGAAACGCGAGTATGGACGCATTTCTACAATGTCAGCTTGCCACAAATCATCGTATCCATGCACTACGACGCGTCTCCGCGGGAAATGTCTTCGAGCTGGAGCGTGCAATTCCTCAACGAGTTGTAGCTTCTTGTAGCCATGGTTTTCTTCTTTACTCTTGGATTTCGATAATGGTCGCATGTTTGATCGCAGAGGTGTCTTGGACACGAATGATGCGATAATTATCGCATACATTTATTATGTGCTTCTCATCGGTCCGAGGAAATTCTGGACAAGTTGCTGCTCCGTAGCAAAAGCGGTTATAGCCTCTTTAACTTTACGAGTTTCGCTGTCGGGCTGCGGGATAGAATTGAACGCCTCCGATATCTTTTGAACGCTGTTTTGCAACGTCAGCATATCTTTCTGAAACACAACCAGCTTCCTCTCTAATTCTTCCTGCTGCTCTCTCAAAAGTTTAATGTTCTTTTCCACGTATAGTTTATTGACGACATCGGTGTCGGCCACCAGCTGAGCTACACGTCGTATCTTGCGTGATTTCGCATCAAAGTCGACACCAGCCATGCAAAGGGTGTTATCTCGCATGTAATTTCGAAGCAAACCGCTCCATTTGTAATAGTCCATTGTAGCTGCTCCACTCTTCTCGAGCGATACCCCAAATTTGTTGATCGACATCTCGATGCATACAGCGCACATCATCGGCATGCGGTTTAATTTATAATGAGGCCTACCTCGCGGAGTTCCTCGATAATCGATAGAATTTCGGGATCGTGAGAGTTGTTACCCGCCTGACGCGACGCTTCAAGCAAACGCATTCGATCCACCAGCTCGTTGGGATCGTTCCAGTGTACGTAATCGATCTTGTTATCGTTTACCACCATAGCGCGCGGTACCGTTAGACCTTTCCCTGCCCTACTAGCTGATGCGCGAGGGAGTAGCGGTGCAATTACGTATTTGTACTTGTGTCCCTTGTTGCTCAATATGGGATTTTTAGCACCATGACCGCGTCTGTGGGCGTTCGTCGCCAGCAGTATACTTTTATATTTTTGTTTATCGGCATCGGTGTATAGAGCATCATCGGGAATTCTCTTGAAAATCAGTTCGTAAAGACCGGGTGTTCCTCTGTATTTTACACCATCTATGATTATATTATCATCCTTGTCTATATCGAAAGCCTTATCTCCAAGCATCGTTCCACTATTGCCAAAGTATACGCCGTACACATAGTCCATTGTTGTATCCTTATCACCACTTAGGATCGTGCTCATGTATTTTTGCCCCAGCGGGCCGAAATGACTGCGAAACGTCTCTTGTCCCTCGGATGTTTGGAATTGCTGTCTAATAGATGTTACAAACGACTCATTGGGACTAGTTTCGAAAACATCATCATCAATGGTTGAGAGTGATTGCACATTGGGAAATGTACTTATTGGTGTGGGTGGAGTCGGAGAATCGTTTGATCTGGCATTCTGTCGGTTCCGCTTCGCTTGAACTGGTGTCGAGGTTATGGGTGAATATTCCGCCGACATGTGTTGTTTCCTCTTTGCCTTGCGCGATGTGTTCCCTTTCAGAAGGATTTTTTTAGGCGTTAATGTTTCATTCCCCTCAACGTCTGTGCTCATCAGCGGCGATGTGTCAGCTTCCGTCGCTGCGGTATTTTCCGCAATATGTTTTAGTGGTTCGACGATAGGTTTAAAGTATTTCTCCAACGCGATATCCTCCTCCATCTTGCCAGTCTTCAAAGCCTGATGTTTCTGACGAATGGCTTCGCTGGTTTTTGCAATTTCCTTCGCTATTCTCTCGCGATCCTTAATCTCCAGACTATCGATATCGATCATCGCTGTACCGCAGACGTTGCTTTCCCACCGACGTGTTGACGACAATTGACCATCTCATGGTATGGCAAACTCGTTAAATCCCTTTCTATAACGTCCATTGGACATTGCACTATCCTTGTCTATCACCACGAAACCATACTCCCGTTGCCAACAATTACGACACAAAGCGCAGAAATCCTCGTAAGGCATGTCGGTGTTTACGTGATCGTTGTACACATGTTTCAAGTTGGTACCATCCTGCTTAAACAGAATCAACAGATTCGCATTGTCGCGTATTAGATGTTTGGGAATCTTTGCATACGTCTGACAGAGATAGAAGCAGTCAATGTTCGAGTGGCGCCCCATTGCAAAGTACTCTCGTATCGTATCTTGCTTGTCGCATGCCACGTCATCAAAGATAAAAATGGAATTCGGAAGCGATTCGCTCGGTGGGATGACGTCACTGTTATTCGAAAACGTAAAGTAGCCAATTTCATCTATCGGAGCCAATAAATTCTCCAAGTACTGATATTTCGGCTGTTGCAACGACTTGGAATACACGTACACGTTCTCGAAGCGGACGCCGTGAGGACTTTCCAACAAGCTGACCAGCACGTTGGTCTTTCCACAATTTGATGGACCACAAATGAGGCAGCGGATAGTGTTTGGTAGCATGCTACCATGTCTGCGTCCTGTTTTCGAAGCCATCACTCGCGATTTATCGTCAAAATTTGTCACGCGTATGGTTACAGGTTGTCGCACGAATCGCATCCTCCCCGCGAACCGTGAAAAATGATTTTGAATACGTCGAGGCGGTGATGCGCCCTATTTATAGGTCCGCGCTGAAACACCACAGCTCAGTATTCAAAATGCTTCTGATCCTGTCGGATAATTATGATATTCGAGACCTAACCTCTGAGCAATTGAAATATATACCAAAGATTATTCTACTGCGAGACTTTGGCAGGCACATTGATCGGTTGTGGGACAGGCTCCCCGAGCATATAAAAGCCAATTCCGAGGTTCAGCAGTATCGCCGGTGCTTGGAACATTATAATCGCCCTTGGCAGCGAACGCATATCGACGGTCCAACACCACTGATTAAAAACTGTAGCGAATGTCACCGACGAGAGTAAAGAAAGGTTGTGGTTTGTTAAATAGAGCTATAAACGCGCTACCTATCGAATTACACATCCCGGGATATCAGTTTTGCGGTCCAGGAACTCATCTGGCAAAACGATTGGCTAGAGGGGATCGAGGTATCAATCCGTTGGACGCAGCGTGTCGCGAACACGATATTGCGTATTCGCGTAGCAACGACCTCCGCGAAAGGCACGCGGCAGATAACGTTCTCGCTGACAAAGCGCGAAAACGCATCGTTGCGCGAGACTCGACTCTAGGTGAAAGAGGTGCTGCTACAGCTGTTTGGGCAGCTATGAAGGCCAAGACGAAGATCGGAATGGGGATGAAAACAAAAACCCGCAAAAGGACTCCAAAGAGAGCATCACAAACGCGGATTCTTCCGGTGGCAAAACGGGGTGGTATATTACCACTTCTCCCGCTGTTGGGTGTTCTCGGATCATTGGCTGGTGGAGCGGCGGGCATTGCCAAGGCGGTAAACGATAATAAGGCGGCGCAACGTCAGCTGGAGGAAATGCAACGCCACAATCGCTCCATGGAAGGTCGCGGACTTTATCTCGCGCCATACAAGCGCGGACAGGGAGTATCTAAACGAAAAAAAAAAACGTCGAAAAGAAAATAAAAATGCCTGCGGGCGTAACTACCGATGTGCAATTGGAGGAGTTGGCAAAACGTATGCGTATTCCATTCTTTAGAGGTGTTTTTATGCGCAACGCGTTACCAGCTGGTGGAGTACGTCGAAACGAGAGCGGTATCGTAAATTTGGACAATGTTGAGGGGCCGGGGACTCATTGGGTGGCGTATGCGAAGAGAGGATGTCGAGCTATATATTTCGACAGCTTTGGGAATCTTCGACCACCTATGGAATTGGTAAAATATCTGGATAAGGATGCTGTGAAAATTGAATACAATCGAACGTCCTATCAGAAGTACGATCAGAGCAATTGCGGACAACTATGTCTACGCTTTCTACAAACGATCGGCGCCAAATTTAAGGATTGACTTCCCACCACTCTGATTCAGTACTGGTTGAGCAGTTCGGGCAGAATATGTCGTTAACATTCACTCTAACCGGCAAGAGTAGCACCCTCGCGGCGAGCTACTTTCCACCCATAGATTTGAGCGATGACGATTACGAGCTTGGTCTAACAACCTTTGAAACTTATCACACAATACCGAACATCGACTCGAGCAACGATAAATTCTACTTCATCGTAAACAACAGTGCCGACACCGCTTATGAATACATTACGATTCCCCACGGCTCCTACGAACTAGACGCCATTGCCAAGTACCTGAAGCAACGATTACTCGAACGGTATCCTAAAAATCTTGGTGACACCGATGGCGATGGGGATGACGGGGACAACGATGTGTATCCTATAGTGTTGCGTCCCAATAACAATACCATGAAAAGCGAGCTGTACTGTCGGTTCACCGTAGACTTTACAAAGCCCAACAACATTGGATCGCTACTGGGATTCTCCACGAATCGGGTATTAGCACCAGAACGATGGCACGAATCGGACGATCCAATTAATATCATGAACGTGAACATTATTCGCATAGAATGTAGCGTGACCGCTGGGGCGTACAACAATGGGAGGCGCGTACATACGATACATGAATTTTCTCCGAGAGTTCCACCAGGATATAAGATATCGGAAACGCCCGCGCAGATCATTTACCTTCCAATCACCGCACGAGTCATTACGGATCTGACGATACGCGTTGTGGATCAAGACGGACGGTTGCTTGATTTTCGAGGTGAAGAGATTACAATCAGACTGCACGTGCGACGACGACTACGATAATACGTGTGGTGCGAAAGAAATGCTTGTATTGAACGACTCCAGAAACCCGTTTCTTCCAAGTGAAATTGTTTACAACACCAACAGCTCTGATCACGCTAAAAAGAAGAGGCTCAGTGCTGCGAACATTGCATTTTTGAAATCTTTGGGATTCATTGTGCGCATTTAAGTTGGAAAAAAAATGGCTGATATTCTAAGCATTGGAGGGAAGCCGACGTTTGATGATCGCATCGTCAAGCTTGAGACTCACACATACAACCCATACGTAAACACAACGTTTGGATACAGCGATGAGATAAGAATACCGATACAGCAGCAGGATTTATACACATTGCCGTGTGAAAGTTTCCTCTATGTGGAGGGGAAATTGAAGATAAATAAGCCAAATGATGCGTTAACGGTGATGTTGGGAAATAATTGTGTGGCGTTCTTATTCGATGAGATTCGATACGGGCTGAATGGCGTGGAGATTGATCGCAACAGAAACGTTGGAATAACTAACACGCTTAAAAACTATGTGTCGCTGACATCTGACGAAGACAAAAATATGGAGAATGCCGGATGGGGCTTGAAACGACGCGATGGATCATTAGTGAAAAATCATTTCAATTTTTGCATCCCACTCAAATATTTGCTAGGATTTTGCGAGAACTACAAACACATGATTATTAATGCGCGTCACGAATTGATTTTAATACGGTCGCGCAACGACAACAATGCACTGATAGGATCATCGGTGTTGGAACCAGAAATTAAATTATTTAAACTACAATGGCGGATGCCTCATGTGACGCTGAACGACATTAATAAGCTATCGTTGCTACGTACTTTGGAAAGTGGGCAAAACCTGAGCATTTGTTTTCAATCGTGGGATCTGTACGAGTATCCTATGTTGCAAAACACAAACAAGCATTCGTGGGCCGTGAAGGCATCCGCACAGCTGGAGAAGCCGCGATGTGTGATCCTTGCTCTACAGACTGGTCGAAGAAATGTGACGAGCGAAGACGTTACTAAGTTCAACAACTGTAAATTGACCAATGTGAAACTTTTTCTCAACTCGGAATTTTACCCATACGATGATATGAACTTGGACTTTGACAAGAATAAGCATGCCATCTTGTATCACATGTATACGCAATTCGGTAAATCGTATTATGGGCATAGTTGCAACGAGGCATTATTCACCGTGGCTGAATTTTTACAATTTGGTCCCATCGTGGTGATTGATTGCTCGCGACAAAATGAGTCGATCAAGAATGGCACCGTGGACGTGCGTATAGAATTCGAGTGTAAAGAGAATGTACCGGCAAATACTACAGCCTACTGTCTGATTCTGCACGATCGGGTGGTTGAATACAATCCACTGACAAACGTAGTGCGCAAAATGAATTAAATTGCCACGCTACTTGCGCGCCCTCTCCTGTGTCAAATTCATACAAAATTTCATCGTGAAAATCGAGATGCTTTATGAGAAAAACTGCATTCTCCTGTCTGTCTTGAAAGCGAGCGGACCTCTAAATTGTACCGATAATGGCTGTACCAACATTCGTTGACCTGCAAGGGTTCATCGTCGATGGAAGATTTGTCGCGAAGGAAGTAGCTGTCCTACGCAAGGGGACAATTCTCGCACACTATATTTTTGGGAGTCCGATGCCGCAATTTCTTCTTACGAAATCTGACAAATCAAGCCTCCGATGGTTGACGGCAAAACAGCATGGACTACGGTGGGACGATGGAGACGTTCCATATAGTATGGCTAAACAGCTAATTACGAAAGCTGTAGCTGATGCGATCGACGAAGAAGACGATACATCTCATATAGTATACGTTAAAGGGCTACAGAAACGCGACTGGCTTGCGGATTTCCTCGATGAAAATACGAGAGCGGACGTGATCATCGAGACGCTGGACATTGACTACGAGGATATCAAATCTCTAAATAAGCTAAATGTAGTTGATACTCTGCGATGTGGTAGACATGCAAAGCACTGCGCCTTGCAAAATGTATTTAAAATATTCAACTGGTGGTCTAAACACCAGAGGGAAATGCTTAAATAAAATATAACCAATTTTTAATACATAAATGTTTTTTTTCTTCACCCTCCCCAACCTCTTGCATGTACGCTAGATTAAGACGATAGTTTTAATTATTATGTAGAAACCGTTCGATTCGCGTTTAAAGCCGTTCAAAACCGTTCGATACCCGTTCCATACCGTTCGATACCCGTTCAAAACCGTTCGATACCCGTTCAATACCGTTCGATACCCGTTCAAAACCGTTCGATATCCGTTCAAAACCGTTCAATACCCGTTCAATACCGTTCGATACCCGTTCAATACCGTTCGATACCCGTTCAAAACCGTTCAATACCCGTTCAATACCTGTTCAATACCCGTTCCATACCGTTCGATACCCGTTTTGATTCGCGTTCAAAACCGTTCAAAGTGATATGGTCTAGCTGAATGATGCGTCAAAGAAGAAGGGAAAGAAGACGCGTGTGAAAAAGGAGAGGATGGGCAGTGATGAAGATAAGTGCTGGAGGATAATCAGCGAAAAAAATGTAGGTGGGAGAACGAAGACATTCTACTTTTGCAAAACTAAGCACTTCTCGATTTCGAGTTATGAGTTTAGATGCGAGAGCTTGGAGACGCAGCGAGACCAGTTGCATTCAAAACTTCATTAGACAAAGTTCAGTTTTTTGTGCGCGACAGTTTTTTTGAGTTGGAATTTAAAAAAAATGGGAATCAACCGCATCGCGCCGGAGTGGGACGAGGAGCCATGCTCCGACGTCTTTGAGGTATGTACTTTAAAATATTTTTTAACATTTATCGCGTTTAACCGTTGAAATCGAGCGAGATCAAATCAGACGGCTGTTGTGTTAGTGTTATATCGTGGGTTCTATTTTCCAGAACTCGCCACCGCCGACGCCGACGCTGTCGCCATCGCCATCGCCATCGCCATCGCCATCGCCATCGCCGCCGCCTCCAATGGTATGTAATACTTTGTATTTTTTTCTTTTTTTTCTTTTTTTCTTTTTTTATCCGTTTTGAAGTATTAATATTATATCGACGTTTGTGTGTATGTTCTAGAACAACGACTTCCTCATGAGACGGTTTGTGATGTTGGCGCGGCTCCTGGAGGAGGCTGCTGCACCTCAGGCGGTACCTGCCCAGGAGCCGCAGATGCGGCGGAGTTCGGGGCCAACGATCGGTCCTGCCATGGCGGAAAGGTTGCGGCGACCGTGGGTGCCATACAGGCAGGTGGGGCCCCTGCGGCGACCGCGGCCTCCATCACCGCATGAAACTGGATGGATTGATGTCAGCAGGCCGCAGCCGCCGCAGGGGTGGGTGATGACGCCCCCGGAGTCAGCATCGCCACCATCCGTGATGTGGACGCCTCCGGGGTCGTCGTCGTCATCTGCCACACCACCCTGGTGGCCTCCGTCGACGCCATCGACGCCGTCCTCGCCGCTGACGCCGTCCTCGCCGCTGACACCGTCCTCGCAGCCGTCCTCGCCGCCGTCCTCACCGCCGTCCTCACCGCCGACGCCGTCCTCGCCCCTCGAGTGGTTTGGGGGTTTAATAACACCGCCGCCGTCGCCCCCATCGCCACCGCCCGAGTGGGCGGAGGGTGAATTTACGCCGCCGCCGTCGCCCCAATCGCCACCAAGGCCATAATTTTTTCAATTTTTTTTATTTTTTGTTTTTTATTTTTTATGTTTTTATTCTTTTTTTATTTTTTTATCTTTAATAGTTTTTTTGTAACAATATATTCTTAAACGTATTTCATTGTGCCATTTCATTTACCCTCCTTCTCTCCTCGCCACCTAATTTTAAGATTTGCTGACGCCACATAATTCTATTTCGTTCTTCGCGCTGTTACATGATGTCACCCTGCACGGCTGCTCCGGAGGTTTCGAATTATGCACGATCGTGCGCGACGCTAAGATTGATAAATCGGAACGCTTTAGAATACTGTTAGCTTTAAAAACTGTTAGCTTTAGAATGCGTGCGATTGTATCGCCAAGTAGTGTTGTCTCTTTCCCTCTTCCAAAATTTTAGCTTTAAAGGTAATGCTCTGTCTCTTTCCCTCCGAAGACGCGGTGTGAAAACACCAATCTTTCCCAACATTGTCCGAAACAATTTCTGATAATGTATTAAACAATTCCATCGCATAATGGTTTGGAAAATTATTTGGGGGTCGTCCCCTCCCTCGGTTAGGTATAAAAAAAATTTTGGGGTGGGCCGAGGTCTGAAAGAGATTTTTTGGGGGTCATTCACCTCCGTGGAAATTTCCGGCGGTGGGTCCGGTCTGGAGAGGTCTCCGCGGCCGCTCGGCCCGGACTGATCCCCTCCACGATCGCGGCTTCCCCCACTCCGCGGCTCGTGCGCGCGCAACCGTCCTTCCACTCCCCGCAGGCCCCGCGTCCATGTTTCCCTCCGCCGCGCTCCCCCGCGCGCCCTCACTTCCCCCCGCCCCCGCGCTCCCCTCAGAGGACCTGAGTTAGAATCCCCTTATACTTACTACTCGAATCTAATTTGGTGCGCAGACCTCGGACGTTCTGGAAATAAACTAAAGGGTTCGAAACTAGTTTTTTTGGGCGGTGTCTTTGTGCGGTCTTCCAGATACAATCTTCGGGAATCCACGTATATATCGAATAGTCATGTGGGTTTCCCCTTGATCGTGAAGATCTCATAGCCGTTCCCTGAGCTGCAAGAGGGTCGCCCGTTGTTGCCTCGTCTTGTCGTCAGAAATTTTGTATGGACCATTGTACCGCTGTTTGCCCAGGAGGATCGACTTAACATCAGCAGCGGAGTCGAGGCGGACACAGAGAGGCCTGCTGGTCGTGTTGCCCGGCTTCCCCAGACGATGGACTGTGGGGGCATTGTTGATTTGGGGGCATATCTCACGCAAGACCCCATATGCTGCTTCAACTTCTGCGGATTTCGCCAACTCGGACGAGGATACACGAGGCTCTGACATACCAAAAATTATGATATTCTTGGATCTCTCTTCTCTCTCCTTCAGTTCCTCCAAGACTTGATCAGCCGAGGATGAAGGCAGCTGTTCATGAGAGACGGGAGGCTTATCCTCGATCGCCTTGACACGATCGGCTAGCGAGTCTATGTCCTTCCTCATAGCGCCCAACTCGGCTCGAATAGCTGTTAAGAAATCATCGCGAAATGCTGTCAGCTTCGCGGTTAGTTTCGCATCAACAACCTCAGCCACAATATCCCTGATCGTTTCGGCTGAGGGTAAGGAGGAAATCGACTGGAGTGTCGCAGCCGGTAAAACAGATAGCGGCTGCACCGATGTAGCGATGGCCTGGCTAACGGCCGATTGAGTCTTCGGGGAACCAGAATGACAATTAATGAAACTCCTGTCAAACCAAGGATGTCCAGAACGTTCAAGACAAGAAGATCCTGGATGACTGATTACCCCACATCCAGGACAGGAGACTGGGATGGCCACTGAGGATCCACAACCCTTGCATTTCTTAGACCCAACTGGCATTTTAAACAGACGAGATGCACAGTCCTCACAGAAATAAACCAGTAACAATAATGTTACTAATAAATAGAATTGAATAATTCCAACAGACGGATGACGAGAGCGTGGAGATAGTCCAATGGATTAACACTCAGAGCGCAAAAAGCACACCAAAAATAACGGTTACACGAACAAAAACAGAGTCACTGGGTCACCGGCAACGTGCTAAACACTCTCACAAACAAAGCAAACGACCTGTCACCTCGGCGGCTGAAGACAGACTCATCTTGCAAAACGATTAGCTAGAGGTGATCAAGGCATCAATCCGTTGGACGCGGCGTGCCGAGAACACGATATTGCGTATTCGCACAGCAACGACCTCGGAGAAAGGCACGGGGCAGATAAAGTTCTCGCTGACAAAGCGCGAAAACGCATCGTTGCTCGAGACTCGACTCTAGGTGAAAGAGGTGCTGCTACAGCTGTTTGGGCAGCTATGAAGGCCAAGACGAAAATCGGAATGGGGATGAAAACAAAAACCCGCAAAAGGACTACAAAGAGAGCATCGCAAAAGCGGATTCTTCCAGTGGCAAAACGGGGTGGTATATTACCACTTCTCCCGCCGCTAGGTGTTCTCGGATCATTAGCTGGTGGTGCAGCGGGGATCGCCAAGGCGGTAAACGATACTGCGCAACAACAGCTATAAGAAATGCAACGCCATAATCGCTCCATGGAAGGTCGGGGACTTTATCTCGCACCATACAAGCGTGGATAGGGAATATCAAAACGAAAAAAAAGTCAAAAAGGAAATAAAAATACCCGCGGGCGTAACTACCGATGCACAATTGGAGGAGTTGACAAAACGTATGCGTATTCCATTCTTTAGAGGTGTTTTTATGCGCAACGCACTACCAGCTGGGGGAGTACGTCGAAACGAGAGCGGTATCATAAATTTGGAAAATGTCGCGGGACCAGATACTCATTGAGTGGCGTATGCGAAGAGACGGTGTCGAGCAATATATTTCAACAGCTTTGGGAATCTTTGACCACCTAAGGCAGGCATGGAACTAAAGTGAACGCCGCGGCCGTTTTTCGGAAGCAACGCCTCCTTTCTCCCGCCGCGCGTCTTCGCCCCCGCGGCGGGCCTAGGAGCTTCGAGCGCCTCAGACCCGTACCATATGAACCGCGCGTGGCGCATTAGGGCGACACCCGTATCAATAGATTTCCGCATCACCCATGGGGTACTATTATCGATGCGTTTTTTTTTGACAGTGGTATCCCCTGTAGGCCTATTCCACTGTGTCACGCGATAAAAATGGATAGAAGAAACGCGTTTTACTATCAAAATTTTAAATACGTTTGGGAAAACTTAATTTTCGCGCACGTTTAGACGTGCTGGGCATTTCTAAAATATCAACGGGGAGGCTGGTCGACGTTGTACGTATTAAAGTCGAAAGTGAGGAATCGCTTAGCCGTGTGCGCTGTTCTGTCTTAATGGCACGCATTTTTGAGAACGAACATTCGCACAAATATGTTGACCCGAACATGGAAAAAATTTGGAGCGCGAAATTTCTAAGTTTAGGGTATGTCGATTCTTCCAGCGTTTTAAAGAATTCGGCTCCTTTTTCTTCCCTCGTTTTCAAAGAAATGTCGTGCTGAAGATCGCACAGTTCTTCTTGATACTCGAGGGCCTGTTCTTCAATTTTTACGGTGAGGGGATTCTCAAAGAGAATTAGATCATTTCTGAGCGAGTCGAAGTCAGTGAAACGCTCATCGAACTGATCTATCACCGATTGAAGAACGTGTAAATGATTATCAAAATCACACTCATTGCCGAATTCCTCGAAAATTACCCTACACGAGGGAAAAAAGAAAAAATTTTTTTCTTCCAACAGGAGATGATTTTGATACACTAGCAACCTCCTACGAAAAGAATCGACGTGGCTGAACAACTGCGAAATAGATTGACCGGGTTTCTGCAGTTTTAAATTTAATGTATTTAAATGATTAGTCAGATCTACTATAAGTGAGAGTTCACAAAGGAAACTCGCATCTGTTAATAAGGGGAAATATTCTGCTCCCTTTTTTTCTTGATATTCTTGCAAGAAATGGAAGATCTCATTTCTTATAGCAAAGAATTGACTTAGACATTTCGCTGCACTGAGCCAGCGTACTTCGCAATGCAAAGGGACATCAGTGTAAGCAGCGTTATGTGTTTCAAGAAATTCTATGAATTTCCTGTGAGATAGAAATTTATTTCCGCCCTTGATAGAGTTGATTAGTTGCGTAACCTTCTTCATGGCGGAAGATAATTTTATATCTCTCCCACATAACGCTTCCTGATGAATGATGCAGTGCATCATTGGGAATTTAAACCCGCGTTTTTTAAACTGCCCGTTCAGTCCTATTTTGGCACCTGTCATGGCTTTTGCACCATCGGTTACCACTACAGAGCATTTAGAAAAGTCAACCTGGAATTTTTTAACAGTGTTCTCTACTGCGTTAAAAATATCCAGTCCTGTCGTTGTATTGTGCAAAGGCACGAAGTCCAAAAGCTCCTCGACATACGAAAAATCATTTTGTACAATGCGAGCGAAAATGCTCAATTGACTCGTATGCCGGTTATCGGTGCTTTCATCCAAACACAAAGAGAAATAACGACAGTTAATTAAAAGTTCAATTAATTTTTGCTCTGTGGATGCGCCTATATCAAAAATTCGGGAGCTCACAGTTTTTCTACCCAATGCGATACTCTCAGCTTCTTCAAGAGTGATACACGTCCCGAAGGATTTAACCGCTTCAATGAGACATTTCTTTACGAAATCGCCCTCAGTGAACGGTTTACCCTGCTTTGCTATTAAATGAGAAATGGCGTAAGAAGCTATGCGAGCTTTTTCCACCGAAGAAGCTTCTTCAGGAACATACGTACGACCTTCTTGATATACTAATTTGAGCCCCTCTATTAAATCAAATTTTTCGCGGCCTTCATACGATGTATACTTTTGCGCATGACAACTTGAAAAGTGCCGTTCAATAGCATTTTTCTTTACTAGGGCAGGCTCAAATCCGCAAAGAAGACACATCGTACGATCACTAATTTTAGCGAAAAAAAAGTTTTCCCATACCTTGTCAAAATTTTGATAATACCTTTGCTCTGTAGACATCTTGATCTGTTTCGCCGTCTGTTCCATCTGAACGAATGGAAACGAAAATACGTTACAGTTACAGAGACTGTTTTCTGTTTTCCAACATTGTATCAGCGACTGTTTTCTGTTTTCCAACATTGTATGTCACGTATTTTCGGTCAGACGTTTCCATTCGTACAGATCGAACAGACGCAACTAATCAACTCTATCAAGGGCGGAAATAAATTTCTATCTCACAGGAAATTCATAAATTTCTTGAAACACATAACGCTGCTTACACTGATGTCCCTTTGCATTGCGAAGTACGCTGGCTCAGTGCAGCGAAATGTCTAAGTCAATTCTTTGCTATAAGAAATGAGATCTTCCATTTCTTGCAAGAATATCAAGAAAAAAAGGGAGCAGAATATTTCCCCTTATTAACAGATGCGAGTTTCCTTTGTGAACTCTCACTTATAGTAGATCTGACTAATCATTTAAATACATTAAATTTAAAACTGCAGAAACCCGGTCAATCTATTTCGCAGTTGTTCAGCCACGTCGATTCTTTTCGTAGGAGGTTGCTAGTGTATCAAAATCATCTCCTGTTGGAAGAAAAAAATTTTTTCTTTTTTCCCTCGTGTAGGGTAATTTTCGAGGAATTCGGCAATGAGTGTGATTTTGATAATCATTTACACGTTCTTCAATCGGTGATAGATCAGTTCGATGAGCGTTTCACTGACTTCGACTCGCTCAGAAATGATCTAATTCTCTTTGAGAATCCCCTCACCGTAAAAATTGAAGAACAGGCCCTCGAGTATCAAGAAGAACTGTGCGATCTTCAGCACGACATTTCTTTGAAAACGAGGGAAGAAAAAGGAGCCGAATTCTTTAAAACGCTGGAAGAATCGACATACCCTAAACTTAGAAATTTCGCGCTCCAAATTTTTTCCATGTTCGGGTCAACATATTTGTGCGAATGTTCGTTCTCAAAAATGCGTGCCATTAAGACAGAACAGCGCACACGGCTAAGCGATTCCTCGCTTTCGACTTTAATACGTACAACGTCGACCAGCCTCCCCGTTGATATTTTAGAAATGCCCAGCACGTCTAAACGTGCGCGAAAATTAAGTTTTCCCAAACGTATTTAAAATTTTGATAGTAAAACGCGTTTCTTCTACCCATTTTTATCGCGTGACACAGTGGAATAGGCCTACAGGGGATACCACTGTCAAAAAAAAACGCATCGATAATAGTACCCCATGAGTGATGCGGAAATCTATTGATACGGGTGTCGCCCTAATGCGCCACGCGCGGTTCATATGGTACGGGTCTGAGGCGCTCGAAGCTCCTAGGCCCGCCGCGGGGGCGAAGACGCGCGGCGGGAGAAAGGAGGCGTTGCCTCCGAAAAACGGCCGCGGCGTTCACTTTAGTTCCATGCCTGACCTAAGGAATTGGTACAATATCTGGATAAAGATGTTGTGAAAATCGAATACAATCGAACGGCTTATCAGAAGTACAATCAGAGGAATTGTGGACAACTATGTCTACGCTTTCTACAAACGATCGGCACCAAATTTAAGGATTGACTTTACGCCACTCTGATTCAGTATTAGTCCAGTCGTACAGCTCGGAATATGTCGTTAACATTCACTCTAACCGGTAAGAGTAGCACCCTCGCGGTAAGCTACTTTCCACCCATAGATTTGAGCGACGATGATTACGAGCTTGGTCTAACAACTTTTGAAACTTATCATACAATACCGAACATCGACTCGAGCAACGATAAATTCTACTTCACCGTAAACTATGATATCAACAACAACGGTGATGACACCACTCATGAATACATTACGATTCCGCATGGCTCCTATGAACTAGACGCCATTGCCAAATATTTGAAGCAGTGATTACTCGAACGGTATCCTCCAAAAAAAATCTCAGTGACACCGATGGCGATGATAATGATGTGTATCCAATAGTATTGCGTCCCAACAACAACACCATGAAAAGCGAGCTGCACTGCTCGTTCGCCGTAGATTTTACAAAGCCCAATATCATTGGATCGCTGCTCGGATTCTCGACGAATCGGGTATTAGAATCAGGCCGGTGGTACGAATCGGACGATCCAATTAATATCATGAACGTGAACATTATTCGCGTAGAATGTAGCGTGACCGCTGGCGCGTACAATAATGGGAGACGTATACACACGATACATGAATTTTCTCCGAGAGTTCCACCAGGATATAAGATATCGGAAACGCCCGCACAGATCATTTCCCTTCCAATCACCGCACGGGTCATTACGGATCTGACGATACGCGTTGTGGATCAAGACGGACGGTTGCTCGATTTTCGAGGTGAAGAGATTACCATCAGACTGCACGTACGACGGCGACGACGATAATACATGTGGTGCAAATGAAAGAGATGCTTGTGTTGAACGACTCCAGAAACACGTTTCTTCCAAACGAAATTGTTTGCAATAACAACAACAACAACAACAACAATAACAACAACAACTGCAATAGCTCTGATTACGCTAAAAAGATGACGCTCAGTGCTGCGAACATTGCATTTTTGAAATCTTTGGGATTCACTGTGCGCATTTAAGTTGAAAAAAAATGGTTGACATTCTAAGCATTAGAGGGAAGCCGACGTTTGATGATCGCATCGTCAAGCTCGAGACTCACACATATAACCCATACGTCAACACGATGTTTGGATACAGCGATGAGATAAGAATACCCATACAGCAGCAGGATTTATACACATTGCCGTGTGAAAGTTTCCTCTATGTGGAGGGGATTGAAGATAAATAAGCCAAACGATGCATTATCGGTAACGTTGGGAAATAATTGTATGGCGTTCTTATTTGATGAGATTCGATACGAGCTGAATGGTGTGGAGATTGATCGCAACAGCAACGTTGGAATAACTAGCGCGCTTAAAAACTATGTATCGCTCACATCTGTCGAAGACAAAAATTTAGAGAATGCTGGATGGAGCTTGAAACGACGCAATGGGCTAATAGTAAAAAATCATTTCAATTTTTGCATCCCACTCAAATATTTGCAGGGATTTTGCGAGGACTACAAACGCATGATTATTAATGCGCGTCACGAATTGATTTTAATACGATCGCGCAACGATAACAATGCTCTGATAGGATCTCCGGTGTTGGAACCAGAAATTGAATTACTTAAACTGCAATGGCGGATGCCTCATGTGACGCTGAACGACGTTAATAAGCTATCGTTGCTACATGCTTTGGAAAGTGGACAAAACCTGAGCGTTTGTTTTCACTCGTGGGATCTGTATGAGTATCCTCTCTTACAGAGCACAACCAAGCATTCATGGGCCGTGAAGGCATCTGCACAGCTGGAGAAGCCGCGATGCATTATCCTTGTTCTACAGACTGGTCGAAAGAATGTGATGAGAGAAGATGTTACTAAGTTTAGCAACTGTAAATTGGCCAATGTAAAACTTTTTCTCAACTCGGAATTTTACCCATATGATGACCTGAATTTGGACTTTGATAAGAATAAGCATGCCATCTTGTTTCACATGTATACGCAATTCCGTAAATCGTATTATGGACATAGTTGCAACGAGGCATTATTCACTGTGGCTGAATTTTTACAATTTGGTCCCCTCGTGGTGATTGATTGCTCGCGACAAAATGCGTCGATTAAGAATGGTACCGTGGACGTGCGCATAGAATTTGAGTGTAAAGACAATGTGCCTGCAAATACTACGGCCTACTGTCTGATTTTACACGATCGGGTGGTTGAATACAATCCGCTGACAAACGTGGTGCGCAAAATCAATTAAATTGTCACGCTACTTGCCTGCCCTCTCCTGTGCCAAATTCACATAAAATTTCATCGTGAAAATCGAAATGCTTTACGAGAAAGACTGCATTCTCTCGTCTACCTTGGAAGCGTGTGGACCTCCAAATTGTATCGATAATGGTCGTACCAACATTCGTTGACCTGCAAGGGTTCATCATCGATGGAAGATTTGTCGCGAAGGAAGTGGCTGTCCTACGACAGGGGACAATTCTCTCGCACTATATTTTTGGGAGTCCGATGCCGCAATTTCTTCTTACGAAATCTGACAAATCAAGCCTCCGATGGTTGACGGCAAAACAGCATGGACTACGGTGGGACGATGGAGACGTTCCATATAGTATGGCTAAACAGCTAATTACGAAAGCTGTAGCTGATGCGATCGACGAAGAAGATGACGCATCCCATATCGTATATGTTAAAGGGTTGCAGAAACGCGACTGGCTTGCAGATTTCCTCGACGAAAATATGAAAGCGGACGTGGTCATCGAGACGCTGGACATTACTACGAGGATATTAAATCTCTAAATAAGCTAAATGTAGTTAATACTCTGCGATGTGGCAGATATGCCAAGCACTGTGCCATGCAAAATGTATTTAAAATATTCAACTGGTGGTCTAAACATCAGAAAGAAATGCTTAAATAAAATATAATCAATTTTTTAATGTATATGAAAATGTTTTTTCTTTACCCTCCTCAACCTAACCTCCTATATGCGCTGTACGCTAGATTAAGACGATAGTTATAATTATTATGCAGAAATGGTACGATTCACGTTCGATTCACGTTCAGAGTGGTACGATTCACGTTCGATTCACGTTCAGAGTGGTACGATTCACGTTCGATTCACGTTCAGAGTGGTACGATTCACGTTCGATTCACGTTCAGAGTGGTACGATTCACGTTCGATTCACGTTCAGAGTGGTACGATTCACGTTCGATTCACGTTCAGAGTGGTACGATTCACGTTCGATTCACGTTCAGAGTGGTACGATTCACGTTCGATTCAGGTTGAAAGTGGTATGGTATAGTGAAATGATGTGTCCAAACAAGAATGGAGAAACGGTTCAGGCAAACGATGCATGCGAAGGTCCGGCACCTTCACGCACGAAACGGCCACGCAACGAATGTTTCAATCCTCGAGACGCGCGATTCGAGCAACCATGGATTGTCGAACAGTGATTGATAATCGAGGACGTTTTACGCGACTGTGTTCTTCCAACGATTCGATATACTCGTTGCACCGTTTTTCCCACGCGAGGTATTCTTCCCGTGAAATCAATCGTGCGGATTGATCCAATAATTGGCGTTCTACTTGCGGGAGATTCTTCCATGGTCGTAAATGGAATGTAAATGTAATTTCTTTTTTCTAGGCAACACGTTGCAACGATTTGTGCAGTTTGCAGCGCGCTTTTATGACAGATATCACGATTTGCTATGTCTGTCTTACTCTTTTTGGTGTATCCCCTCCCTCCAATGCATAACATGGTTCTCTGCAGTTTCTACCGATGCAGCATAATTCTTTCTATGATTCACGCGTATGACGAATTAGTGTGCGAGATCACGCGACGCAGTTTCTGCTGATTTCACAGAATTCTAATATGCGACGCTTCCACAGGTATCATATTACATTCAACACGTGTCGAGACTTTTATTCTTGAGGGTGGGAGTCAAATTACATGCGATCGTGCGATACGCTAAGATTGAAAAACACTTTGGAAAAGTGGTAGCTTTAAAATAAAATGTGATGGTGGGGGAAGCAATCGCACCTCTATTTACGACGGCTCCCGAACGCTATTCCATCAATCGCTCAGTTGCCTCAGTGAATTTTGACGGAACAAATAGTGCTCTGAAAAAAAATGTCCAGCGCGAGTGCCGAAGGAAACGTTGAACGCATGAATTATTACGTTCCGATCGGGCAAGATGATGCTGTAGCTCAATGTGGGAAGATTACAGTTGCTTGGTAAGGCTTAATTTTCACATCTCAAAACTTTTATTCCTAATACGAGCGGACAATTTCATAGGTTTGATTGTTCTCTTAGCCCGCGCCGAACATCGCGTATCATGGTCAGAAGATATGCATTAACATCCATAGGCAGCAAATATTGGAATCCGCATACGACCTACGATCGATGTAGAAATGGTTCTCGGTGACAATCGTGGGATGTTTCTCACGTTACCATCGTTTACATGGAATAGGCTATGCAACCGTCGTACAACCATCGAAGAACGTGCACGATTACCAGGATTAGAATCGGTGCGGATTGAGCAATTAACGGTGGATTTTTTGGAGATCTATAACTCTCCGATTGTAGGGATGTCAATGGATGATAAACCGCTGTATTTCAAACCGGATACTGTAACATCTTTATTAAATCTTGAGCCTTGTATAGTCTATGTGTATTCGCGGCTGCATCAAATTGTAGGAGATGTGCGGATGAAATTTAAAACTTTTCTTAACGTGCTACAGCAGAGCGATGTTGTCTGCGAAACATTGGATGCGCGTCGTGCTGCTAAAATAATATGTTATAGCGAACACTACTGTGAGGATTATCTTGTTGATTGCGAACTGTTAGCATGTGCAATCAACTATATTATAGCTGATGCTCGTATGCAAAAATGTTAAATTATATTCTTTTAATTTTAAATAAATTTCTTAAAACATATTATTATTATTTCTCCATTTCATTTATCCATCATCCTCCTCGGCACCTAATTTTAAGATTCGGCGCTTCTACATGTATTATATCTCGTTCGAACGTTCTTCGCGCCATCGAATGACATCATCTCGCGCGGCTGCTCCAGAGGACTCAAGTTACATGCAATCGCGCGATACGCTGCGATGTTAAATCGGAACGCTTTAAAAACTTGATAGATTTAGAACGAAAGCGATTGTACCACTGTGTAGTGCTGTCTCTTTCCCTCCCTATAATTTAGTTTTAAAAATGATGCTCTGTCTCTTTCCCTCCCCGAAGACGCTGTGTGTAAAATGCCGATCATTCCCGAGATCGTCCGAAACAATTTCCAATAAAAAATAAATTATTTCTGTGCGCTGGAAAAAATTCTGCTGATGCTACATATTGGTTTGAAAAAATTTAGAGGTGGGTCAAGGTCGTCCTCTACCTCGGTTAGGTATGAAGAAATTTCGGGGGTGGGCCAGGTCTTGAGAGGTCTCCGCGGTGACTCGGCCCGGACTGATCCCCTCCACGATCGCGGCTTCCCCCACTCCGCGGCACGTGCCCGCGCAACCTGTCTTCCTCTCCCCGCTCCCCGCGCCGCGCTCCCCCCTCCACTCCGTCATCCCTGTCACGTTATCCACCGCCCGCCGCCGCTCGCGGAACTCAAATTTGGATTTTTTCATGTGACCTTGAAACTCCAATTTGGGGTGGAACCCGCTTACTCCTACTACTCATCTCCATACCATTTATTATTTTTTCGTTTATTAACGCTTATTGCGTACATATATATATATATATATATATATATATATACGAAAAAATGTTAAATTATAACATATATATATATATATATATATGTACGCAATAAGTGTATATTGGGTATTTCAAACATTTATCGTCTTTCATATTATTTCACTAACGCTTGTTGCATTCATATCTCTTCATCTTATTAAAAGTTATTTATAAATCTAATTTCGACCGTAATAATTAATCTATGATTTCGGCGCACTGGTTCGGTCAATTTAAAACAATAAAATCTTCATCTTATTATTATTATTATTATTATTATTATTATTATTCACGGACGTAACGCCCTTTAGTTTACAGAGAGAGGAACTTAATAGAGAAACATACAAATTAGAAACTAATACTTAAATTTAAGCGATAATATAATATGGTATAATACAACATAACATTGTGAACTAGTGGACTAGCACACTTCTTTAGGGGCCATACAGGACCAAATTTTTCCGTAGCAAACTACGCAGGTGCCTTTTGAAAGTGGCAAGTGTGCCACAGAAAATATCCACCTGACTGTTATACGCGTTTGCTAACCCACACATCCTGTTTATCGGGCTATGCAACCCAAACGCGGAGCTATGAGAGGACGAAAAGAAAATCTGGGATGATCTTAGCGCCGAGTGTGGCACACGAAGCTTCAAAAGCGCCAAAAGATCCGGAGAATCGATGAATCCATTTAGGAGGTTAAAGACTACAGCAAGATCAGCCAAAGATCTCCGATCTTCCAACGTGAGAAGCCTACTGGCCTTAAGAATTTGTGTATAGTCGTGCGAAAATCTCATCAAAGCTACGCCTAATTTGGGTGCAAGCAGCCGCAGGAATCTATGTTGTACGGATTCAAATGACGTCACGTACTTCCTATGGTACGTATTCCAAACCGGTGATGCATATAGCATATGAGGGACAACAAGAGCATTATACAGTGTAGTAAAAGTGACAGGATTAACAAAGTCAGACGATGAGCGCATAATAAAGCCCAGCATACGAGACGTTACGTTCTTAACAGAGCGGTAATGCTCGCGAAAGGAGAGCGAGGAGTCAAATATGACCCCTAGGTCGCGGATGGTAGCGACTGAGCTGAGCACACTATTATTTAAACTGTATGACGTGACAAGTACGCGCATTTTGCGTGTGAAGCGCATGACGTGGCATTTGGATATGTTTAACGACATTTCATTCTTTTTGCACCAGTCCGTAAGCCTATTTAGATCGCTTTGAATAAATATAGTGTCACTTTCAATAGCAATTTTTCGAAAGATTTTCAAATCGTCGGCGTAGAGAAGGAAACTGCAGTGTTCGAATATGCTCGCAATATCGTTTACAAAAAGGTTAAATAAAAGTGGACCGAGATGGGAACCTTGAGGTACCCCGGAAGTAACACGATATACCATGGAAAAACAGCCATTAAATATTAACAGTCTGAGAACGATTAGACAGGTAGCAGGATAACCATGATAACAGATCACCACAAATACCGATGGCGTTCAACTTTTTAATTAGTATGGCGTGCTTAACGGTATCAAAAGTCTTCTGGAAATCGGTGTATACGGAGTCCACTTGATGGCCACGCTCCATTTCGCCCAGTATACAGGGTGTCCCAAAAATGCTGCGGGTCCTTAAAGGGGGTGATTCGGGGGATGATTGCAAACAACTTTTTCCTTTGCAAAAATGCTCTCCGAGGTTTCGTTAACGAGATATTAACAAAAAGCACCGACCAATCAGAGCGCGCGCCTTCCGTCCGAGCTCCCGCGGTAGCGTTGGCTACGCGGTAGGCGACTGCTCTTGTACTACGAACGTACGAACAAGCAAGTCGGCATGCATCGAAGGAAACCGCGTTACACATTTCTTTTTAAAGCATAATCTTAAATAAGAATTATTTGAAGTGAGAGGATAAGAAGTATGTAAATTTCGATTTTAAATAAGGCATAAACGAAAAGGTAATGTAGCAGAAAATGTACGACATGTGATCGTAATTCGTTATTGAGGTAAAAATCCGTAGTTTAATATCCGCCAACACAACTAAATTGAAACAATAATATTAGGTGTATGAATAAATTCTTTTCGACTGGATTTACATAATCAGTACAAAGCTACTGAATTTCTATCGCGGTGGTATTCATAAGCTGCCAGAAAAATGACAAAAAGTAATGAACAATAATGGAAATTATGTCGATGATTGAGTTGTTTTCATATTTTTTAAATCGAACTGTTATTGTATCCTAAAATCGGAAAGAATTTATTTCTACACCTAATAATCACCAAAAAATTAAATAAAACTCACCCATTCGGACATTCCTTTTCTTCCTTTTCGGAAACCTGTGTCACTGGGTCACTGTACCGATTCTGGTCATCGGTGGACGAAAAGATTTATGGTAGGGTAGCGCCCAGTGCTCAGCTGATCGCAGGTATTCGCAGGACACCACCCGAAAGTAAGGGTCGCAACGTCAAGTGCGTCCGGGTTAATGTACCGAATATTCACATCACTGCACTGATACTAACACTGATCACTTAATTTATTCTCTACGGAACGTGTTGTTCCTAAGTTCCACTGCCAACGCTCGCACGGTAGCACTCGCGTCCCCGTCGTTCCGTGCGTACACCCAGAACATAGCGTAATACTCTTCGGCGAAGTACATTTCTGGGCCGAGATTACTAGCTGACTGACAGGATTTTTTCCCAAACAACTTCCTCAACCCCCAAGTAGTTTCTCTCGTCCCATTATGAGTTTACTCCCACCAGGACAAGAGGCTTTAGGTAAAAAGAAGCCAGCACATTTTCGAAACACACGTGTTTTGCAGAAGTGCAAGGAACGAACCATCCTACACTTTCACAAATGCCCGCGCTCCGTCCTTCCACTGCCAATGTACCCATTGCTTCGAGATAGAAAACAGACACCACGTGTATCGGTTCGAAAGGGTCCGAAGGGAAGAGAAACAGAAAGTCTTCGAGTTGCTATAACCAATTAAGTCATAAATTATCCGAAACTGTAGGAAACCGTTCTTTAGCGCCGACTTGCGGGACAATACGGTCATAAACCGCGACCCTGGCGAAATGCTCTGGCTGATCAGTCTGATTAATTTTGGAGAACTAGAAATTACAAAGTATTATCCAGCATCAATACGTCTCGCGGAGAGACATGAAAAGAAGGGTAGTCCGCTGACTGCGCGTAGTCCCGCCTGTTTCGTCCTATCCTCAAATTAAAGAAGGATCCCTTATCTCTCGAGTATAAACACGCGCTCGAATTTCAAAACAAAAGCACGCGTCGACGTATTCGGTGCGAGAGACTGTGGGCTTGAGGCCCGATTGGCCCTGCATCCCTCGCAAATGGCCACTGTCCTGAAGAGGCCCTCTTCACAGCAATATCTCCTCCCCAAGGCCCACCTTCTCTCGCATGGAATACGTCGATTCGTGCTTTTGTTTTGAAATTCGAGCGGCTGTTTAGACACGAGAGATAAGCAGGTCCGATTGGCCACAAACTAACCAATCTGCCCTGCATCTCCCCCAAATGGCCACGATCCTGAAGAGGCCCTCTTCACAGCAATAACTTCTTCCCAAGGCCCACCTTCTCTCGCACCGAATACGTCGACGCGTGCTTCTGTTTTGAAATTCGAGCGCCTGTTTAGACACGAGAGATAAGCAGGCCCGATTGGCTAGTTTGCGGCCAATGGGACTTCAAGCCCGCAGTCTCTCGCACCGAATACGTCGATGCGTGCTTGCGTTTTGAAATTCGAGCGCGTGTTTATACTCGACAGATAAGGGATCCTTCTTTAATTTGAGGATAGGACGAAACAGGCGGGACTACGCGCAGTCAGCGGACTACCCTTCTTTTCATGTCTCTCCGCGAGACGTATTGATGCTGGATAATACTTTGTAATTTCTAGTTCTCCAAAATTAATCAGACTGATCAGCCAGAGCATTTCGCCAGGGTCGCGGTTTATGACCGTATTGTCCCGCAAGTCGGCGCTAAAGAACGGTTTCCTACAGTTTCGGATAATTTATGACTTAATTGGTTATAGCAACTCGAAGACTTTCTGTTTCTCTTCCCTTCGGACCCTTTCGAACCGATACACGTGGTGTCTGTTTTCTATCTCGAAGCAATGGGTACATTGGCAGTGGAAGGACGGAGCGCGGGCATTTGTGAAAGTGTAGGATGGTTCGTTCCTTGCACTTCTGCAAAACACGTGTGTTTCGAAAATGTGCTGGCTTCTTTTTACCTAAAGCCTCTTGTCCTGGTGGGAGTAAACTCATAATGGGACGAGAGAAACTACTTGGGGGTTGAGGAAGTTGTTTGGGAAAAAATCCTGTCAGTCAGCTAGTAATCTCGGCCCAGAAATGTACTTCGCCGAAGAGTATTACGCTATGTTCTGGGTGTACGCACGGAACGACGGGGACGCGAGTGCTACCGTGCGAGCGTTGGCAGTGGAACTTAGGAACAACACGTTCCGTAGAGAATAAATTAAGTGATCAGTGTTAGTATCAGTGCAGTGATGTGAATATTCGGTACATTAACCCGGACGCACTTGACGTTGCGACCCTTACTTTCGGGTGGTGTCCTGCGAATACCTGCGATCAGCTGAGCACTGGGCGCTACCCTACCATAAATCTTTTCGTCCACCGATGACCAGAATCGGTACAGTGACCCAGTGACACAGGTTTCCGAAAAGGAAGAAAAGGAATGTCCGAATGGGTGAGTTTTATTTAATTTTTTGGTGATTATTAGGTGTAGAAATAAATTCTTTCCGATTTTAGGGTACAATAACAGTTCGATTTAAAAAATATGAAAACAACTCAATCATCGACATAATTTCCATTATTGTTCATTACTTTTTGTCATTTTTCTGGCAGCTTATGAATACCACCGCGATAGAAATTCAGTAGCTTTGTACTGATTATGTAAATCCAGTCGAAAAGAATTTATTCATACACCTAATATTATTGTTTCAATTTAGTTGTGTTGGCGGATATTAAACTACGGATTTTTACCTCAATAACGAATTACGATCACATGTCGTACATTTTCTGCTACATTACCTTTTCGTTTATGCCTTATTTAAAATCGAAATTTACATACTTCTTATCCTCTCACTTCAAATAATTCTTATTTAAGATTATGCTTTAAAAAGAAATGTGTAACGCGGTTTCCTTCGATGCATGCCGACTTGCTTGTTCGTACGTTCGTAGTACAAGAGCAGTCGCCTACCGCGTAGCCAACGCTACCGCGGGAGCTCGGACGGAAGGCGCGCGCTCTGATTGGTCGGTGCTTTTTGTTAATATCTCGTTAACGAAACCTCGGAGAGCATTTTTGCAAAGGAAAAAGTTGTTTGCAATCATCCCCCGAATCACCCCCTTTAAGGACCCGCAGCATTTTTGGGACACCCTGTATAATAATAATACAATAGGAGATTGGTGGTAGTCGAGCGACCCGGGGTAAAACCGTGTTTCTCTTTAATCAAGTAATTTTTAGTAAATGAAGCAAGTTTGTCCGTGACGATACTTTCAAAGATTTGAGACATGACATTCAGAAGACTGATAGGTCTGTAGTTCATAATATTCGATTTATCATTGGCTTTAAAAATGGGAGACACAATACTTGATTTCCCTTTAGAGGGAAAAGTCCCAGATTTAAGTGATATGTTGAAAATAATGCATAAAATATGAGACATAATATATATACAAGGTTTAAAGAATGAAGGAGGAATTGAGTCGTCGCCTGGTCCGTTATTAGCATCAAGTGTGGCTATTTTGTGAAAAACTTCGCTGGCACTTATATCCAGTGTGGAGATCTCAATCTGAGACGTCAGATCAAAAGATGGCACGTGTGTGTTATCATGAACGTTGAAGTGTAGTTTAAGGAGTTGGCAACGTCAGTATACCAGCTGGTGTGACGAAGGTTGTAATCTCCAAGGATATAAATATTCGAATAAGGTGTTGACGTAAACATCTCGGTGACAGTCGAGCAGTGTTTCTCATACAAATAGACATCAGAGAGGGGAGGAAGATATACTGCCCCAAAAATATAAACTGTGCTCCCAAGAAAAACCTTAACGAACAATTGTTCAACGATTTTCTCTCTGATGTCAATATGCTCACTACGGATCTTATCGTTACACATCACATCGATATATCGTGTAACCGCTAAGAGATAGCTCAACATCCAAGATTTGATCATTGAGCCAGGTTTCAACCAAAACAATTACATCGTAATGGATGCTGGAAGAGACAAGTGCAGTGTGAAGGGCCGTAAATTTCGTTCTGAGCCCACGAACATTCTGATAGTAAACTAAAGGGTCTCGAACTAGTTTTTTTTATTATTGTGGGTCTGCTTAGCATTTAAAGTAACTATTTTCGGCACTCCACGGATATATCTTATCATCTTATTCGAAACACCAGAGTTGTTATGTGCTGCCGTTGTCTACGGGTAAGGTCGTCCCGAAGCTTGACAGGACCGGAGTATTTCCCTTTATTTTTTAAAACTGCTATGACGTCCGACTTCGAAGGAAAGGTAACACAAACCGGCCTAGTTTTACCAGCACTTTTCCTACCGATTCTGGATAACTTGAGGTCCGGGAAGTCCTGCTGCCGGATGAGAGACAGTATTTCCCTGACTGCTTCCTTGTCGGTGGGGCTTCCTGCTGCGACGATAGCTGCTCTGGAGACTCTTCGAGACCGAACAGAATAATGTTGTGTGATCTCGATTCCCTCTCCTTGGTTTCGGATAGAATATCCTCAAAGAAGGAAGAGTCCTCTGTTGCCGGTGGAGAGGATGAGAGTTTATTCTCCATACTAGACATTCGCTGAGACAGCTGCTGAATGCCCGCGTTGACACTTTCGAGCTGCGGCTGATACAGGTCCCGTACCGCGGACAGGAATTTCGAAAACTCTGATTTAATCAGTCCCTCGACCTGCATTAATAACGATCGCTCAAGTGCAGCAAAAGATGTAGAGGATGAAGAAGGTGACGAAATGCAGTCGAGAAATTGACCGTTGGCACACGGGTGTCCCGATCTTGAAACACACGTTGGATGGGCTGCGATATCACATGTTCTGCAGGTGATTGGTTTCGCAACCTTTTTTTTTGAGAGAGGGGAAAATGCCTTTACACATACCTCAGCCGAATACCGAGGTTATGCGGGACTAACCGAAACTTCGGACTACCCGCTAAAAACCCCTCTCATGACTCATCCTCCTAATGATGCTCATCCCAGGTGTCCAGAGAACTTGGCTAGACTACTTTCTTTCTACCTTGCCCAAGGCAGTGGGTCCTAAATTTGCTCCAGTGGGCTTCGCCCAGGAACTCCTCCATTCATTTATTTACAATATATATATATATATATTTCGTGATATTTATTGGGTGTGACGACTACTATACTGTGCTGTCCCCGGAGTGATAGTTGGTATATATTTATGTATTATTAAATTGTATATATATATATATATATTTAACAATTAATAATACATAAATATATATATACAATTTAATAATACATAAATATATACAGAAATCCTCGCACTCTATATCTATATATACAGGGGGACCAACTATCACTCCGGGGACAGCACAGTATAGTAGTCGTCACACCCAATAAATATCACGAAGAATACATAAATAAATATACATGTAGTTAACTAAATAAATATGTACGCATAACGTGAAAAAATATATAAGCAATAAATAACACATACGTACGTAGATACTAAAAAATAAACAACTACCCAACCACTATAAAAAAACCCAGGGCGTGCCTCAGAGGACCCTTTTACGCCTCTTAGCGGCCTGTTGCGGCTGCTGTAAGGCCCTCCTCCCACCTTTCTTCTTTCTCTTTCTTGCTAGCCGGATCCTGTTCAAATCCCTCCTAGCCAGCTCTTCTCTCCTAATATGGAGGCGCTCTTCTCTCGCTATCTTTTCCAGGGCCCTCTCCTTTTGCTCCCGGTCCTTCATAACGGAGGCCGCAAACGCTCTGAAGGCCGCCCAGGTATCCGCATTCCTGGTAATCAAGCCAACCAGCGATCCAGCGGTAAGCTCCCCTCCCGTTATCGCCACTAGCTCCGCCCTGTGCCCGCTGTAGGAAGGACAGCTAAAGACGACATGCTCCGCGTCGTCTAGCACACCCACCCCGCACTCCATACAGTGGTCCTCCATTATCTTCTGGATCCGCTTCTTGTATACCTGGAAGACCCCGTGCCCAGTCAGGAGCTGCATGGAATGAAAGTCCATCTCCATGCACCCGGCGGAGAACGTGTTGACGTTGCCGATGATCTTCCTGGTCCAGCTAAGTTGATCCTGTGCCTCCCACTGGGCCTGCCAACTCCTCATGGCCACCTCAAGGGCCGCTTTCCGGTGCCCCACCCCCCTCTTCTTCACGGCCACCTTATCCCCCCTCCTGGAGATCCCATCCCCTTAAGGAGAAGATCCTTCTTGTCCCTCCCTTTCGCCATGTAGACCTGCCTCCACATACCAGCCTTCAGGTCCACAGGCATTCTCCCAGAAAGCACGCAGAGGGCCTGGAACGAAACCGTCCTGTACGCGGTGGTCGTCCTAATCAGGGCGGATCGCTGCGCCCTCCTGACAATACTCCTTCTCGCTTCCACCGCCAGTGTTGGCTCCCACACCGGGCAGGCGTATAGGAGTATCGACTCCCATACATTGTAATAAAGTCTGCGAGACTTTTGTGCAGGCCCCCCTGGTGTTGGGCAGCAGCGAGCCCAAGGTCGACACCACCGAGTCTGCCCTCGCAACGACCCTCATAAGGTGGGGTCTAAAATTCCGTTGGTTATCCAACGTGACCCCCAGGTATTTGACCTCTCTTTTGTTACTCACGGTCGTGCCCAAAATCTGGAGGTCCTCTATCCTGCCCGCCTTATTTCCCCGCAGATAGATGACCTCAGTCTTCTCCTTGGCGATCTCAAGGCCCGTCCTCGCAAACCACCGCTGTATCGTCGTCATCGCCCGATCGATAAGGGAGCTGAGCTGCGGTAGGTCCCTAGCAGTGAACAGGACGGCTAAATCGTCCGCATACGCCACCGCCTCCACGTTCACCAGCTGGTTTACGCATTCTAGAACCCCATCGTAAACCAGGTTTCACAGAAAAGGGCCGAGAACCGAGCCCTGCGGAACCCCCGCGGTAACCTCCAGCTCCACAGCACCATCCGCGGCCTGGATAACAATCCTCCTGCCATTGAGGTACTCCTCCACTATCCTGCGGAGAGTAGCGGAGACCCTTCTCCTCTCCAACTCCCGCGTGATATGCGCTCACTTTAGGGTATTAAACGCATTTCTCACGTCAATAGCAATCAGGGCACACTTCCTGTTTTTCTCCTTGCACCTCTCCGCAAACCGGGTAACCGCCATAGTAGCGTCCGCGGTGCCGGATCCTCTTCTGAAGCCGTACTGCTTCTCATGGAACGGGTCCAGGCCGAGCTCCTTCTCAATAAGGGCCTTAACCGCATACTCCCACGCCTTACCGAGCGTTGGGAGGATGCTAATGGGCCTGTAGCCACCAGCCTCCAACAGGTCCTTCCCCGGCTTGGGTATAAGGACGACCCTAGCTGTCTTCCATTTGGAGGGGATCCTTTCTCTAACCAGGGTGTCCAGAATGAGGGCCCTAAAATCCTCTCTACAAACCTTCAGCACCATGGTCACCAGCTCCGCTGGGACCAAGTCAGGGCCGGGTGCCTTCCGCAACTTCACCCTGGCCAGGGCCTCATCAACCAGGTCCAGGGTGACATTTTGTACCGTCCTGTCCTCCCTGGGCAGGATCCAGCTCTGTAGGGTGTCAGTCCGGCTCTTTATTGGGCTAACCGGTTCGGTGGAGAACAGTTTCTTCGCAATCTCCGTGACCTTGACCCGGGACATTGCCTTCTTGACCACCTTGCCCTTCAGCCATAACGCATTTATAGGGCTTCCCCCACAGGTCTACGTCCACCTGGTCCACCAGGCCCGACCACAGCGACTCCTTCGCCCTCCAAATTTTAATTTGTAGGAGCCTCTTCGCATCTGCGTAGGCTCTCCGCAGTTCCCCGGCCTCCAAAGGTGTCCTCTTCCTGCTGTTCTGAAAAGCCCTCCTAGCCCTGTGCATCAGGCCCCTGGCCTCGGCTACCTCCGAGGACCACCAGGGGTTCGGCCTTCTGGCACCCCGCGGCATCTTCTTCTTCATCACGGCGCTGGCCACCTCCTCCAGGATCCGCTGGGTCTTATCCGCAACCGGCTCCAGCTCGGTCCTGTTGTCCCCCGAGGGCTCTTCTCTCAACTCCAGGTACCTGCGCACCGCCTTCTCCTGATCTAAGGAGTCGATATCGAACGGTGCGCACAGCTGGGCCCCTCTATAATCCCTTCCACCACCGGAAAAGGTATGCAATACGTACCTGTGGTCAGACTCTGTCGGGTGCGGGAGGATGGAGCTCTTCGCGTGGCGTCTAGCCGTACCCCTGTCTGCCGCCATAACGTCGATGAGGGACTTCCCTCCATTACGGCAAAAGGTAAACTTACCTTTTGCCCGTATAGGGTCTAAACTCTGCCTACCAAGGAGGCCCAGGCAGAGGTGACCTCTTTTGTCCGTCCTGCCAGCCCCCCAAGCTACCGCCTTCGCATTCAGGTCCCCAGCGATGATTAGCCCCCCACCCGGGACCCAGGCTTCCGTACTCATGGCTTCCAGCTCGTCTAAAAAACCCGGGAAGCTCACCTTTCTATTCGGGGAGCAGTAGCAGCTAATGATGGTCCTCTTCTCAACCTCCACTGCTACCAAACCACCCGTCACCAACCTCACTGATAGGGTTCCGAATCTCCCCCTAAAGCCAGTCACCCAAATGGCTGCGTCCCCGGTGCCGTCGCTGTCCCATTCCGGTAGCTGTTTGTATGGTTCCGAGATAACAACGACGTCCACCCGCATCTCCCAAGCGTTTTGGATCATCAAATCCTGGGCCAACCTGCACCGATACAGGTTAATTTGCAGTATCCTGAACGGGCTTACTGGCATTATCTGTCCGGCTGGGGTCTTCGGCCCTCCCGTACCGGAACTCTCCTACTGGCCGGGCATCCCAGGGATGCCGTGACGTGTGCCACCCTATTTCCACTGTGTCCCTCCTCCGGGCAGATGTTGCACCTGGGTGCATTAACACAACCTGCGATCGCATGGCCTGCCTCCCCACATCGCCTACACCTCTCAACCCCGTCGACCTGCGTACGGCAATCCCTCGCCATGTGCCCCAGTGTGTGACACTTGAAGCACCTCGTGGTCTTCTGGAGGATCCTTACTTTGGGCATCGAGAGTCCCGACCTGAACTTAATGTCCTCAGTTCTCCTACCCAGGACATTGGTGGGCACCTCCACCACCGCGATCTGGGCCCCATCCTAAGGGCCTTGGTTGTAACCGCCGCCGGGTCGGTCTTAAGGGCATTGTCCAAATCCACGGTAAGGGACTGAGAGTCCGCAAGGGGACATATGTCCCTTACCTCCAACGCTGTGTGGTCCTGCAACACCGTCACCCCCAGCGAATTGCCAGTCAGCCTACGCAGGTCCTCTGCCACCGCCTGCGCTCTCGCTTCCTTGTCCAACTCCACCAGGATGTGACCAAGACTCGTCCTTGTCACCGCACAGACACCTTTCAGGGCCTCCCTGCCCTTCGTAACCAGGGTCCTATAGGCCTCAATATACGTGGGATCACCTTCACTAAAACCGCCTCCGGTCTTTTCCTGACACGTGGACGGGCCTCCTTCCCTCGCAGGGGTCGTTGCGGGCCTCCCGGTGTCCGGGGGATGCCCTCTCCGCCTGGCAGAGGCTTGGTCCCCACCTGTTGCTGTTGTCGCTGGGGTTGCGTGCCCTGTCGTCGCTGCTGCTGCTGCTGGTGCCCCTAGTAGTAGGAGTAAGCGGGTTCCAACCCGAATTTGAGTTTCAAGGTCACATAAAATAATCGAAATTTGAGTTCGGCGGGCGGCGGGCAGGCGGCGGCGGGCGGCGGATGACGTGACAGAGATGACGGAGTGGAGGGGGGAGCGCGGCGCGGAGAATTTTGGGCGCGGGGGAGCGGGGAGAGGAAGACAGGTGGCGCACGCACGTGCCGCGGAGTGGGGGAAACCGCGATCGTGGAGGGGATCAGTCCGGGCCGAGTCACCGCGGAGACCTCTCAAGTCCTGGCCCACCTCCGAAATTTCTTCATACCTAACCGAGGTAGAGGACGACCTTGACCCGCCTCCAAATTTTTTCAAACCAATATGTAGCATCAGCAGAATTTTTTCCAGCGCACAGAAATAATAATTTATTTTTTTATTGGAAATTGTTTCGGACGATCTCGGGAATTTTTCGGCATTTTTCACACACAGCGTGTTCGGGGAGGGAAAGAGACAGAGCATCATTTTTAAAGCTAAATTATAGGGAGGGAAAGAAACAGCACTACATAGTGGTACAATCGCATGCATTCTAAATCTAACAGTATTTTAAAGCGTTCCGATTTAACATCGCAGCGTATCGCGCGATAGGATGCGAAATCTGAATCCTCTGGAGCAGCCGCGCGGGATGATATCATTCAGCGGCGCGAAGAACGCTGAATCTTAAAATTAGGTGTCGAGGAGGATGATGGACAAATGAAATAAAGAAATCTTCTCCGAATTATTCGCTGCCCATCCTCTCGTTTTTCTTCTTCTTCTTCGTATGCATCGTAAGAAAACGCAATGTCCCTGAAGCAATAAATTAGGCGTTGCGTTCAGTTGATAATTATTCGAGTGTAGTTCCGAGTATTTTCACGATCGAGAATAGGGCGACGTCTCAAATATCCTTCTCGAGGGGCTGCGTAATTCTTCACCGATAACTATTCAAGATTAGTTAACCCAAATACCCCAACCGCCTCACTAAAGAATGCAACGTCGCGTTTGTATAAACATCCGCCAGAATTAATATATGGATATGTATTTGTATGAAAGGATATTATAAATAATACGTTAGAGGTATTGATGTGTAAGTCATACATTTATTATTAGTAAAAGATATACCCGTACTATCGTGGTACGTGGTTTACATCACGCAGCATGGATTGTAATGCTAACACTAATAATTCACAATCGATCAATGAATGCTTTTCAAAGTGCTCTCTTCCGGAAATTAATTTCACATAATCCGTTGGTACGGAAGCGGTACGTAGAACTTCTACGAAGGTAGCATATTTACTGCTTACAGAGTACATATTTTCAATTAGCCAGGTAACCATATGATCAATGCAATGTTCGTACGCGAATAGTTTTCGCATCGTGGCTTCGGTCATATATATGACAACGTGATTATCGCTGATTTTAATAAGTTGATCATCATGCATACGCGTGAATTCTAGTCGTAAATGATCAATTACGATGTGAGTTTGGGACGATGTTGTGTTGCTGCGTAATCGTTGAAGTATGTTCGCCTTCGTTTTGCAGCAGGAGCTTCCACGTCGACATTGAAAAGCTTAACTCGTTTCCTTTATTGTCGGCTATGGAGATGTCGACGTAGCACGAATCCATACCAATGCGTATTCCAATAGTTGGACGTTTATAAGCTATTGCGGTCAATGGGTAATCACGCCCCAGGATCCGTATGACTAATGGTTTTGGTGCTTTCAACGTTTTTGCCGTTGCGAATCCAGAGCTGTAAGAAACATGTACACGAAATTAATGCATCGTTCGTTCGCTATCGTTTACAGTGAAAGAAGTAAGTGTAAATTGTATAATAACGAGTACGTACCTCATATTAGACTGTTGATGTTGTTTCTGTTGTTGATGTTTATTTGGAAAATCACCATCGTTGTCGGGTGCGCAGGATGAATTGTTTAAGCCGCGTTTGTACATTTTGATATGCGCAGCGTATGATTCTTTTCGGCGGAAAAAAATGGCGTGAGCGGTACTTGTTAGCACTCGAGCGTATGCAACGTTATGAAGTCTGTAAGACTGACCAACGTCATTTTATACAGATTCACGTACACGTACACACCAATGTGCAAGAGTATATTGTATCATCATTGCATGTACTTTGAGTTCCACCCTCAAGGATAAAAGTCTCGACACGTGTTGAATGTAACATGATACTTTTGGGGAACGTCAAATCTTAGAAATAGGTGTCAGCAGAAACATCGAATCTTAGAAAATAGTTGTCAGCAGAAATTGCATCGGATGATCTCGCGCGCTAATTCGCCATATGCGTGAATCATAGAAAGAATTATGCTGCATAGATAGAACCTGCAGAGAACCATGTTAGGAAGGATCACCATTTTTTTTGCATGCAACGCATTTTCGAGGGGGGGGGGGGGGGTACGCCGACGGAGATAGCAAATCGTGATATCTGTCATAAAAGCGAGCTCCAAAGTGCACAAAGCCTTTAATCGTTTCAACGTGTTGCGAGGAAAAAGACACACTACATTTACGACCATGGGAGAATTCGCGCAAGTAGAACGCCAATTATTGGATCAATCCGCACGATTGATTTCGCGAGAAGAGTACCTCGCGTGGGAAGAACGGTGCAATGAGTGTATCGAATCGTTGGAAGAACACAGTCGTGTGAAACGTCCTCGATTATTGATCGGTGTTCGACAATCGTTGGTTGCTCGAATCGCGCGTTTCTAAGGATTAAAACATTCGTTGCGCGGAGGTTTCGTGCGTGAAGGTGCCGGACATTCGACCACAGGACTTTTGTGGCGCGAAATAGACGCTGCGTTCGATAGCCGCGTATTAACTGGTGCCGTATTAAATGCGAATTACATCGAACCGCGCAACTTCCTCCAAGATGCGGCGACCATTTTGCTGGAGCATGTGCGACGCGCTTTGAGGAAACATCGAAACCTCAAAGTGAACACGGTGTTCAACGGCGAATTTGTGGCGGGTGACAAACATGCTTGTAAAAGCATCAATACCCGAAACTGCGAACTCTTCCGCACATCCGATCTACAGGAGTGGTACCAGCGATGCGTCATCGAACCCACCCTGGCATCGCTGGAAGAGTTTCAGGAACGCGACAGCGGATGGGCATTGACGAGAATCCTCAACCTCACCGTTAATGTCAACCCCATAAAAAAACTTTCAAAAAGTAAAAAAATTACGCCAAGTACATGAATTATCTTTGTGAAAAGAAGTGAGATCCCCATAAAAAACTTTCAAAAAGTAAAAAATCACAAAAAATAAAAGATAATAATATAAATCACAAAAAAATAGAAGAAAATATACAATATAAAAAAAGATGTGAAATCAAAATGAGCTGCAAGTACATAAAGGTGCTTTCCAACTGCCCTTAAGATGACACAACTACATAGACACAGCTAAAATGCTGTGTGCATACATTCCATTACTCGTATCGCGGACATTTTAATTAACCAATCAAAAAGAATCCCAATTAAAAACATTGTCGTAAATTAATTAATAGCTTTACAAAATTAATATACAAAATTGCGCCAATTATAACAATGGCTATTTATAAAAAGAAAAATGTATTAAATAATATTAAGCAGATATATTTTTATAGAAATAAATATTTCAATACCAATAAATATTTTATTCAAAATACTTGGCGCTGCTCACCGCATTGGTGTTGCTAAACTGAATACATATGTATAAATTGCTTTAATCTTTTTCTTTCTTTCTTGTGCGGGCATTCGTGAATGTGTGTATGTGTGCGTGTGCATATGCTACGTGTGATATTAGAATTAAATATATGTAGAATAAATCTGACTGCGTTTCTAATATGTATATGTTTATGTATTTTAGATTGTAAGAGAGTTATTGTAAATTTTTAATTTACTATTAATAAGACAATTAACATTTTTTCGGTATCGCAGCGCCAAGTATTTTGAATAAAATATTTATTGGTATTGAAATATTTATTTCTATAAAAATATATCTGCTTAATATTATTTAATACATTTTTCTTTTTATAAATAGCCATTGTTATAATTGGCGCAATTTTGTATATTAATTTTGTAAAGCTATTAATTAATTTACGACAATGTTTTTAATTGGGATTCTTTTTGATTGGTTAATTAAAATGTCCGCGATACGAGTAATGGAATGTATGCACACAGCATTTTAGCTGTGTCTATGTAGTTGTGTCATCTTAAGGGCAGTTGGAAAGCACCTTTATGTACTTGCAGCTCATTTTGATTTCACATCTTTTTTTATATTGTATATTTTCTTCTATTTTTTTGTGATTTATATTATTATCTTTTATTTTTTGTGATTTTTTACTTTTTGAAAGTTTTTTATGGGGATCTCACTTCTTTTCACAAAGATAATTCATGTACTTGGCGTAATTTTTTTACTTTTTGAAAGTTTTTTTATGGGGATCTCACTTATTTTTACAAAGATAATTCATGTACTTGGCGTAATTTTTTTACTTTTTGAAAGTTTTTTATGGGGTAAGGTATATACTTGGAATACTCGTAATAGCGCAAAGCAGCTCAGCGAGTGTACTTTATTTATTTTTTGGTGAAGGATAAATTCTACGTAAGTTTAACAACTACGAAAAGAAACCATGCGCACTGCATTGCCGATTTATATGTATTTTATGGCGCTGAACGTATTTAACATTCACATTGAACTGTAATAACAACCATGATTAACACTTTTCGAAGAAAAATATGTATGCATTTTTAGCATTTCGTGGCCAAGCTTGTTTTTCTACTCGTAAATCATCAACGGATACCCACGCTGTGCCCTTACCCCTTACCATACTCGTGTAATGACCATCGGCAATACTTTTACCGTGGTGGAAAATCGCTGCCTTAAGTTTATAACAGTGATCCCCCATTTGTATTTTAGTAGTAGGTATTGCTTTGATGTAGAAATTTTCCACTTTCGTTGTTGTTCCACTACTATCGTGATCGAACAAATGTAATTTTGCAATAAGAATTTGTTTGGAAGCAGTTATATCGATTTTCTTTATTGTGTTTGAATTTGAATTATCACAATTAGGGCAAGAATCTTTCAGGTTTTTCCATCCTACGAAATTGTGTTTTATTATATCTTGAAATTCAAATGATTTTTTTTTTAACATCTTGGGCAGTGCAAGATGTACCACACAATTTGTACTGATAGTAGTACTTGTGTAATTACACTCTAAACATCTTAATACCGTTGTAATTTCGTGTTGTACTGCATTCTTAATAAGAATCTCACGATCACAAACAGAGGTAATAAACTCAGCTGCATCATGTAGCTGATTGTTAGCGTATTTTTCTCCTGCGAATTGCCGTAATGATATTATGTTTGGACTTTGATCCGATTTATATTGGTCCATAAAGACTTTTATAATATGATCAGCTTTTTCAGTCGAAAATAAGTTTTCTTTTATTGATGAACAATATAACATACATTGGATCGTGGCATTCGCATAACAAGACACACCATCAGAATTCGGGAGACCTCTGACGTAGTATTGAATAGTATCCACGATGTGATCATTAGTATTCTGACATTCGGATACATTATAATTAGGTACTGCCCAAACAGCATCACGAACCTTGAGAACGCGGTTTTTAGAAATTGAAATAGTCATAAGATCAGGTCTATATTTTTTTCGCAATCTATTGTACTCTATTATAGCCGATTCTTGTGCCTTTACGGAAGATGGATCATAATTGATAAGATGCAGTCCTTGTAATGTGGTCACCCGAGAAAGAGCAACGTAAGTTTGTCCGCAAGTAAATATTGAATTACCTGCTTCTATGATAGCATTCTGCAAGCTTAGTCCTTGATTTTTGTGAATAGTTATACCATAGCTGAGGCAAATCGGAAATTGTTTTCTAATAACGAACGCTCTATCCATTACTTCAAATTTAACACTCACACGTTCTATTATATGTTCTTGCCCCGTGGGTAATATAATTTTCAATTTTTCGACGTCATTATCAACACCTCGTGTAACTGATACAAGTTTAGCAATGGTACCGTTGACAAGACCTAGCGTAACATCAATATTTCTTCTAATCATGATTTGCACTCCTACTTTAACAATTACGACCCTTGCAAGTCCCGCCGTTCGGGAGCTATCATCGTCATTGTTCAATACCTTTGACACCTTTTTTTTCAAGTACGGTGCACAATTCGTTGTATCATGAGCAATCAAATGGATTTCTTCGGACGGAAATCGACTCAGCATTGCAGCGTTCAAAACATCACACTGAACACATGTGGGAAGTAAACACACCGTATTAGATCCCACATTAAGCATGTAATCACTTAATTCCTTTAATCGGTCATTACAATTTGTCGCTTTGAAATTTAATTTCCTCGATTCTAAAAGCTTCGTATCCGAAACGGTCACTACTCCGGTCCGAATTCTCGACAAGATCTCTTTGTAAATATTATCACCCTGCTGTCGCATATTTATTGTCAATTCGTCATAGCTAAACAAAGCAGACCATAAATTATAAGAACCTAATCCTCCAACATTTTTCTCTATACTGTTATTGGATAATTGTATAAAAGCAGGTTCTTCGTGAACAGGAGGAAGTTGTAGTAAGTCACCAAATAGCAGCATAGGCTTTTTTCCGAACCAAGCATCATCGGAATCTGTAGTATCATCAAATATTTCTGTAAGTCGCAAATGTATGTACAGAAAAGTTACGTTAGAAACTGTTACGTATGTGGAATTCTCCCATACGCTGCTCTCAACCATTTTTCGAGCTTGCGTCTGCGAAGGGAAAACGCCCTAAAAGCCTTTTTGTTTATCACACACCACTAAGGGGGTCATGATCTCGACCATCTGGATCACGACCATGGGAACGGGAGTGACACGACGTCGACCCCGAAGGAATACGGAAATTCCTAACGCATCCCCACTCATTTTTGGGACTATATAAACCCTTTGGTTTCATCCCTCGTCGGTTAAAAGCTATAGAGTCACGCGTAACGTCACGTCGTGTCACGCTCGTACAGAGTCAGTTATCAAGTAAGATCAGGCTAAAGTCTTTGCCAGAATCAAAGTAACCACTCGTACGCCCCGCATCGCCAGTGCGTCAACACCGTGCATCTAGTGGTAAAACACACTTTCTATTTAATTAACTACTCGCGACACTTACATTTGTATCAATTGTTCATTCAATATACTTATGGTGTTCACTTGTAAATCGAGTCGATTTCGTTAAACCCATCTTTTACCCAGCGATCCTTATAATATTAGTAGCACTCACCCACAGATATAACTTTACCGCTCGAGTTGTATCGATTTTTAAATAAGAGTTACGAGGCATTACTAACATTTCCTGCGACTCCCTGATCTCACATCTGGGTTCGTTCGCACCTGTTACCAAAGCAAGTCATCTTCTCCAACCCAGTGGCTCCCCGATTTCGCATCGGGTTCGTCCACGAAATCTCACCCTCCTACGGCTCCCTGATTTCGCATCAGGTTCGTCCGTATCCTACAGCTCCCTGATTTCGCATCAGGTTCGTCTGTAAATCTACCAACTTCCGAACAGCTCCCTGGTTACGCACCAGGTTCGTCTGTGAATAATCCAACCTCCTAACAGCTCCCTGGTTTCGCACCAGGTTCGTCTGTGAACTTCATCCTAGTGACTCCCCGATTTCGCATCGGGTTCGTTCACGACGTTTCACCTTCCCGCGGCTCCCTGATTACGAATCAGGTTCGTCCGCGTGTGACTCCACTCCTAGAGGCTCCCTGATTTCGCATCAGGTTCGTCCTCGCCGTAAATAATCCTAGCGGCTCCCTGATTTCGCATCAGGTTCGTCCGCGCACCTAACTAACAAATTCATATCCGTATTCCTAAGGAAATACCCCTCTCGCCGGCCTCTCGCGTTGCCGCAGCCCCGGCTCGTAACAAAACTGGTGACAGCGGTGGGATGCTACTGCATTAGAATCGCCGTAAAATTTGGGTTTTTAAATACGTTAAAGTCACTCGTAATTTATTATTGACGATATACTAGTTTTCTCTAGTCAAGTCACTTAGTAATTTTAAAATGGCAACTACACAGGCGAACGTTTCTTCTAACGACATTATGAACCTGACAGTTTCAATTGCAAACTCAATGTCGCTGTTGACGCAACGGACATGTATACAGAACATTACTATGTCAATTCCAACCTTTGACGGTGAAAGTCCACCCTTGACGCGCTTTGCACAAAATGTGGAAGACGGGTTAACTTTGATTCCTGAGGGTACGGAAGCCGAGTATCTTGCCATAATACTAACGAAACTGATCGGTCCGGCACGCAGGTGCACGTTAGAGCATAAATTCGACTCCGTTAAGAAATTAGTCCAACATTTGAAAAAGAGATTCGCGCCGGGAAGAAGTTTGTCATATTTTCAAGTTGAAATCGCGAAACTAGGTATTCGCGAAGGAGAAAGTCTGCGACAGTACGTCGACAGAACTAGCCATCTCGTTTATTGTGCGCGCGGAGCTATTCGGGAAAGGTATCTGGATCACGCTGAAGATTTCGTCAAAGAAATGGAAAAGGACGTTAAAGAAAACTTCATCGATGGTTTACCGGATCGAATTTCCTGGAAAGTGTCGGCTCAGATTCAAGACATCAAAACACTTGAACAAGCTTACGACGCCGTGCTACAGATAGATAGAAAATTAAGGAATCGGCGACAGTCGCCCCGTAATGAATCACCCTCCAGGTGGTCTCGCCGAGACCCTTACGTCGAAGATTCTCGCCACCGCGACCGTGAAGTGTCGTACCCACTTTCTCCGAGTAGATACGACCAGAACAGGGAGAGGCCTCTTAGAACATCTGGCTTTGAAGAGGAACGAGAAGGACGGACACGTACGACGGCCTGGACCTTGCGTCACCGGAGCCCCTCGAAATCCCCTTCTTATCGCTCCGACTCATCATACGCAGATGATAGAGAAAAACATTATTCTATTTTAAAAAATCCCGATAAAGATCGCAAGCCGAGTTTATATTGCTGGCATTGCGGCACAGCCGGACATGACGGAAAGTCCTGTAGGAAACAACCGCGTAATCCGAGATATCAACGAGACTCGCGAGATTCGTCCGTTGAATCAAACAAGTCTTTAAACTTCGATCGCGCTCAACGTATAGGCGACACGATGAGCGGAAACAAAGAAGCTCGCCAAAGGACAGTCCGCTTCGAAGAGAAACCCTCATCAAGGAGGCACCTGCCCCACGCATCAACATCAAAGTTCCAGAATTGGAATCAGGAACGGGAGAATTCTTAATCGATGGTGGAGCATCCGTTAATTTAGTAGTCATTAACGCCCTGGGAGAAAAAGCCGCGATAAACTCTCGGGAAGAAATCGAATTAACCGGAATTACTACTAATCCGATTCACACTTTAGGAACAACAATACTTCATATCCACGAAGCTCCTGCACTTTTCTATGTGGTAAAAGAGCTTGCAATAGAAGCAGACGGACTTATAGGAAGCCCATTCCTAAAACAGGAGGAGGCTGAAATCTCCTATTATCATGGGACTTTGGTGTTAAAGAACAAACCAACCCGACCTCTACGTTTTTCAAATTATCAAGACCTGCCTCAAATGAAAGAACTACTGACATCGACTAAACATCGTATCGAACCTAGGACGTCGCAACAGATTGCTATAACAATAACTAACCCAAGGATTAAGGAAGGATATTTACCACGTATCAAGACCCTGGAACATCTTTACATAGGGGAAGCAGTTGTGAGTAATAATAAAGGGAAGTGCTACGTTATGGCAACAAATACCAGCGATGTACCCCTAGACGTAGAGATAGAACCACAAACATTAGAGCCATTCGATATCTTCGGGTCATCAGACGAAGATTTTTACCCAGCTGTGGAACATCCGTCAAAATTCAAAACTAACGAAGATAGAATACGAAAAATCTTAGAAGCCCTAAACACTAAACATTTGAACAAGGAGGAACTAGATTTCGTTACCAACTTAGTTAAAGATTTCCCCGACCGATTTTATCTTCCTGGAGATAAACTTGGAAAGGCCCGCGACTTCAAACATTCAATTCATACATCCAACGATATTCCAATCAACACAAGACAATATCGCTATCCTCTCATACATCAAAAGGAAATTCAAAAACAAATCAGCGCGCTACTATCAAATGGTATAATTACACCTTCCAAATCTCCGTACAATTCACCCTTATGGATCGTCCCGAAAAAAGAAGACGAAAACGGCGTGAAACGTTGGCGTCTAGTAATAGATTTTCGCGGCCTCAACGAAATAACAATTTCCGATAAGTATCCATTACCTCAAATCACAGAGATTTTAGATCGATTAGGAGGAGCTAAATATTTTTCAGTCTTTGACCTCGCAAGTGGATTTCATCAAATAGAGATGGATCCGAAGGATAAAGCAAAAACAGCATTCACTACTCCAAATGGACATTACGAATTCTCTCGAATGCCTTTCGGATTAAAGAATGCACCGCCCACCTTTCAACGCCTGATGGATCAAGCACTCACTGGACTTCAGGGAACAGATCTCTTTGTTTACTTGGACGACATAGTGATCTATGCATCATCATTACAGGAACATAATATCAAAGTCAAGAAATTGTTAAACCGCCTTCGAGAACATGGATTAACCCTCCAGACCAACAAATGCCAATTTCTGCGAAAGGAAGTGGCGTACCTTGGACACATTATTTCAAAGGAAGGAGTAAGACCTGACCCTAGGAAATTAAAATCGGTTCAAGATTTCCCCACCCCCACATCGCAGAAAAACATTCAACAATTCTTGGGACTTGTAGGATATTATCGAAGATTCGTACCTAATTTCACCACAAAAGCTAAGCCTTTAATCAATTTACTAGGAAAAGGCATCAAATTCAAATGGACAGAAGAACAAGACCAGAGTTTTAAGCAATTGCGTAGCGAACTTTGTCAACAACCCATATTGCAATACCCAGATTTCAGTAAACCTTTCATTGTAACGACAGATGCATCTGATTATGCTATTGGAGCCGTACTCAGTCAAGGGGAGATAGGAAACGACCTGCCGATTGCCTACGCGTCCCGTAGCCTAAATAAACCTGAGAAGAATTATTCAGCTACGGAAAAGGAATGTTTGGCCATGGTTTACGCCGTAAGATACTTCAGGCCTTACATCTACGGAACTCCATTTACCCTCGTTACAGATCACAGACCACTGGTCTGGTTACATTCCGTCAAGGATCCAACTTCCAGACTTATGAAGTGGAAGCTCCGACTTTTAGAATACGAGTATCAGGTTGTTCATAAATCGGGAAAGACGAATAAGAACGCAGACGCATTATCTCGCAACCCTCCGTCTGCCTGCCTACCTCTTATTCCACGAGAGCTCCAGGATCCCGACTTCAAAGCCCAGATACCGAAAACAGACGCCAACGTCGAAACCATCGGACATCGCATACGACAGTTAAGACGAGATAGGGAAATTCGACCCAAGTATCGAGAGACAAGCAGCAGCTCAGATGAAATAGAAGAAACCGCACGTGGAAACGTTCAACATTCTCCAATAATACACAAGAACCGATCTTTTCCCAGTTTATCTCAAGAGGTAACCATGCCAGATGAACGCCAGGAAACCATAAACAGTTTTTCGCCCGCAGCAAATTCCACTCAAATCGTCCCTTTAGATAAGGACCAGACTGTCTTTGACAATTTGATATCCTTTGAGGAGCCGCTCGAAAATACTGTAATAGAGAATGCAAGGAACGTCCAACTAGATTTACTCAGTACCCCGCAAGTATCATCGGAAGTCATGGAAGAACCTTTACAACCCTCAATAAACCAGCTACCTGCTGGAACGACAACCGAAGCAAGTGTGGGACAACCACCTGACAGCAGGTCAACTCAACCTAGGGTCTCTGACCGCATGCTCGACCCTTACCCATTTGTCACTACCGACACCGAGAACTCAAACGACCTTGACGATCTGGAAGGGAGCCCATTAGACCAACCACATAAAATTATCGTTTCTTCAAATACTTTTACCGCCGAAGAAGGACATTATGTACACTTCATTTCTGCCGATTGCAATATAGTAAACCCCGTTGGAAAGTTATTGCTAGACACTGAGGTGATTAACAAACCAAATCTTCTAGCAACACAACCAAAAAAGGGACAGGTGATAACTACAGACAATGGGCTATTTAAAACTTTCAGTATAATAATTACAGAAAACTTTTTTGATGATATTAAAAGAGTAGAGGTGCTCAACGGACTGAAAACTCTTCGACTCACCTTAGATCAGAATCAGATTAAATCATTTCGAATTTCTGCCACGGGGGACCTTCACAAAATACCATCCAACGAGTTCGTCAAGATATTAGAAGAGGTTTTCATAGGAACCGGCCTACAGATTATTTTATGCAACTGTACCATCACCACACCATCCGAAGAAGACAGACAGCACATCATCTGCGAGGCTCACGACAGTTTAATTGGAGGACATAAAGGAGTAACGAAGACATATAAACGCATTCGATCAAAATTTCATTGGCCACAAATGCGTAACGACATTCAAGACTACATTCGAAAATGCCAAAGTTGTCAGGAACAGAAATTAGTTCGAGCGAAAACTCGTCAACCGATGTTAATCACCGACACACCGATAGGAGCCTTTGAAAAAATTTCCTTGGACACAGTAGGACCTTTACCAATTACACCCAGTGGGAACAGACACATTCTCACCATCCAAGATAATCTAACTAAATATTGTGTAGCCGTAGCAATACCCAACATTCGAGCTACTACAATTGCAGATGCTTTTGCTAGACATTTCATCGCGGTTTACGGTACACCTCGCGCAATATTAACAGACAAGGGCACTAGCTTCATCGGAACACTTATGACCAATCTATCTGAAATATTTAAAATCAAACAAATCACAACCTCGGGATATAGACCACAAACCAATGGATCTCTGGAACGAAGTCACATCGTCCTCACCGAATACCTCAAGCATTACATGGATAATTATGAAGATTGGGATTTATTGATACCATTCGCAATGTTCTCTTACAACACATCCGTTCATGAAGCTACAAATTTCACACCATACGAATTAATCTTCGGAAAGCCAGCTCGAGAACCAAGCTCTTTCCCAAGTGGCGAAAAATTAAAGTCATTTGGAGACTACTTAGTAGAATTAATAACACACGTGACTAATATTCGGAATATAGCCGCAGATAATCTAAATAAAGCAAAAATTCGTTCAAAAGGTTATTATGATATTCGTGCAAGACCATCAACGTTTAACGTAGATGATCTTGTTTACGTGCTCAAGGAACCTCGCATTAGTAAATTTGACCCACATTACATTGGACCGTACCAAATAGTAGACGTAACAGACTTGAATAATGTAGTACTACGAAAGAACGACAAATTAATCACGAAGCATCAGGACAAATTAAAACATGCTTACTCTACATCCACAGTTGAAAATCAACCATGATCTTCGCATATTTGCTCCTGTTGCCTCTCGCTGTCATTAGCGATGATCGGACCATAACACCACTTGAAGGAGACACAGGACTCTTCTATGAAAAATTATCAGACATAAGGACCTTCCAATCTCAATGGCGCCTAGTCACTTCCCTAGATGTTACTCGGTATCTCAGCTATGCTCCACATGTGAAGCACCATATCTCAACAATGAATCAACTATGCAGCCGTCACGAATCAATCAACTGCCTCAGTAAGGAATTAGGACCTCGATTAATCAAGAAAAAAGAAAACACCATGCATTATAGCAATCTGATACGCACTGCAATAGGAGACACTACCCACCTCCAAACACCATCCCCACGACGTAGCGTACCTTTTGGATTCATCGGATCTATCAGCAAAACGTTATTCGGAACTTTATCGCAAGAAGACGCAGAATACTACAACCGAGAATTAAACAAGGTCTACGGGGATCAGCGAGAAATTACTGAAATAATAGCTAACCAGACACATATCATAAAGGGAGAATTTTCAATTACGCACGCAAGGCTAGTTAATCTAACTAAAACTATGTCCCAACTAACAAAAACGATGGTTTTACACTCAGAAGCATTCCAGGAGACACAATCAGAAATCAACAAATTACGCTTCGAAGCCACCATCCGAGATTCCGTAATTGAAGTCGAAAGAGGTTTAGATGATTACAATACCAATCTACTGCTGTTAATAGATGCAATACTATTAGCGAAGCAAGGAATTCTACACCCCGCTATTCTCTCACCAGAGCAATTATTGAGATCAGCTCAAAAGATTAAGGAAACACTTGAATATGAATTTCCTTTAACACCCGAGGAATTACTCACAGAGCAAATCGAAAAAATAACGAATTTAAACGTAATTTTCACGAGAGGAAGAATACTCTTTGAACTCACCATACCTCTTTTAGAACGTAAAACGTATAGCTTATACAAAATATACCCTTGCCCATCGATACACAATCTTGGAACAAAAAGAGTAACTTCATACATCCAGCCACAAATCCAGTTTATTGCAGTCTCATCAAACGAACAACACTACTTTTCCCCAACGGAAGAATACTTGAAAACATGCCGGTTTCACCATAATCAATTTTTGGGACCTGCTACACTGCCGGTATATCAAGCAGATCGACAACCAACCTGCGAATCTATGTTGTTATTAAACCCCACTTCGATAAACTGGGGCACCTGTACCATTAAATTGACCACTCAAATAAGACCATACTGGCAGACGCTAAATACGCCAAATACATGGCTTTATTTCATGCCCAATAATAAGAAAGCACAAATCTATTGCAAAGGAAAGAAACCTGTAACATTAAATATCATTGCCGATGGAATCTTTAAATTAAAACCAGGTTGTCAAGCAACAATAGACTCTGTACAACTAAAATCACTGGAAACCATTGACAATTCACATAACATTGAATATTACCCTTCTGAATCTTATAATTTATCAATAATTATACCGGAGGTAACTGAGCATCACTTCGAAGCTTTGAAAGTGGATGAGCAGAAACCTACAAAGTGGGAGGATCTGCCAACAGCACTATCACTCACCGAAATAGAACAACGAGCTAAGAATTTTGCAACTCATCAAACATCCATTCGACAAGTACAGATCTCAACCTTTTCCTCTATTGGAGGAATAATAGTAATACTGATTATAGTAAATATAATAGTGATTATAAAACGCAAACCTCGTCAACACAGCAATAAAACAGAATCTCCTAAGGAGAACCAGGAAATACCAACAAATATATCAAGTACATCCGAAAATCACAGCCCGTGCGCCACCGTCTTTTAAGGGGATGAAACCACTCCTATGAGAAACCTCCCTCCGGTACACGTATAGCTTCAGGGTGGGGGTGAGATAAGGTTCCTTCCCTATAAAAGCAGGGCATCAGGCCCCTCAACTCAGTACAAACCTAGTTTCCATATGTCTAAGAACATCGCCACACAGACCACACCAGACGAAGGAAAAAGGACAGTCGCCGTTCAGACAGGACACCACGGTTCTTGGGAAACTTTACCTCGAGTGGGCACTGTATTGACATCAAGGCCATACAGGTACAGTACCAGAGGACCCGTCCGAAAAGGTCGAAGCTGTTCGACCCGCAAAATCACATCTAAGGCAGCGGCTACCCAAACATCTAATAGAAGCGCCACAAAGCGTATTCCGGATTGGCTAGTGCTCCAAGAAATAACAGACGACAACGTTCGTGATTGGACACCGGGAGAACCGATTGTTGCGAAAAAGGCAAGGAATGAAGACCATCTTGGCGCGTGACTTAGGGAAGACTTCCCGCTGTCTAGTGATGTACGTGGAGGACCCCACCACCTTCTGGGTCTCCCTGGAGAAATACGCGGAGGCAGCAAGGGTTGTCCTGCGTGAACTGAATATCTACATGGCGTCCAGACAACAACTATGTCTGCCGACAATGGACAGCGTCAGGCCAGGACGACCAGTGACTGTAAAGTTTCCCAGGAAGGGGTGGCTTCGTGGCGAAGTCATCGAGGTGAACGGAACCACCTGCACCATCTTCCTCGGCGACTATGGCATAGCCATGGACTGCCCTGTCACGGAATTGCGGTCTCTGCCACCCCGGTTCCATGCCCTCCCCTGGCAGACAGTAAGGATTCGGCTGAGAGGCGTCGAGCTACGCTCCCGCCGACCGCTCCAGAGGACGACGCAGATCGCCGAGGTGGTTATGGCGAGAAGGAAGGGCCTCCTAGCCAACATCCAGCCGACACCAACCGGCCTCACAGCCACGCTGACGCTCGACCGGCTACCTGGACAACCATCACTGGACGTCATCGAACACTGGCTGCAGATCGGCTACGTCGTGCCCAGTAACAATTGAATTCTTACACCCCGCAACACCTAGCGATAAGTACACCAATTACATTACACTACACCGACAATTCGCGATCACACTTTTGCCTATAAAAGGATTTTTGGAGCGTTTTTCCTTCTTTTGAGAAAGCATCACGTGAATCGCGATGTTTCGTCTTGGGGGGGGAGATGTTACGTATGTGGAATTCTCCCATACGCTGCTCTCAACCATTTTTCGAGCTTGCGTCTGCGAAGGGAAAACGCCCTAAAAGCCTTTTTGTTTATCACACACCACTAAGGGGGTCATGATCTCGACCATCTGGATCACGACCATGGGAACGGGAGTGACACGACGTCGACCCCGAAGGAATACGGAAATTCCTAACGCATCCCCACTCATTTTTGGGACTATATAAACCCTTTGGTTTCATCCCTCGTCGGTTAAAAGCTATAGAGTCACGCGTAACGTCACGTCGTGTCACGCTCGTACAGAGTCAGTTATCAAGTAAGATCAGGCTAAAGTCTTTGCCAGAATCAAAGTAACCACTCGTACGCCCCGCATCGCCAGTGCGTCAACACCGTGCATCTAGTGGTAAAACACACTTTCTATTTAATTAACTACTCGCGACACTTACATTTGTATCAATTGTTCATTCAATATACTTATGGTGTTCACTTGTAAATCGAGTCGATTTCGTTAAACCCATCTTTTACCCAGCGATCCTTATAATATTAGTAGCACTCACCCACAGATATAACTTTACCGCTCGAGTTGTATCGATTTTTAAATAAGAGTTACGAGGCATTACTAACATTTCCTGCGACTCCCTGATCTCACATCTGGGTTCGTTCGCACCTGTTACCAAAGCAAGTCATCTTCTCCAACCCAGTGGCTCCCCGATTTCGCATCGGGTTCGTCCACGAAATCTCACCCTCCTACGGCTCCCTGATTTCGCATCAGGTTCGTCCGTATCCTACAGCTCCCTGATTTCGCATCAGGTTCGTCTGTAAATCTACCAACTTCCGAACAGCTCCCTGGTTACGCACCAGGTTCGTCTGTGAATAATCCAACCTCCTAACAGCTCCCTGGTTTCGCACCAGGTTCGTCTGTGAACTTCATCCTAGTGACTCCCCGATTTCGCATCGGGTTCGTTCACGACGTTTCACCTTCCCGCGGCTCCCTGATTACGAATCAGGTTCGTCCGCGTGTGACTCCACTCCTAGAGGCTCCCTGATTTCGCATCAGGTTCGTCCTCGCCGTAAATAATCCTAGCGGCTCCCTGATTTCGCATCAGGTTCGTCCGCGCACCTAACTAACAAATTCATATCCGTATTCCTAAGGAAATACCCCTCTCGCCGGCCTCTCGCGTTGCCGCAGCCCCGGCTCGTAACAAAACCATCGAAATTTCATCGATGATTACTAGAGCAACATTTTTGAGTTGATCTCGTACAATTTGAAGGGCTGCATCGCTAAGTTGGCTATACTGGGCTGTATGCCCATGTTCTACGGGTAATTGGAATAATCGGTGTATAGTAAGACCATCGATATTAAAAGCTGCGATTCCAGTAGGAGCAGTTACTGCTGTGTCTTTTCCGATAGTCTGCTTGATCCAGTGTCTGATAGTTTTTATTAAAAAACTTTTCCCAGTGCCACCTTCTCCACTCACATAAAGTCTGAGAATGTTATCGTTAGACGTCAAGGACTCAGTAACTTTATCAAATATCCGCTTTTGATCATGGTTCAATTCCGAAATCATTTCTTGAAGATCACCACAGTCAAATTTATCTCCCGCGTCTTTAAAATCTTTCATGGCACCAACAGTTTCAACGGGGACACACTCTATTGGGTGATCGCCTTGATCATTTTCTTCTTGTTCCACAGTATTCAACACGTTCTTTTCAATTTCTTCCTTTATATGATCACGCGCTTCTTGAATATCCGTTATTCGTTCGTGATATTGAACTGCTTCTGTCAATTGTGATTCTAGCGACAAAAAAGCCTCCGCATATGTGTTAAAACCAATTTTCAATTCGTCGGTTTTTCTCCAAGGTTTGAATAATAATAATAATGAGAAATAATAATTCTCAGGTTGGATTTGAACATTGTACTTATAATGATTGATAAGATAGCCTCTGCTCCTTTTTTTCAAAAACAAAGAAGCACGGATTTCATAATATTCAGTTTTTCAGACGGTCTATCTTTAGTAACGTCATACCACATAGCAAAATCGTACAGATGCATAGATTCTAATTCCTCAGGTCTGTTAGGATAGTGATCATCTATGAGGGATGGACAAAATATGTCTGTGGATTCACCTACCAGATCCTCAATCTCTTTGCGAGTTTTCAATTTCCTACTTCTCAGTATATTTACATCTAACCATCTAATAGTAGTACTGGAGTCAGTGCCATGCAATGATAATCCTAAAAGAGTATCAGCGCATTCAGGCGCTCCACATTCTCTATGATTTAGCATGCGCATTCCAAGGTTGCACAGCAGACTAGCCAATGACTTAGTAGAATTTATTGCTGCCATAGTGTCCGTAGCGTAACTTTTTTCCGGCTTGGACACGTACTTAGTACAGTAACATGTCACCAACCCTGTCCTTTCCCCCAATATATTGTATATCCATGTTACCTCTCCAAACCGTAAGAACGGCAGCATTAAAATCATTGATACGAACTTCCTTTATTGAACGTGGAAGATCATAGAGTATACCTTTCGCTTTCAATTGTTTTCTAGCACCTATAGAAACAGCCACATCCCTTATTATCAAAGTATCTGTAACTGGACGTGGAAATGAAAATCGACATACTTTACAGAAGGAATTTTTAGTTTTTTTGTTGCGTAGACAGTAACTATTGCATTTATGCATTTGATGTGCAATTACACGTCTATATAATTCTGGCGACACATGCGGTGATGGCAATCTGCAAGTGACGTATTTCATAATGAATGCTGCTACTTCTTCCTTCGAAGATTTATCGATTATAGGAGCATCTTCAATCCAAATTAAAAGATGAAAATGTTGTAAACCCCTGCTCTGATATTCTCTGCGCCAAAAGTAATGAGTGACCTTGCCAATCGGATTGTCGGGCGAACAAATGAAATCCAGCATAGCGTGGAATGTATTATCTATAAATCGAGAAGTTGAAACGGGATCAGAAGCAATGAGTTCGTTCGGCGACATTTTAGCCACCGATGGGCCGTTTACATCGCGAAGATATTCTATTAAATCTGTCCATAGCCACTCACTTGGACTGAGCGTGAGGAACCATGTAGCTGGTCCATAATGGTGTATCATACAGTTCAAATCATTTCTCGGTTTTCGCCAATACTGTGCTGTATTACGTAATCTGGAAAATATAGTGTTCAAGTTCGTTTGTAGCTGATCTTTAGAGAGTTGCTCTAGAAAACTAGCAGCTGTGTATTTTTCGCGTGGATTTACGACGTTCATTTTGTGAAAAATTCCAGCGTTCAATTGCCGCATATTGGTATCGTGTAATAAATGAAAAATATATTGCATGTTCAATCGAAATTGCGAATGCTTGGACATCAGTTTGGACTTAATGAATTCATGATCAGTCAAACGAACCAATCTTTCTTCATGCTGTCCGTTCACCCCATAAGGATATAAATCTGGGAAACATTTCACATTTAAGTGTTCAGCACGATGGCCCAACGGAATGTCCTGAACTTTAAGCATTTGATAGAGCGCGGTAGCAGATTCGTTAACCCTTTTGTCATACATTGGATAAATCGTAAACTGATCATAATATGAATCAGATTGTGACATTTGCGTCAATAATGCACGTTTGTGGTTTTCATCGATATTAAGTGTTTCACCTTCAACGTCCTCGATAGATTCGTTATTATCATCATTGGCAACAACTTCTTCTTGAAATTCTGTATCTGGTAATTTGGCACTCAGCAATAAATCGTGCGATTGTGGTAAAACAATTTCTGAGTATAGAGGATTATTGGCTTTCAACCATACTAAGGCATTCCATACTTTCTTCAAGTCAACTAACTTTTCCCAAACTATTTTAGATTTTGTTGGAACGCCCCGCACCAATATGTATAATTCATGATTTTGATTTAAAGGTTCGGTCGAAGGACAGATTTTTTTTAAATTTTCTTCTAACGGTAAAGGAAGGTGAAATGTTCTCCCCTTTACTTTTGGAAACATATGTTTATGTGGCATATTTTTACGCATTACTGTATCCATTCTCACAACCGTTTGAAACGGTTTAGCTCTTTGAATGAGAATTCGTTCGTAATCGTTCAACACTGCTATTTCTGGAACTGAACGTACATCAAGCTTATTTAAAATACATTTTGGTGGTATGGAATCTTTGCGAATTTTATCGTGACAATATCGGCAAATAAAATTCACGTCACCAACTTTGTATACAATATGATTTATCAATGTTTGCATTACATTTCCCTTATATGTTCTTTTAGAAATATCAAACTTACGAACCTCTCTTTGAAAACAGAGTTTCTCGCAGGAAACGCACGGGATGCGTGGTGTGTCCATAGACCGCTTTGTGAAAGCTTTAAATGCTAAATAATATCGAGATATAATCTCTTCTTCGTTCAAACTTACGTCAGTATTATTTTTTTGTAACGCTTCAGCTTCTTTCCGAGCTTGCAGTGTTATTCGACCAAGTGTCTCAAGGTCACTGTCGTTTAAAGCTTTGTCTAAATTATGTAATAGGTGTTTATAAATGTACACTATTCTGTATATCATTCTCTTCAAATTTCGTAAATCCGGAAAGTGAGGTGCCAGTATCTCAAAAGCTAAAAAATTGGACTTACATAGTTTAGGGTTTATGTAACAACCATGAGAATGGCCAACTTTTTCAGCATGCACTTTATTAGAACAGCTACTGATATGGTTGTTCAACTTATGTACCTTTTTTAATGAGCATTCTAACAATCGTTTGAAGAAATCCTGTAAATTATTCAGAATTTCAACATTTTTTGTTTTACAAAGATAACTACAATGCCATGCCTTTGTCGTCTTCTTCGATTGCAATACAGGTAGAACGTTTATAGCTTTCCCTTCCGAATTCAGTATGATTGATTCAGAACCGGTGAAAGTATGGTACGAACTTTCCGCAAAATATGATTCTGAAGAAGATGTATGTCTGGATTGTCCACACAAAGCATTAATCCTGTCATCAACTTCTAAACATTCTGCTGCGCGCGTTAAAGAAACTTCCACTTTTTCTTTACAATCTTTCAACAGTTTCCTCATTTCCAAAATGTACTTTTGCCTAATATGAAAACACCATTTTATTATACGCTCAGCTTCCAATCTACTTGCTTCTCCGGACGGCAAGCTAATAATTTTTGAAAGTTTTCTAATATAAGTTTCTTTGTTATTTTTGGTTTCTATATTGTTATTCGTTACAGCAATATTACGATACTTTTTTATTATTTTCAGAACAGCACGACGTTTCGCTACTTTATTATAATTATCTTCCTTACGTATTTCATTATATACTTTCCGCTTTTTGGAGATAACTTCTTTATTTAGCTGATAATAATTTTTTTGCTTACCGCATTTCACTTCTTTATTTGCGTCATACTCCATTTTTGCTTTTTTGATTATTGCTTGTTTATTTAGCTGATAATAATTTTTTCGCTTTCCGCATTTCACTTCTTTATTTGCGTCATAATGTATTTTTTTATTTTTTATTATACCTTCTTTGTGGGCGTTATAATAATTTTTCCGCTTTTCATATATCACTTCTTTATGAGCATTATAATATTCATAATTAGAAATGCTTTTCCCCCTTTTATTACAGTCTTTGCCTTTTTTCATGTTACACTCCCCTTTCTTTGCTTTATAAACAGCTTTTCTTTTTAAATTAATTTCCTTTTTCTGCCTTTTATAATAATTAGACATGTATTCTGTCCTACTACCTGGAAGGTATACATTGCTGATTTTTGACTTCGAAACCAACGGAAGATGTGGGTCCGTTTGAATTATATTTTTTGTACATATGGTGACTTCTTTGTCACTATGTACTACATTTTGAACTGGGGATATTTTATTATCTGTTTCGTTTGTAATATATCTTTGACCGATTTTAAATGCTGGATCATTTCCACAAGAGGGATTTTTATTAATTGTACTACCAATTGCAGATTCATATTCGTGCACACAACGTGTTAATTGTTGATCCTGAGTGCTTGGAAAATGTTCTATACGATTTGATTGAAACATTTTGATCAAATGTTGACGCATCAATGCATGAGTGTACGTTACTTTATCAGGTAATATTTTGAATAATAACGAGACAGCAAATGCAATCGCAAAAACTCCGCAATCCCGACCGTTAGGTTGAGTTTGTACACGTGGAAATTCAATAAATTCTTCGTCAATTGCACCGTCATGTTTATTAAAAAATGGGTATAACTTATCCAGAAAAATTTTATGATGACTATGCAACTTCGAGGAATTAAGAGAATCATAAATATAAACTCTTCTTTCAACATGTTTATAGAAGCTACAAACCCAATGTCCCCCTGCATTGGTTCCAATCTTATCGCTTTGGTGCAAAATCTGTATGTGATCCTGATTTTCAGGAACTGGTTGAATTGTATTAGGTAATTGAACTCTCCACGTATCGCGTGGTTTGTAATTGGAGTTAGCTTCTAATAATTTGTGAAAATATTCGATATGGTCATCTGTTAACCATTCGCCTTTATTGATTATTTGCATATTATGAAAACTGAGTGGTGAGATATTAATAATACTTTTAATTACAGCCATGACGAATTATACTTTTTTTTATATTTCTAGTTTTCTAGTATACACTAATATATTCTATTGTATACGATAAAGCGCGTTGCAGCCAGCAAAGCTTATATCTATTCTAGTATACACTAATATATATTCTATTGTATACGATAATTATTGAAATTGGTCTTATTCGAAAGCTTATATGCGGTTTACATAAGAAAAATGCCTTTAAATTTAGAAAATATTGCAGGCGTGATGAGATATTAATGATGAAATAAGTTTCAGGTTAGTTTGGATTAGCCGTTTCTCGAGTAAATGATAGCGGTAGCGACAGTCGACATATACAGGGTGTCTGTCCTGTATTTGGCGTCGGGACGCTGCCACGTCTCTAGATAGAATATAATATAATAATATCGATAGTAATGATAAATCGATAGTAATGATAAATCGTCTTTATTTCGTCTTTATTCCTTTTTCTTTTTTTTTAACATACGATACAGATACAGTACAATTAGAATCGCAAATAACGGAATACAGCGCGATACAGTGAGTAAAGCTTATTATAAATCTAGTTTTGTTGTATACACTATATAATATATAAGATACAGCGCAATACAGTCAGTAAAGCTTAATTATTATAAATCGATTTTTTTGTATACACTATATCCTATTGTATACGATAATATAATATAATACTATAACAGTATGGGCAAGGCTCAGCGTGGCTATTATTATTATGCCTGACCCGATAATCAAATGTATTTATTTGATTGATGAAGCGCAATGCAGCCTGTAATATAAAACTACTCGCAAGGGCGCAAAGCATCCCAGGGTAGCGCAAAGCAGCCAACCGAGTGTACTTTATTTTTGTTTTAAAAACTCCAACCTGTAAAAAACGAAAAATTTGTAATAAACACTAAACTAATATCATACATATTATTTTATTTATAAATAAATGTAAACGTCACTTACAAATATAATATTTTGCTCTGTTGCTTCTCCTTCTGATGAGAAGATTTGGTTTCCTTCCAAGGGACTTGAAACTAAAAAGATACACATTTCAATGAAGAAATAGGTTAGCAAAAAATATGTTTGATTATTATTTAATACATGTAATGTAACAAATAACCTATTCGTTTCATTATGTGTACACCTAAATTAATAATAATGAGGCACACTTACATGCAAGGAAATCAGGAAAAATTTTCGGTCGCCGTGACATGCGTGCAGTGATGGGCACGTAAAATCACGTAAAATACGCAACGTATAATACGCACGTATTATACACGTGCGCTAGTGACAGAATTAGCGGATTGGTTGGAGTATTCACCGCGCTGGGGGACCGAAGACCCGCGAACCAATCAGCGGGGAGAACCGCGATACCACGCTGGTGTCGCGCGAGATTTATGCTTAAGGAATTGGTAGCGTTTAAGATTCCAAACTTCCCTTTATTATATAAAGAGATTTATGTTGTTACCTACCTCGAGTGCTTCCTTTGTGGACCTGCCCCGGCAATATAGAGCCTAGTAGGAAGTACCCCATACATTTTTCAAGATTTATTTATTATATAACTTTGGTTATGTCATCTATGTAATTTACGTGTAATTTACACGTAACGTAAATACGCAAATTAAAGTTTAATTAAAAATGCATTTATAACAACGTATTATTCTAATCATCTCTTTCACCGGTGTTTTCATATTCTTGTACTGCGAAAATATTTCATTTCGAACCTTTCGGCGCCTGCAATTGTCGTGTAGGTAAAGTGGGATAGCCGTTAAAATAGCCGTATTTTTAACATTAAAATTTGCGTAGAGAAATAAATCACATAATATATGTAACGTACTAATAACATATTAATACGTACAGGCCCGGATTAAGATTTTTGGGGCCCGGGGCTATCCAACCCTCGGGGGCCCCCGTGGTTGAATAAGCGGGGGGGGGGGGGAGAGTAACAAAAAGTTAAACAATAACGAGTTTAAATTGCTTAGAACTGTAGGCTTAGAACGGGGCCCCCTGATTAGTGGGGCCCGCGGCTGCAGCCCCCCCTAGCCCCCCCCCTTAAATCCGGGCCTGAATACGTAATATCCACAAAATATATTTCCACGGGAAAAATTGTTAACCCATTCGACAAAAAGCCGAAATGGTATTTTTTTTTCTAACTACGTGAATACTACAACCCCCGTATGTACGATTGTTCCAAAAGCGATTTCCACATTCGTGGCGTCCCCTTGTTAGCTTCCCGGCTTAAAAATCAACAATTCAAAGAGCCCGCGGCAGAATATGCCAAAAGCGGGCTCCTTAAAAACAAAAGAGCAGCGGAGGAGCTCGCCTCATCGTTGCACGTGGCGGGGAAGCCCATTCTCAATTGTGCCTGCGTGCAAAGCACTCGATCGACTCGACAATGTCACAAACTGAATTTAAAAATGTAAGTAATAAAAAAATACTATTTATATATTCGTAGCTATCGTTATTCATATGCTCTAGCCCAGTTTTATGTGTATTCGCTAGTTTTATTCGTGAAATATTCGTGAGATATATTTGTTTTTATTCGTTAGTTTTATACGTGATTCGCGAGATTTTTTCGTCACTTACAAGCAGCGTGTGATAGAAGTAAGTAATACATCTAGCGCAAGAATACGTATGTAATGTTAAAAATTACATTACATTAAATACAAAAAACTGTAACGTATTATAACATTATTTTGTGATTCGCAGTTGTAACTAGTAGCAAAACAAAAAGATATTGCACACGTTGAAGCATATTCTAATAACTTATAACGCCAATGAGTAGAAATATAATATAATATATATATCAAACATATCTTATCTGAGTTGAACGTAAACGAACATGTAAAGTACAACATTTTGAAAGTCTTTGGTAGGCACTTTGCCTACGTTAACTATCAATAGGCATCTGTATAGCAAGTAATATATACAACAAGAACATATTGGATACATAGAAGCATATTTTAACTCGGATGTGTTTCAGACTTCTAATCGCTGGCGTTACAAGTGACAATATGCTTCAAAGTGTGCAATATCTACTTTATATACTATATGTACTTTACATGTTCGTTTACGTTCAACTCAGATATGTTTGATAATATTTCTAATCGTTGGCGTTATAAGTTATAGTAGAAATATGCTTCAACGTGTGCAATATCTTCTTGTTTTACTACTAATTACAACTGCGAATCCTTCACAAAATAATGTTATAATAAATTACAGTTTTTTGTATTTTGAATATAATGTAATGTAATTTTTATAATTTCGCATCATACACAAATTCAGTTTTCAAATTTATATATTTCCTAATTTCCAATTTGTAATGGAACAATATGTACCCTTGCGCTACACGTATGACTTTCTTCTATCATACAGCTTTTATGAACTCTCTTGATCTTTTTTGCCAATTAATTCTTTATCAATTTTTGTAGGTTGCTGCGGAGGACGACGCGTTCCTGGCAGGTAAATAATGAAAATTTATATACCTACATTTATTCAAATCAAATTTATTTTTCCAATCAATTAATGATAAAATTAATTTTTAAATATTGACGCAGAGTTAGCCAGTTTTAATATGGCGGAGGCGAGGGAGGTAAATGCCACTGTGGCTCAGACGCCACCACCACAGCCAACACCACCATCGCTACCACCAGCAGCAGCAGCGAACCCGGCCACGGCCGATGGTAAATACGTAATAATAACATTCATACACATTTTAAGAAGTTACAGTCGGTGTAGATAGAAAGTATTCGTGCAGCGAAGAATTTAAAGTAATACTTTGCATATCCATGTCAGTAATAAATTTTAACGGAAAACAATGATTCATCAATATTCTTTGATGTTTGTAGAATAGATTTTGTATAAACAAGATTTTTTGTCCAATTAATCCCACAGATGCTATATGGGATTGATATGTGGTGATTATGGCGGCGTTTTAAAATATTTTGGTGCGTTATGTCGTGATCCCGGGGTAAAACAAAAATTCGAATACTTGTATAAAACGAAACACGTCTTTATTATACAATATGTTGGAGTATGACTTCACAGTGCCACGAGTCAAAGCTTTCTAATGCTAGAGACGAACTCCGGGATGAACGCGGACAAATTGGCAAATCCTATTGGTTGTTCTATTGCGAGGGTGTGGGAAATGGAACTGGTAAGGGTGGAAGTGGTAGTCTAGAGAAAGTTCGGTTGTAACGGTTTGAAGAAAAAGGGCCTTGGGGCCTACGGCCTATTCCGCCTGTTTTCCGTTAAGTTACGGACGCTTGAAACGGACTAAGGGTCTTAAGAGGGTAACAATGACCAGATGTGCTTAAAGAGAAAGTTACGAAGCTAGGTATCTAACAGTTATATAAAACCCTCTGCCTAGTATTATATGCAGAATGCTTAGGATCATTGTCATGGATAATTTTGATTTTGTTGGCGTTAGTGAATTCGAAATATTTGGGTCCAAAACACACTTCACAGTATGGAAAAAAAGAATACAGAGTTTAGGAAAGAAAATTTGCGATCTATGATGAAATAATGTAAAAAAAAATACGTAATCATAATATTATATCTAAATAAGATAGTTTGAAAGCCATTCTGCTACAAGAGTAGAATAAAATACAGCCTGCTGTAATTTCATATATACCTAGTAGCCTCGAAGCTAGTATATCCACAAATTATTAATACATTAAATATTTAGTTTATTTCCATAGTTTATTAATTCTTTATTCAACTGCACGAATACTTTTTGCACGTCCATTTCTGCGCGTTTATCTGTTTTTGTTTTTTTTCTTTGTATATGTTAAAGGAAATAAAATTTTGTTTATACAAAATCTATTCTACGAACATCAAAGAATATTGATTAATCATTGTTTTCCGATAAAATTTATTACTGACATGGATATAAATACAAAAAGTTTTACTTTAAATTGGTCACTGTACGAATACTTTCGACACCGACTGTATATGTTTTTAGAATGCTTGAAAATAAGTCTAAATTTAAATACTAATAAATTTATTGTTATTTATTATACTACTTATTACAGGACCGCACGTGGCTCGGCACGCGAAGGGTGGGTGGAGGCGGACGGCCCAAAAACAAAATTGGGCAGCTTTGGAGATTATGAGGGCCCAGGCCCTCAGCCTTAGAAATATTATTGTGGACCAGTACCGCGGCCGGGGCCGTGGCCGGGGCCGGGGCCGGGGCCGAGGCCGTGAGTGGGAGCGGGGCCAGGAACAGCGGGGTCATGGCAGCGGCCATTAAATTTTTTTATATGAAAAAAAAAAAAATTTATTTTGTGAAAAAAAATGTGATTATTTCATTTACTCTTTTTATTTACATTTATTTTTTTCATTTTCAGTAATGTTGAAATAATTATCTTCGTCTGCATCGTTAACTGAAAAATAGGACACATTTATTAATTATTATTTATAATTTATCACACATGCTCAAGATCATTGAATGAATAATTACGTATGCAAAACCCTACCTGCAAATTTGTGCGTACATAGTCTGGCGTAGATCACAGTGCATCACCTTCTGCTTCTATTATCTGTAAATATATAATATAATAATATAAAGCCACATTTTAGTTATATACTACAACTTAACGTAGAACTTATTGCAGGAAATTTAAATTAAATCCTAATGGTAATAATTCAGCGAAAATGAACGTAGAGAACCAATATTTTTAACGCACAATTCATTGGTGTTGGAATAAAATTAATTTAGAATGTTTATTGGTGAATTGAAATAACGAGAATCGAAAAAATTAATGAACTAATGAATAGCGTGGCAACTACTGTGGATTTTATTATATTATTATATTAAAGTATTACGAATGTGTTTCACAAATCAAGGGAGATGTGTTTTTTGCGTACTTTCTTGACTAATGTGACTGACTCTACATTGCAAGCGGTACGCCATAATATTCTTAATTTTAATTCTTAATGCTACGTCGTTTGACAAATTTTGTAGATTTACCTTATTTGACAAATTTCCAGAAACTTGTGCGAAACAAGATGCTCTGTCTATCTATCTATCTAATCTTCTCCGTCTAATCTTCTCCGGACAACCACCAAGCCTGTGCATTCTCTTCATTTCTATCCATCGAAGCCTGTGCGTCCCCTTCAATTCTACTATCGAAGCCTGTGCGTCCCCTTCATTTTTATCGAAGTCCTGTGCGTCCCTTTCATTTCTATAATAAATATAAATATTAATAAGCTTTACATAAAAACTCTAAATTGCTGGTATATACAAAAATACAAGTATCTGACAATTTAAATGCAATGCAATTTTTACTACAATATATTATTTTGTACATGCATGGTACAAATTTCCAGAAACTTATGCGAAAGAAGATACTTCTTTGTCGAACCTTCTCCGGACAACTTCCAAGTCTGCGACTCTACATAAGAAATCTATTAAAAAAATTTTGGCGACTTACCTTGTTAATTGAGACAATAATTCAGTCTCCTATTTAGTGTTAAAGCTCCTGACATTTCAAATTTGGACCACTTACATTATTTGATGACACTTGGCAGGTTATGACGGTTTGACATTTGGTAGGTTATAAACATGGCGGACGCCGATCATACATACACTAGTTTCTTTTGGCTGAAGGTGTGCGTGTAACGCGTATACGTATTATGTTGACGAAAATTTGACTGAAGGAGAATCAGAAGAAAATCTTACCGTTTCTGACAGATCCATGAGACGATATTATGATATCTCTGTCATGCGTGGACCGATTTTATTGGAATTGGTCTTATTCGAAAGCTGATATGCGGTTTACATAAGAAAAATGCCTTTAAATTTAGAAAATATTGCAGGCGTGATGAGATATTAATGTATAAATATCAGAGTTAGGTTGGAATGGCTCCGCGACGAGTAAATGATAGCGGTAGCGACAGTCGACATATACTGGGTGTCTTTCCTGTACTTGGCGTCGAGACGCTACCGCGTCTCTAGATAAGTATAATCCGCTGCGCGCGGGATGCCGCCACAAGTTGCCGCGTGATTTATTGCTGAAGAATGCAACAATTAACGTGCGATCTGAGGATAATGCGTGTTTTGCGTGGGCAGTGGTCGCCGCTCTCCATCCAGTTGAAAGAAATACCGATCGTCCAAGTTCATACCCGCCTTATGCTTCCGTGCTAAATATCCAGGGCATTGAGTTTCCAATGTCTCTGGAGCAGATTTCAAAGTTTGAGCGGCAGAACACCATCTCCATCAATGTATACACCTTCGAGGTGGAGATGAAGAAAGGGTCGACGGTCTTCCCCCTGCGCCTCACCAGCCAAAAGAGGGATCGACATGTCAACCTGCTCTACACACCGAATCATGAGCACGGCGATGTAGGGCACTTTGTGTTGATCAAGGACTTGTCCTGGCTGGTGAGCGCCCAGATGAGCAAGAACAAAGCAAAGAAATTCATCTGCGATCGGTATGTATAGAAACTTATGAAATGTTAAAATGTCTCATGAAAAAAAACAAAATTAAATAAAAATTTTTTTTTGGATTTACAGGTGTATGCACTATTTCGGATCCGCCGCGAAGTTGGAGACCCATTCGCTGGACTGCGACAAGATAAATGATTGTGCCATTGTGCTGCCCAGCGAAGGCAACAATCTCCTCAGCTTCAGTAACCACTGCATGAAGGAGCGGCTCCCCTTCGTGGTATATGCAGATCTAGAGTGTATAATCCAAAAAACAGAGGACAGTCACCGAATAGGTGATATAGACAATAATAAATTACATGCATACCAGCACCATAAAGTATATAGTATTGCATATTATATGCATTGTTCGTACGATGCATCGCTATCGACGTATCGATGTCGCCGCGACGCGGGTTGTGTTTCATGGTTCGTAGACGAACTAAAAAAATTTGCGAATTTTGCTAAACCCATCCTGGCCAGTAATGTTCCCATGCATGATTTAACCACTCAACAGTGGACGACATTTCACAATGCAACACACTGTCATATTTGCGAAGAACCATTCGAGGCTAGCGATGTACGAGTTCGCGACCATTGTCATCTCTCCGGACGGTTTAGAGGTCCAGCACATATGGAGTGCAATTTAAATTATAAAAACGCGTTTTACATCCCCATAGTTTTCCATAATTTATCAGGCTACGATTCACACTTCATTATCGAGAAAATAGCTACCGTTTTTGAAGGCCACGTTGATATATTGCCCATAACGAAAGAAAAGTACATTTCATTCACAAAAAATGTCGAAGATACGGCTGAATCAGACTCGCAAAATTATATTAAATTGCGATTCATCGATTCGTACAAATTTCTAAATACCAGTCTCGACAAATTAGCACCTTTTCTTAGCACAGATCAATTAAAAAATTTAAAATCTAAATTTGATACATTATCCACCAAAGATTTCAATTTATTGACGCGAAAGGGTGTCTTTCCATACGAATACCTTGATTGCGCGAACAAGCTGCAGGGCCCATGCTTACCACCGCGCGAGTCATTCTACAGTTCATTAACGGGTGAGACTGTATCCGAGACCGATTACGCACACGCCAAGACTGTCTGCCAGCGTTTCGGCATTAGAACCTTGGGCGAATACAGCGACTTGTATTTGAAAACAGATGTCTTGTTATTGGCAGATATTTTTGAAAATATTCGCGAAAGTTGTATCAAGAGTTATGGATTAGATTCAGCGCATTATTATACTGTTGCGAGCACCGGGTATAGGCCCGTGCATAGCCTGCTGGTGCTCGCGGCGGCTGACAGAAGAGGATCGACCCCCTTCGAGAAGACTGTCGGGAAGACGCCATAATTGTCTTGCATCGAATGCCATAGCGTTCGGACGTGTTTACTATTCTGTACATGCAAATATAGTCGTGTCGTGCACCCGTGTTTACTATCTTATATTTCCGTTGCGACGGGGTGGCCGGTAATGAAATCACCCCGGCGCAACACTGGTGTCAGAAGTGGGATCCGTAACCGCGGATCCCGAGGCAACGCAAGGAGCTGTCGCGTGCGATACGCGAGGAGCCGTTGCGTGCTATCCAGCAGGACAACGGGGACAGCCGCAGGAGCAGCAGTACGGCGAGGGACAGTTACTGGGGAGCGCAACGACGACGGCCGAGGCCCGCCGACATCGAGGGACGTCCGAAGCGGCGGCGACGGCGGTCGAAGTCCGCCGACATCCAGGGACATTCGGAGCGGTTTCGAGGCTTCAGCGAGGATTCTGAGGCAGAGCGGAACCAGGGAAATCATTGCTAGGTCGGCTCTGGAAGCTTGGGAAGCCGACCTACGAAAAGGGAGCCGCATTCTGGTTGTATCGTTCTCATTTGCTAACGAAAAAAAATGTAATACGCTGACGTCAGATAGAAATGACAGGAGCGCGCTGAAGTTGGCTTCTCGACGAGCCGCGCGCGGTGTCGAGAAGGCGTAGACATTTTTTTTTGACGGATAACCTCACCGTAAAGCTAAACCTGCTTCGACGTGTGAAGTCGTGGAGGCCTTCCCCCACCCCTTTTTTTTACCACTGGATAATGTCTCCGGGAGGTTTGGGATGGTTTAGCATAAGGTGTTTGAGATGATGAAGTCACTCTGAGACGGAGAGTCCTCATAACCCTCTGTTATATGCTGCCCCACTGTTTATTCCCCACTGTTATATGCTACCCCACTGTTTATTCCCACTGTGCAGCCCACTATGTAATTTGTTCCACTATTCCTCCCTATGTGTCTTCCACTGTCCACAATATCTGGCACTTTGACGTTCCGACTTCTCCCAAGACGAGGAGAACGGTCTTTCCGTGAGGTCGCCGTGGTCCGTCGAACGCCATCCAGAAACGGCGTCCAGGAATGCCGATTCAACTTGGAGCTGCAAGAAGAATCGAGGGACTCGTCAAGTTCGGGGAGTTATGATCTATAAAGGTCATGTTGAGTGCTCGGACCACACCTTGGGTGGGTGTGCGGCTCTGGGTGGCGGCCAGGGATCCATGCAGTTGTGTTGCTGGCGAGCGGCGTCCCCAGGAGTGCGGCACCACCGTAGCAACGTGGAGGCGCCTGGAGTGTGCGAAGTTGCTGAGCTGCGGCGAAGGGAGTTCGAGGGCGAACATCGTCGCAGGATGGCCGAGTGCGAAGTCGCGACGGAGGGAGTTTGAGGGCGAATACCGTCGCAGGATCGCCAAACCCCGAGGACGAGCCCCGAAGAGTGGAGTCGTTAGTCGAGATGGGCTGTTCGTTAACGGAAGGTCAAGGAAGTTCACTCTGGTTGAGATCCCCGCGGAGGAAAACGGCGAAAAAGGGAAACGAATCATCAGAAGATTAGTTTTAAGCTAATTAGGTGGACTGGGCTGCGGAGGCTACCTCCCCCCATTCTTGAGTCTGTTTCAGAGAACACGATACCCCACGACGAGGGACAAGGTGTCAGGGGAACTGTCACCGCGGCCGGAGATGCAGCGGCAGGACCGAGCCCACGAGGGGGAATCAGCGACGGAGCCGTGCCCGGCAAAAAAAGCGAATGCGTCGGACCGTTGGGGCCGACGTGGGACGTTTCGGTGCGAGATCCCGCGGGGGAGACGTCGCGGGACACGAAGCAGAGGCGTCTCGTCGAAGGGAGGATTGCAGGTCCGCGGTGCTGCACCTGGGTGCTGGGCCGGGTTCCCCGGAAATTTCGCCGTTGGACAAGGAGCTGTATGGTAGCAGCGGCGGCGGGTAGGAGCCGCGGAGCTTCGAGAGCGACGTTGGAATTCCGTGGACTACGTCGCTGGAGATTTGCACCGAGGGAATTTTCGGATGCAGTACCGGAGCGACAGTCGCCGCGGGACGAGCCCGGGCGGAGCTCCAGAGGCGTTGCGGGATAAGGCAGGAAGGGCGCACCGGACGGACACACGCAGAGGAGAGGCGAGAACGTCGTTGGACCCGCAACGTCTGCACGACGCTCATGCTGATCTACCGTTCTGCCCGACGCGTGCCAAACCACCTGGCAGCAGGCAGGACAAGTTACTCGCGACGGTATATGATAAGCAGCGTTACGTCATCTATTATCGCAACCTGCGGCAGTGCACGCGTCACGGTCTTCTTATTATAAAAATACACCGCGTGCTTCAATTCGCTCAATCTCCCTGGCTCCGCGATTACATCGAACTAAATACACGGTTTAGAACAGGCGCGACAAACGATTTTGAAAAAAATTTGTACAAATTGATGAACAACGCGGTAATCGGTAAAGCTATGGAAAATGTACGAAATCATGTGGATGTAAAACTTTTAACACATTGGGAAGGGCGATATGGCGCGCAGGCAATGATCGCGAAACCGAATTTCCACAGCAGAAGTGTTTTTTCGGAAAATTTAATAGCTGTTGAATTGCGAAAACTCGGGGTGAAATTCAACAAACCGATATATGTGGGTATGTGCATTCTAGACGTATCAAAAATTTGTTTGTATGAATTTCATCACGAGTATATGTCTCCACTGCATGGAACAAATTATAAAATTCTATACACGGTAAAAGAGATACGGTAAAAAAGATACGAAAAAGGCGAAAGGCGTCAAGACCAACGTTATAGCTAGAACGATAACTTTCGACGGCTACGCGCAGTGTTTGCAAAGGGAGATCGAAATGGTCCGCAGACAATCATGCATACGGTCTAAATTGCATAAAGTGTACACCATTTCGGAATCTAAAATCGCTCTAAGCGCACACGATAACAAGCAGTATATCGTACCCGATTCGACCGACACTCTGCCTTTGGGACATTATAATATATCATTATAAAATAAAAAATGAAAAAAAATAGACATATGTGTAAAAAATAAAAATTGTTCACTCATTCATATGTATCATTGTATTTAAGGTATTTATTGTATTTATTGAATTTATTGAATCATGTATATGTATAATTGTATTTATTGAATCATGTATTATTATTTTACAATACATTATTTTTAATTATCCAAGAATTGTGTGATTTATCCATCCCCAGCCACTTGACGTATACCTTACCCCCCTTTCTACGCAACACTTTTTCCACTAGATACACATCAGGATCGGTGACGCGTTGCAGCTCGTGTTCATAGAATCCTCCAGGAACGGGTTTTCCACAGGAATCGACGAGCAGATACGTTGCAGGGTTAGTTGCCTGTACTTTGGCTATCTTGAACACCTCCGTTGTCCAATTCGGCGTATAGCCTTTATCGAAGATGGTTTTAAATTTGCTCACGCGCACAAACTCGCCCAAGTTGAATCTCGCTGGAGCAGCGATCTTTATGTTGTTGTATACGGTGGCTAGCAGCCTGTCGGCGATCGCAGGGGTAACATCGCAAGGACGCATTCTGATGGTTCTATGTTTTCGTGCGTTATACTCTGCAAGTAGACTTGGTAGCGCATCTGTCCATCTATAGGTTCCATTGAGCGTAAACAGTTTCCACATATTGTTCTTCAAAGTTCGATTGAAACGTTCTACGACGGAGGTCTTCATCACCGAATACGTCGAATAATAATTAATGTCATGCTTTGTCAAGAGTTTCTGCATATCGGCGTTGTAAAATTCTTTTCCCTGATCGGTTTGTAAATTTTTCGGATATCGATCTCTAAATATCTTTGCGAACGCTTTAGTCACCTCAGCACCACTTTTAGTCTTGAGCGGCAACGCCCACGCATACTTGCTCAACTTGCCACAGATCGTTGTATCTGTGCACTATGACGCGCCTCCGCGGAAAATGTCTTCGAGCTGAAGCATGCAATTCCTCAACGAATTGTCGCTTCTTGTGATCATGGTTTTCTTCTTTACTCTTGGATTTCGATAATGGCTGCATGTTTGATCGCAGAGGTGTCTTGGACATGAATGATGCGATAATTATCGCGTACGTGTATTACGTGTATTACGTGCTTCCCGTCGGTCTCAGGAAATTCTGGACAAGTTCATGATCCGTAGCAAAAGCGGCTATACCCTCTTTAACTTTACGCATTTCATTGTCCGGCTGTGGGATAGAATTCAACGCCTGCGATATCTTTTGAACGCTGTTTTGCAATGTCAGCATATCTCTTTGAAACACGACCAGCTTCCTCTCTGATTCTTCCTGCTGCTCTCTCAAAACTTTAATGCTCTTTTCCACGTATAGTTTATTGACAGCATCGGTGTCGGCTGTGGGTTGCGCTACACGTCGCATCTTGCGTGATTTTGCATCAAAGTCTGCACCAGTCACGCAAAGAGCGTTATCTCGCATGTAATTTCGAAGCAAACCGCTCCATTTGTAATAGTCCATTCTAGCTGCTCCACTCTTCTCCAGCGATACCACAAATTTGTTGATTGGCATCTCGATGCATACAGTGCACATCATCGGCGTGCGGTTTAATTTAAAATGAGGCCAACCTCGCGGAGTTCCTCGATAATCGACAGAATTTCGGGATCGTGAGAGTTGTTACCTGCCTGACGCGACGCTTCAAGCAAACGCAACCGATCAACTAACTCGTTGGGATCGTCCCAGTGCACATAATCGATCTTATTATCGTTTACCACCATGGTTCGCGGTGCCGTTACACCTTTCCCTGCTCTACTAGCCGATGCGCGAGGGAGTAGCGGTGCAATTACATGTTTGTACTTGTGTCCCTTGTTACCCAATATGGGATTTTCAGCACCATGATCGCGTCTGTGGGCGTTCGTCGCCAATAGTATACTTTTGTATTTTTGTTTATCGACATCGGTGTATATAGCATCGTCTGGAATTCTCTTGAAAATCAGTTCGTAAAGGCCGGGTGTTCCTCTGTATTTTACGCCATCTATGATTATATTATCATCCTTGTCTATGTTGAAAGCCTTATCCCCAAACATCGTTTTACTATTGCTAAAGTATACACCGTACACATAGTCCATTGTTGTGTCCTTATCACCACTTAGGACTGTTTTCATGTATTTTTGCCCTAGCGGACCGAAATGACTGCAAAACGTTTCTTGTCCCTTGGATGTTTGGAGTTGCTGTCTAATAGATGTTACAAACGACTCATCCGAAGTAGTTTCAAAAACGTCATCATCACTGGTTGTGAGCAATTGTACGCTGGGAGGAACCGAGGACTCGTTTGATGTGACATTCTGTCGTTTTTGCTTCGATTGAACTGGTGTTGAGGTTATGGGTGAATATTCCGATGACATGAGTCGTTTCCTGTTTGTCTTGCGCGATGTGTTCCCTTTCAGATGGATTTTTGTTTTAGACGTTAATGTTTCATTCCCATCAACGTCTGTACTCATCAACGGTGATGCGTCATGATGCTCATGAGCTTCCGCTCCTGTGGTATTTTCCGCAATATGTTTCAAGGGTTCGACGATAGGTTTAAAGTATCTCTCCAACGCGATATCTTCCTCCATCTTGCCAGTCTTCAAAGCCAGATGTTTCTTGCGAATGGCTTCACTGGTCTCTACTGATTCACTACCTATCGAATTACACATCCCGGGATACCAGTTTTGCGGTCCAGGTACTCATCTTGCAAAACGATTGGCTAGAGGTGATCAAGGCATCAATCCGTTGGATGCGGCGTGTCGAGAACACGATATTGCGTATTCGCGCAGCAACGACCTCGGCGAAAGGCACACGGCAGATAAAGTTCTCGCTGACAAAGCGCGAAAACGCATCGTTGCTTGAGACTCGACTCTAGGTGAAAGAGGTGCTGCTACAGCTGTTTGGGCAGCTATGAAGGCCAAGATGAAAATCGGAATGGGGATGAAAACAAAAACCCTCAAAAGGACTACAAAGAGAGCATCGCAAAAGCGGATTCTTCCAGTGGCAAAACGGGGTGGTATATTACCACTTCTCCCGCAGCTAGGTGTTCTCGGATCATTAGCTGGTGGTGCAGCGGGGATCGCCAAGACGGTAAACGATAATAAGGCGGCGCAACAACAGCTATAAGAAATGCAACGCCATAATCGCTCCATGGAAGGTCGGGGACTTTATCTCGCACCATACAAGCGTGGATAGGGAATATCAAAACGAAAAAAAAGTCAAAAAGGAAATAAAAATGCCCGCGGGCGTAACTACCGATGCACAATTGGAGGAGTTGGCAAAACGTATGCGTATTCCATTCTTTAGAGGTGTTTTTATGCGCAACGCACTACCAGCTGGGGGAATACGTCGAAACGAGAGCGGTATCATAAATTTGGACAATGTCGCAGAGAGGGTGTGGAGCAATATATTTCGACAGCTTTGGGAATCTTCGACCACCTAAGGAATTGGTACAATATCTGGATAAAGATGTTGTGAAAATCGAATACAATCGAACGGCTTATCAAAAGTACAATCAGAGCAATTGTGGACAACTATGTCTACGCTTTCTACAAACGATCGGCACGAAATTTAAGGATTGACTTTACGCCACTCTGATTCAGTACTAGTCCAGTCGTACAGCTCGGAATATGTCGTTAACATTCACTCTAACCGGTAAGAGTAGCACCCTCGCGGTAAGCTACTTTCCACCCATAGATTTGAGCGACGATGATTACGAGCTTGGTCTAACAACTTTTGAAACTTATCATACAATACCGAACATCGACTCGAGCAACGATAAATTCTACTTCACCGTAAACTATGATATCAACAACAACGGTGATGGCACCACTCATGAATACATTACGATTCCGCATGGCTCCTATGAACTACACGCCATTGCCAAATATTTGAAGCAGTGATTACTCGAACGGTATCCTCCAAAAAAAATCTCAGTGACACCGATGGCGATGATAATGATGTGTATCCAATAGTATTGCGTCCCAACAACAACACCATGAAAAGCGAGCTGCACTGCTCGTTCGCCGTAGATTTTACAAAGCCCAATAACATTGGATCGCTGCTCGGATTCTCGACGAATCGGGTATTAGAACCAGGCCGGTGGCACGAATCAGACGATCCAATTAATATCATGAACGTGAACATTATTCGCGTAGAATGTAGCATGACCGCTGGCGCGTACAATAATGGGAGACGTGTACACACGATACATGAATTTGCTCCGAGAGTTCTGCCAGGATATAAGATTGTGGATCAAGACGGACGGTTGCTCGATTTTCGAGGTGAAGAGATTACCATCAGACTTCACGTACGATGGCGACGACGATAATACATGTGGTACGAATGAAAGAGATGCTTGTGTTGAACGACTCCAGAAACACGTTTCTTCCAAACGAAATTGTTTGCAATAATAACAACAACAACAACAACAACAACTGCAATATCTCTGATTACGCTAAAAAGAAGCGGCTCAGTGCTGCGAACATTGCATTTTTGAAATCTTTGGGATTCACTGTGCGCATTTAAGTTGAATAAAATGGTTGACATTCTAAGCATTAGAGGGAAGCCGACGTTTGATGATCGCATCGTCAAGCTCGAGACTCACACATATAACCCATACGTCAACACGACGTTTGGATACAGCGATGAGATAAGAATACCCATACAGCAGCAGGATTTATATACATTGCCCTGTGAAAGTTTCCTGTATGTGGAGGGGAAATTGAAGATAAATAAGCCAAACGATGCATTATCGGTAACGTTGGGAAATAATGGTATGGCGTTCTTATTTGATGAAATTCGATACGAGCTGAATGGTGTGGAGATTGATCGCAAGAGAAACGTTGGAATAACTAGCACGCTTAAAAACTATGTATCGCTCACATCTGACGAAGATAAAAATTTGGAGAATGCTGGATGGAGCTTGAAACGACGTAATGGGCTAATAGTAAAAAATCATTTCAATTTTTGCATCCCACTCAAATATTTGCTGGGATTTTGCGAGGACTACAAACGCATGATTATTAATGCGCGTCACGAATTGATTTTAATACGATCGCGCAACGATAGCAATGCTCTGATAGGATCTCCGGTGTTGGAACCAGAAATTGAATTACTTAAACTGCAATGGCGGATGCCTCATGTGACGCTGAACGACGTTAATAAGCTATGCATGTGAAGGCATCTGCACAGCTGGAGAAGCCGCGATGCATTATCCTTGTTCTACAGACTGGTCGAAAGAATGTGATGAGAGAAGATGTTACTAAGTTTAGCAACTGTAAATTGGCCAATGTAAAACTTTTTCTCAACTCGGAATTTTACCCATATAATGACCTAAATTTGGACTTTGACAAGAATAAGCATGCTATCTTGGTTCACATGGATACGTAATTCGGTAAATTGTATTATGGACATAGTTGCAACGAGGCATTATTCACCGTGTCTGAATTTTTACAATTTGGTCCCCTCGTGGTGATTGATTGCTCGCGACAAAATGAGTCGATTAAGAATGGTACCGTGGACGTGCGCATAGAATTTGAGTGTAAAGACAATGTGCCTACAAAAACTACGGCCTACTGTCTGATTTTACACGATCGGGTGGTTGAATACAATCCGCTGACAAACGTGGTGCGCAAAATCAATTAAATTGTCACGCTACTTGCCCCTCTCCTGTGCCAAATTCACATAAAATTTCATCGTGAAAATCGAGATGCTTTACGAGAAAGACTGCATTCTCTCGTCTACCTTGGAAGCGTGTGGACCTCCAAATTGTATCGATAATGGTCGTACCAACATTCGTTGACCTGCAAGGGTTCATCATCGATGGAAGATTTGTCGCGAAGGAAGTGGCTGTCCTACGACAGGGGACAATTCTCTCGCACTATATTTTTGGGAGTCCGATGCCGCAATTTCTTCTTACGAAATCTGACAAAACAAGCCTCCGATGGTTGACGGCAAAACAGCATGGACTACGGTGGGACGATGGAGACGTTCCATATAGTATGGCTAAACAGCTAATTACGAAAGCTGTAGCTGATGCGATCGACGAAGAAGATGACGCATCCCATATCGTATACGTTAAAGGGTTGCAGAAACGCGACTGGCTTGCAGATTTCCTCGACGAAAATATGAAAGCGGACGTGGTCATCGAGACGCTGGACATTGACTACGAGGATATTAAATCTCTAAATAAGCTAAATGTAGTTAATACTCTGCGATGTGGCAGATATGCCAAGCACTGTGCCATGCAAAATGTATTTAAAATATTCAACTGGTGGTCTAAACATCAGAAAGAAATGCTTAAATAAAATATAATCAATTTTTTAATGTATATGAAAATGTTTTTTCTTTACCCTCCTCAACCTAACCTCCTATATGCGCTGTACGCTAGATTAAGACGATAGTTATAATTATTATGCAGAAATGGTACGATTCACGTTCGATTCACGTTCAGAGTGGTACGATTCACGTTCGATTCACGTTCAGAGTGGTACGATTCACGTTCGATTCACGTTCAGAGTGGTACGATTCACATTCGAATCACGTTCAGAGTGGTACGATTCACGTTCGATTTACGTTCGATTCACGTTCAGTGTGTCGTCTTAAAGAACAAAAGTGAGCTTAGCGCGAGGTGAAAATTCAACGTCTTTTACGGTAGGCAATTGTTTGTTCTCGAAGCGTTCGTTGGGAACCATTTGCCTGCCAGATGACTAAGAGGCAATCGACATCGTGCCCTTTTTTTCTGATATTTTCGACTACTCTCGTCCTGAGATAATCCGTGAAATTGCTCTGTCGACGAGGGTACACGGTTACCTCGGACCGGTATATACCGTCGTCCACCGCTGACTCACTGAACAATACGGTCATAAACCGTGACCCTGACTAAACGCTCCGGCCGAGCAACTTAGCTAGGTTTGTTAGCCAGATGTCTGGTTTTTCCACTGCTACGTCACCAAGAAGGAGAAGCCTTCCTCCTCCACCACCGAAATCGCGGAAGGAAGGTTCCTCCTCTTCGAGGAAAAACTAGCCAATCAGCAATTTGGCATCTCCCGAAAGTTTGATGTCTCGTCTACCTTCGACATCGCAGGGCGAGACGCGTCAGTGTTCAATCATCGCTCGAACGAACACTTTCAACCCTCTTAAAACATCGAAAAAATCGTCACAATCGACTCTAGCGATTATGTCAAGCAGTCGTGACTAAGACCTTCAGTCAAAACTAAATTCTTATTCTAGTCAGCATACGGACCAGTTCGATTGGCTTAATCAAGCATTCGTGATTAAGACCATCGATAAAACATCAGTAATTTTGCCTTGGTCATCATACCGACCAACAAGCTCTCTTGTCGTCATACGAAAACAAACAATCATTCAATATTAATTTGGCGAGTGATAGAGTCATCGGCACCGCGTCCACGGAGTCTCTTGGGCCTTACAACCCCAAGAGGAAAATAAAATTTCGCGTGTGTGTCGGTAACTTACATTCAGAGTGGTACGATTCACGTTCGATTCAGGTTGAAAGTGGTATGGTATAGTGAAATGATGTGTCCAAATAAGAATGGAGAAACGGTTACACAAACGATGCATGCGAAGAAGAAGAAAAACGAGAGGATGGGCAGCGAATAATTAGGAGAAGATTTCTCCATTTTATTTGTCCATCATCCTCCTCGACACCTAATTTTAAGATTCAGCGTTCTTCGCGCCGCCGAATGATATCATCCCGCGCGGCTGTTCCAGAGGATTCAGATTTCGCATGCTATTGCGCGATACGCTGCGATGTTAAATCGGAACGCTTTAAAATACTGTTAGATTTAGAATGCATGCGATTGTACCACTATGTAGTGCTGTCTCTTTCCCTCCCTATAATTTAGCTTTAAAAATGATGCTCTGTCTCTTTCCCTCCCCGAAGACGCTGTGTGTAAAAAATGCCGATCTTTCCCGAGATCGTCCGAAACAATTTCCAATAAAAAAATAAATTATTATTTCTGTGCGTTGGAAAAAATTCTGCTGATGCTACATATTGGTTTGAAAAAATTTGGAGGCGGGTCAAGGTTGTCCTCTACCTCGGTTAGGTATGAAGAAATTTCGGGGGTGGGCCAGGTCTTGAGAGGTCTCCGCGGTGACTCGGCCCGGACTGATCCCCTCCACGATCGCGGCTTCTCCCACTTCCGCGGCACGTGCGCGCGCAACCTGTCTTCCTCTCCCCGCTCCTCCGCGTCCAAAATTCCCCGCGCCGCGCTCCCCCTTCCACTCCGTCATCTCTGTCACGTCATCCGCCGCCCGCCGCCGCTCGCCGAATTCAAATTTGGATTTTTTTCATGTGACCTTGAAACTCAAATTTGGGTTGGAACCCGCTTACTCCTACTACTGCCCCTGTTGCCCCTGCTGTTGCTGCAACTGCTGGGGCTGCGTCCCCCCTCCAACTACGCCTCTTTGGGCCTGAAGGTCCCTCATCCTCTGGCCCCTCTTGGACCTCTTCAGCTGACCCTTCGTCTGCTGCTGCCTCCATTTGGAGTCCGGGCCTACCCCCTCTCTGCCCCCTTGAGCTGTTGAGGGAGAGCTCACGGCTCCACTGTATCTTTCGCTGGATACCAGGGGAGATAGGGTTAGTGGGTGCAGTTACCGACGCTCCGGCATTTTTAGCGCCATCACCCCCCTCAACGAAGCCTCCTCCTGTGGCGATGCCCTACCCCTTTTCTGGGTTTGCTGGTTCGCTGGCCCCTTGTACCTCCTCCCCCGAAGCGACGAGTCTCTAGCACCAAACGTAAAGGTGCGCTCCTCCGTTTGGGTAGCCCACGACCTTGACAAAGGTGCGCCCTTCTGGGGGTCTACTCGCACCCCCGTGTCCCCTTGGTTCTCGCGCCGCACCTTACCACTCCCCTTGGCCCCCACACTGCCCTGGACAGTGATGGCCTCCGACACCGCAGCCATAACGTCCCTACACCCCATTGACGCTTCCTTGGCAAGTTTGGAGTACCTTGGATCTCTCGCAGGGTTCTCCTCCTCCGCCTCCAGTTCCTCGCAGGCCTCGGGGAGCGCTTAAATAAGGTCGGCGACCTTCACAAGGACGGCCTTAAGCCTCGTCCCTGACGAGTCAGGGGGGAGGAGTATCCCCCCGCTGCTCTCGTCCCCATCATCGTCGGCGTACGCGCCACTATCGCTTGCCCCCTGAGCAGGCCCTTCTCTTTCTGCCCCTTGTTGTCCGGGGGTCGTCCCTGCTCCCTGCTTTCCCCCCTCTCTTGGGAGTCGAGTGAGGGAGATCTGGGGCAGATTCACTTGCGCCACGGGCAAGGCTTTCTGAGGTGGAGTCCTCTTCAATCTGTTCCCCACCGGAATCTTAGCCGGCGGGGTTTCCGGGATCACCCCCAGGTCCAGGTCAATGTCAATGACCATCTTGTCCGCTTTCCTGAGAGCCGATACCATCGTACTATCAAAAAGCCCCCCGAGCTTGCCTACCTCCCAGGCAAGTTGCCCCTTCACTGGAGACGTGAGTGTGCAGCGCAGCTTCCTCTTCTCCCCCGACGATACGCCCTGCACCGATCTTGCCGCGGTATCGTACCACTGGTTCTCCTCTTCATTCGCGCCCAATTCATCGTCCTTAGTCATGCCTGGTCCAGCCGCTGTAACTTTTTCGAGGGCGTGCAATGGCGTATTACCGCCTGCCCCCGTAACACCAGTCCGCCGCTTCAACTCGGTGACATCGGACATGGTCCTTCCCTGCTCGCTGCCGACTACACGAGGAGGGGCTGGTCTTCCAACAGGAATCGCCTTGTTTGCATCCGAGGCAAGGCTAATTCGTGACATCCGATCATTATTTGTCTTGAAGGGCGACGGCCTCACCGCCCAGCGGTCTCCTATCCTCGGCCCAATTGTTCCGGCCACGGCTATTACAGTGGGGGGGGGGGGGGGGGTCGCCATCTCCTCCCAAGGGAGCTGGTCCACGGCAGAGCCTTCGCCTTCCACGTGAGGTTTTTAGGCCCCAGGGTCAGCTTATAGCTCCTGCTAATCGGGGCGCATCGCTACCCCTCCCCCGTCCCGGCCTGGCCACCGTAAGGAAAACCATCCGGGGCAGGCTAGGGGCCGCAAAACACTCCGGCCGTTCTCCTATCCGCCACCTGGAGACGCGCTCGGTCGGTGCTCAGCCTAGATCGACCAGGGCCGATCCAGTCCCCCGCTCCCCTTGACGGGGATAGGAGGACACCGAGTGGTTTCGCAACCTGAGTAGAGCAACCCTTACACTGCTTTTTCTCCATAATGGCCGGACACACACGTGGCGATGATTGTTAAAGAAAGATCAGAAACTTTTGGTAACCAGCTAACCGTTGAGATATTACGTTTCAAACGAGACCGCAATGTAAACACAACCGTACGCTACGAGGTTCTGACTTCCTATTACCGTGTGGTATTCCTTATTACCGTGTTATGTCCCACTAAATTTTCCGCTTTATTATTCTAAAGTTTCCTTATAAATCCCTTATCAATAGCTAAACAGAATCTTGAAAATCTTATTGCGACGCATATTTCACGCATGATTCATAAACATGGTCTAAATATTGACATGTAGAAAAACCCCAGAAGCCTAATTGCGACGAACATTTGGCATACGTGCCGTAAACAGGTCTAGTAATAGAATATTATAGAAAAACCCCGGAAGTCCTACTACGCATAATTCGTAAATTATGTCAAGGTACTTACCGCATACAACCCCCGCAAGGACCCCGCGTAAATCATATAAATACGGAGGATCGAGAGGCCAGGTCCTCTTTCTACGACAAAATCTTTCGACGACAAACTCTTTCAACGACAAACTCTTTCATCGACAACTCTTTCTACGACAAAACTTATCCTCAACGGAACTCTTGTCAAATATTTCAAAAGTATATCTTTACTAAATTGTTAAACTCAGTGCTCTACGGCAATCACTGTAAGCATTTACTATTATTTCATATTATTGTGCATATCGCCTTCATACCATATACTATTTCTTCGTTTATAACAGTTTATTGCAATCATATTTGTTTATTATTTCATTTATCTACGCTTATTGCCTATATATATATATAAATATATATATTTTGTATTACTAATACTATTACTTTTATATAATCTTGTTAACGCTTATTTTGTTTATACATATATTTGTCTTATAACCGCTTATGCGATCATATTTCCCGAACTCCGATTTACCCACGGTGCTACGAATCTGGCATGCGCGCCTGTTCTCCTCAACGTTCAGTGCCCCGAATCCTGCATCCGCACCTAAATTTCTACTCTCCTCTGTGCCACGAATCTGGCAATCTCCGCACGCATTCCCACAAAGGCTTGGTGCTACGAATCTGGCATTCGCGCTTGAACTTCCCATTATCCCTCAGGGGGCGCAGGCGGGACACCACGTACGGTTATAAACCGCGACTGCCAAGGTAAGGCACAAGATATAAACTTAAATATACCGAGTACGCGGTGTCCCGCCTGCGCCGTACACCCTTGTCTGCCAGATGTCGAAAAGGGGCAATCGACATCGTGCCGTTTCTCAGGGATTTCGATTTCTTTTCACTCTGAGTTAATGAGTATATTGCTCCAACGGCGGGTTCCACCGGTGACAATTCTAATTGCCCTACTCAGTTAAAAAAGTAATGATCACTGGTTTGGGGGGTGAATTTGTTAAAAAAAATTGCTACAAAATTGGTTATAACATTGAAAATGATGTTTCAACGAATTGATTGTATAGAGTTGCACGTATAGGCATGGGCCCACCCACTACTCTGCCGTTTTGGTAGTATGTACTCGAATGGTGGGGTCTGGCACAGTGGCTCGAACTAGGTCAATGCACCTTGCACTACATTCTGTCCCCTTAAACGTCGGATAGTGTTTCTTTACGTTTAGGGGTGCGCACTGGGCCAGGCCTCACCATTTGGGTAGATGCTGCCAAAGCGGCAGAGTAGTGGTAGGTCCATGCCTATACGTGCAATTCTATACAATGGAATCGTTGAAACATCATTTTCAAAGTTATAAACAATTTTGTAGCACGTTTGTTTTAATAAATCTCCACTTGTCCAGAGGTGCACATTCGCCCCCAAACCATGTGTTACCCGCAAACCTGTTCACCATGTGTTATTTTAATTTTAACAAGTCATAATATATGATACATATAAATAATACAAATAAGATATGATAGGTAACATTCATGTTTTTTGACGGCCCTCCCATAAGTCACAGTGAATCTATGTGCCCCTTGGTCTTAATAAGTCTGTGCATTCCTATTGTACGGTGTACGCAAATGATTATTATTAACATATATATTAATACTATTCAACACATTAAATTAGCTTGTACAACAAATTGGAGAAAGGTAAATAAAAGAAAGGGCATATCGCTAACCGAATTTTATGACACGCGTACATATCATAGCCATATACACATGAAAGATAAATATAAACATTTATCGCAATTCCTCAGATGATTACAGTAATTAGCAATTCAATTAATTGAAAAGTTTGAATTCAAATGTGGAATGTAATTCAATTACGGCGTTATTTAATGTTATGTAATTAAATTACACTCGAAGACTTTTTTAAATAAACAGTTGTGTATTCGAAAGTATATATTTTAAAGTTCTTGTATTTTTTGCAATGCAATATATAAATAAATAATGGAATTATAGACGACCTCCCGGCAGTTTTTTTTTATTTAAGCACTTTATGGTGACCGTGACTGTAACTTTGACCTGGTTCGAACAAAGAGTCTAGCAGGGTAAGCATGGGCAAACGGCCCCCACACCGATTCCTGGAGTTGTTATTTTTTAAACAATGCTCCTTGCCTGAAAAGCCATTGTGTAAAATTTTAGATCGCTACCCCCTCGTTTAAGGGTAATACGGGGGTAAACGCCCTTAACGTTATTATTTTTTATCTCGGTTACTACTTAAGATATTTGAATGAAAAAAAAATCGAAAATATAGCTACTTAATAACTGTACTTCATATATTTTTTTCTAAATTTCAAATCTATTATTAAGAGTGGAAGAAAATAATGAATTTTTTAGGGGTGGTTTTTCCAAACAACCCTTTGAGTGACAACCTCCAAAAAAATCCAGAATAATGGTGTATTTTCGAACTGTTATATAAAACTTATATACATTTTGTGTTCTTCCTCGTTTAAAGTATAATCAACGTTAATCATCTAAACTATAATCAACTTTAATCGTTTACCTAAATCAAGTAACCTCTAGCGTTTAACGTTTAAAAGAATAAATAGTGAACTGACTTTCGACATTAGTGTGTTGTGCGATGCTCCTGCGCTTCGTCATCTTGTACGCGGGACTCTCCAGGTCACCCAGAGAGAGAGAGAGAGAGAGAGAGAGAGAGAGAGAGAGAGAGAGAGAGAGAGAGAGAGAGAGAGAGAGAGAGAGAGAGAGAATATTAAAATTTGAGAATCTCTCCGCCGAATCGGTAAGTCCCTTCAATTACGTTATTCTACGGAATAGATAAATGATCCAACCTTTTCAGAGAGTTGTGAGTTTTTCCCTCGATCATTTCTTTCATTCCCTTTTCTTTTTGGGCGAGTACCGTGTTCTGTTTAAACTCTATTACCTTGTACAATTATATTGCGATCACATGACTTTTCCTAAACCGTTCATCTTAAAATTTTGGAACATTGCGTAACTATTGATCCAAATCACCCAGTGAGTTCTGGGGTTTCCGCTCGATCAATTGCCGTCCGCGAAGTATTGCGTATATTTGTGAGTCTGTTTCGAAACCGACGTATTGACTCCCCATTTATGTACCACTTTGATTTCCCTTTTCTTTTATTGTAATACATCCTAATTTTTCATGTATATCAAGTGCCATTTCTCTTAAACCAGTCTCCCTCGAAATACCACTTCCTGACGGATCAACCTGTATTGGTTGCAGCAAGTACGTATCCCAAAAACAAATCTTTTAAATTCGTGAAGCGTTACGTGGGAAAAATTTGACAAATCCGCTCGGTCATTCAAAAATTAACGCCCTCACGTAACAATAGTAATAATTATGATCGCCGCAACAGTGAATGTGTTAACTGCAATTTCATTTGCCATCGCATTGCCGGGGAAACATCTGTACATTTTTTAATGTACCCTTGTAAAATTTTACAGTCGTTATAACTGAGTTATAAACCGTTTCCAGAATTTATAGCACCTTCAGGTCAACCAAATGTAGCTTCCTAAAAACAGATGTTTCAGTGTACCATACAGTAACAGCATTTATGATATCCTCTATAAGCCAAGTTTCCTTCAATTTTTGAATTCAGTTTATAACATATTATGTTCAACCTCTAGAGGCTCCTGCTTTGTTTTTACTGTTTACCTCAGTCACGTTCTAACCGACGCGCTCAACGCACGTCTTGGGCGAACGTGTAAATTTCACCTAAAGGCAAACGCAGTTTTATTTCACTTTCCTTGATAAGGGTCACAATCAATGACCGAAACGTCGGAAATATAACGATTGTAAAATAGCGTTTATTAAAAATTTGAACTGACCGAACCAGTGCGCTGAAACCACTTTAATTTTGAATTATTTCATATATACGTACGAAATTCTAATCAATTTATTTTATAAGCCTGGTATATCGAGGAATTTGAGATACTTTTCGCGAACGTATATCGCGATCGTGTCTTGTCGATCGTTTCGCAGATCGATGATATACATCGAACAAGTAGAACACAATACACCACTACACCACAATACACCACATAATATACGGGGTGAAACGTTTGATTGACGCTGTCTCGCTGCATTAACACTGCTCCATAACCATGCATCGATGCATCGGTGTGCAACTCTGTTTCCGCGCCTATCTTGTACAACCGGAGTACTGGTTCCTTGCTTAAGGGGGTAGACACGGGTAATGCAGCGCGCTGTATACCGACACAATCTGGCTCGAAACAGGGGGTTGGGATTTTTCATCATTCGTCCTTATATGAGCAGATTTTGGGCTGGGCGAGGTCTCATTCGAAAGATGAAGGTTCAGTGCAGCGCGCTCTTCTCATGGTTCAACGAGATTGTGTTGATATCTAATAATATGAGTGTCCAAAGTAGAGCAAAAGTCGCCAAAATACACCCGCAGAATCCAAGTATTTTTAGGTCACTAAAAGAGCTTTGTGACTGAAACGGTGAGAAGAGCGCGCTGCATTGAACCTTCCTCTTTCGAATGAGTCCTAACCCAGCCCCAAATTTGCTCATATAAGGACGAATAATGAAAAATCGTGACTTCAGTCCCAAATACGAGTTCCGCCATATTGGCGATAATACAGAGCAAGTCAAGTGACAAATTTAGTTGAGCTAGTGGACACGAGATGGCGCATATTCGGGAGGCCTGACAACGTGGAATCATAGCAAAACTGAATCGTTAGCTTAATACATGTGCCACAGTAAAAGCGTGATGCAGTCAATGTATGCATTTTCGGACGATTGTAGGTTAGGTTATATGCATTTCAAGCATATATTGACTACGATAGAAACTGCTGGGAACTGTGTACATTTACTAAATAAACGCTTTTATTGTAACACATACATCACTTGAAATCACTGTCGAATTTATGTTATAATTATGTGGCCACATTATTTAAAATAAAGAGGAGAGATTGGAACTGTTTTACTAATACTGGAAATATTGATTTACTGATCATATTTTCAGAATGTGGAAGTTACAGCAATTATTTGCAATTGTTGCTCTTATTATTATTCTTCCAACTATTGTATGTAACATGTAACAAGGAAAAGTCTCCAAATCGGTCAACAGTTGACACCCCGATTTTTTTATAATTCTTTACGGTCCTATGCAGAGGTGGGCATTATTTAAATAAAAGAATATACTTCCGAATGGCCCCAGTGGCCGATCGACACGAGGTTTCGGGGAGGGTTTGTGTACCCTAAATCTAAAATTCTGTTTAGCTTCGGAATATTTAGTTTCCTTTGATTATTCGAAGGCCTTTCATCTTGAGCTTCGAATAATTTTTCATCTTTCATCGTATTTTTATCCTAAGATCGTATGCAGATATATTGGCCGGTCGATTCGTTTTCTTGAACAGCGATCGAGGAGAAATCAGCCATCACCATCTGACGATCGTGGATTTGTCAGTTGGAGTTCCGTGGCCACCGAAGGGTATATCTGAATACGATCTTAGAAGCTCGAATAACCGACGAGAACCTTTGTGGTCCGAGCCACGCGAGATCACTGTTGCTTGGTGATGTGTCTTCGATTACAGTAATGTCTCGTTACGGGTTCGGTTTAGTGTACACGATATGGAATTTTCGCTATCCCCACCACATCTGTTTCACTCTTGTCCGGCGAAGGCGAGAGCGAGCGAGGACAATACGAGACAGACGACGCGTTGATATTTTGTCTCGCTCCGTCTTTCGGACGCCTGACACTCCGTCTTTTGTGCGCGCGACCGGCGTGCGCGATGGTCACCAGCGCTTACGGTGGCACGGGAACCGCTTCGCAAATCTTGAGGCAGGCCCGGCTCAAGGCTTTTTTGCGCTCTAGGCGAACTTGTCAAATTGCGCCCTTTATTATAATACATTTATTTGAGATTATTTAAGACTTTACTCAGAAAAATTAGGTAACTGCTAGGGCGTAAGGTTGACAAGATGTGCAAAATGGTCTTTTCATTATTGGCATTGGTAAAAATAAATTTGTAAATGAAATACTACAAATTGTACTACAACGGTTTTATACTACGAGTAAAAATTAAGAGTAAGGACATCAATGAACTCAAATAAATGTATTATAATAAAGAGTGCAATTTGACAAGTTCGTTTAGGGCGTAAAAAAGACTTGAGCCGGGCCTGCGTAATGATTTTGCGAAGCGATCCTCATGCTCACCGTAACTCGTAAGCGCTTGCGAGCATCGCGCACGCCCGCCGCGCACGCAAAGCAATCCATCTCGCTTCCCCCTTCGGCCAGAAAGAAGCGAGAAACTCACACTTAGAATTAGGGCTCCGTTCACGATACGGGGTTACCGCCGGTCCCGACCAGCGAGCGGCTAGCGAGACTTTACTAGAAACAGAATTTGTTTATTTTTCATCGTATCGATATAAAAGTGACACAAATGGATTCCTGGCATTCTCCCAATTAAATTGACAGAAAATAATTTAAATCGGACTATTTTTAACGAAACGTGCTTTCAATCGTGCAAACAATGTTTCACGTAATTTCCTTAATTATGGTCCGAATAATGTAATTTTTGGGCCAATTTGATCGAGAAAACATGAGGAATTGATTGACATCACTTTCGGAAAGATCTGATTATAAATGCAGAACTGCAGATTTGTCACTGCTTAGCGCGCAACATTATTATTATTATTATTAATATTAAATGTCTTTATTGCACCATTACAAATGTGACAATGGTGAGTAGGCGAGGTTCAGTATTGTATAGCCCCGCTAGTTTCGAGCGTCGAAACCCACGAAATTCAACGAGTCGCATGATTGCCAGCGTGAAGGACAAGAGGAGACTTTCCATGGCGAAGGAAAGTCACCCTTCTATAGAACTCAAATTGAGAAAGACTTTGCTGACAAACTTTATATTCACGTCAAATAAATATTTTAATTGTAAAATTTTCTTTGATATGCATCACTTGGTTGGGAATTCCTGATCCCAAAGTTGCATGCATTTCCCTATTAGAAATGTTGCATCAAGTCTCGATTCAAGTCATCATTGCTTTTTCTCGTACATAGGACATATATACAGGGTGTCCCAAAAATGGTGCGGGTCCTTAAAGGGGGTGATTCGGGGGATGATTGCAAGCAACTTTTTCCTTTGCGAAAAAGTTCTCCGAGGTTTGGTTAACGAGATATTAACAAAAAGCACGGACCAATCAGAGCGCGAGTCTGACGGGCGAGTTCCCGCGCTAGCGTGGCTACGCGCCGCGCTGCGACTTGTGAACAAGGAACTCGGCATGCAACGAAGAAAATTGCGTAGAATGGCAAATGAAAAAGACGTAACAAATAAAATCGAACACGTTGTCATGGTTTGTTTGTTATTTACAGTGAATAATGAATAAAGGATAAATGGATGAAAATCACGAGTAACGTAAAAAGACGAATACACAATTTTTTTAGAAGATTCGAAAATAATAATTATTTGAAGTGGGAGGATAAGGAATACGTAAAATTCCTTGTGTTAATAACGTATCCACGAAAAGGTAATGTAACAGGAAATTAACGAAAAGTGATCGTAGTTCGTTATTGTGATAAAAATCCGTAACTGCCAGCACTGTTGCTGATAACGAATAAGTCTGTTTAAAAAGCCCGAATAAATATTTTCGTACGAGACTTTTGAGAATTATCGCCGGAAATAAGCCATAGCTTGAGTTAAATTTAAAAATGAATGATGACCATTAAAGTAACTAAAATAAAACTCACCCTTGACGAAAATTCACCTGCAACTTGAAAACGTGTGTCACTGGGTCACTGAACCGATCCTGGTCATCGATGGACGAGCCCAGTGCACAGCTGATCCCAGGTATACGACACTACCCAAAGTTAAGGGTCGCAATGTCAGGTGCCTCCAGGTCAACGTACCGAACATTCACTTCACTGCACGACTACTAACACTGATGACTTTGTTACTTTTAATGGAACATGTCGTTCCTACGTTTTAAACATTGGTGGCCCCGAAAGGGGCCGATTGTTATCAGTTAAAAAACTGCTCCACGTGGCGGCCGTCGTTGTCCACACAGGCTTGAGCTCGGAGAAATAGTTGGCGTTGGACGCCCTCTAATGTCTCCGGCGTTATGTTCTCCACCGCTGCGTGGATAAGCGCTATCGCCTCCTCGGGGGTGTCCACCGGTTGACGATACACCTCATTCTGAAATGATTGTTGGACAACAAATACAAAACGTAAGTAAAACAAAATTATCTATAACAGGAATAAGTAAAGAGTAACAGCAATAATGAAATTACCTTCAGGTAGCCCCAGAAGAAAAAATCCAGCGGATTCATATCCGGTGACCGTGGGGGCCACGCAACGTGGGGCTCTCGCCCGCCGCGGCCGATCCACCTGTCCTGGAAGGTTTCACCTAAATGGGCGCGGACAATATCGGCATAATGTGGCCCAGCTTCGTCATGCTGGTAGTACATGTTCTGTCGGATCTCATATGGAATATCGTCCATAAGATCCGGCAGAACATGTTCTAGAAAATATTTATACGCTGGGCCGTCCAGTCTGTCTGGCATAATGTACGGCCCAACGATAAATTCGCCACAAATGCCGGCCCATAGGTTGATCGACCAACGGACTTGTGCGGCACGTGGACGAAGCGCTAGAGGATTTTCGTCGCTCCACACATGCATATTGTGGGAATTGAAGCAACCTTCCCTGTTGAAAATTGCTTCATCCGTCCACAATATGTATGTGGTGAACGACGGATTCCTTAGCACTTCTCCCAACAGCCACCTGGAATATCGAACCCGCTGGATGTAATCTCCGACGTGCAATTGTTGCACCCGTACATATTTGTACGGATGCAACCTTCGATCCCTGAGGATGCGGTGAACCGTCGTCTTGGTGACACTAGAACAAAATGCAAAAACATCCACTATTAGATAACATTTTTTTTCTTAATTAATAATTGCTGCAGTTATCTTAAACTGTGACTTACTTTAGTCGACGACTCAAAATGCGTACACTAATTGTTGGGTCGGCTTCAACGGCGTCGAGGATTCTTTCGATGGTGCCCGGATTTCGCGCTGCAGCGGGTCTGCCCACCTCGCTGCCTCGCGGCATCATGGACCCCGTCGAGAAAAGTCGCGACGCTAACCGACGAAACGTATCCTCACTTGGTGTTCTTATATCCGGATATTCTAGCGCAAATGCTCGCGCAGCAGCACTCGCGTTGCCGTCGTTACGGGCGTACACCCAGAACATACGATAGTACTGTTGGGGTGAGAACATTTCTGCAACGCGATTTCTAGCTGACTGACAGGATTTTTTCCAAGCAACTTCTGCTACCCCCAATTAGCTTCTCTTGTCCCATTATGAGTTAACTCCCACCAAGCCAAGAGGCTTTACGTAAAAAGAAGCCAGCATATTTTCGAAACACACGTGTTTTGCAGAAGTGCAACGGAAACTTTGACAAAAGCCCGCGCTCCGTCCTTCTACTGTCAATGTACCCATAGCTTGGAGATAGAAAACAGACACCACGTGTATCGGTTCGAAAGGGTCCGAAGGGAAGAGACGCAGAAAGTCTTCGAGTTGCTATAAAGAAGAAAATGCATACCATTCCTGTTTTCCCTTTCTGACACCGTGAGTTCACGTCTGCTATGAGGCGGAACCAATTAAGTCATAAACTATCCGTAACCGTAGAAAACCGTTCTCTACCGCCGACTTGCGGGACAATACGGTCATAAACCGCGACCCTAGCGAAATGCTCTGGCTGATGAGCCTGATTAGTTTTGGAGAACTAGAAATTACAGAGTATTATCCAGCATCAATACGCCTCGCGCAGAGACACATGAAAAGAAGGGTAGTCCGCTGAAGTCCGGTGCGAGAGAAGGTGGGCCTTGGGGAGGAGATATTGCTGTGAAGAGGGCCTCTTGAGGACAGTGGCCATTGCGAGGGATGCAGGGCCAATCGGGCCTCAAGCCCACCATCTCTCGCAGGGAATACGTCGACGCGTGCTTGAGTTTTGAAATTCGAGCGCGTGTTTAGACACGAGAGATAAGCAGGCCCGATTGGTTAGTTTGCGGCCAATGGGATCTCAATCCCGTAGTCTCTCGCAGGGAATACGTCGACGCGTGCTTGAGTTTTGAAATTCGAGCGCGTGCTTATACTCGAGAGATAAGGGATCCTTCTTTAATTTGAGGATAGGACGAAGCAGGCGGGACTACGCGCAGTCAGCGGACTACCCTTCTTTTCATGTGTCTCTGCGCGAGGCGTATTGATGCTGGATAATACTCTGTAATTTCTAGTTCTCCAAAACTAATCAGGCTCATCAGCCAGAGCATTTCGCTAGGGTCGCGGTTTATGACCGTATTGTCCCGCAAGTCGGCGGTAGAGAACGGTTTTCTACGGTTACGGATAGTTTATGACTTAATTGGTTCCGCCTCGTAGCAGACGTGAACTCACGGTGTCAGAAAGGGAAAACAGGAATGGTATGCATTTTCTTCTTTATAGCAACTCGAAGACTTTCTGCGTCTCTTCCCTTCGGACCCTTTCGAACCGATACACGTGGTGTCTGTTTTCTATCTCCAAGCTATGGGTACATTGACAGTAGAAGGACGGAGCGCGGGCTTTTGTCAAAGTTTCCGTTGCACTTCTGCAAAACACGTGTGTTTCGAAAATATGCTGGCTTCTTTTTACGTAAAGCCTCTTGGCTTGGTGGGAGTTAACTCATAATGGGACAAGAGAAGCTAATTGGGGGTAGCAGAAGTTGCTTGGAAAAAATCCTGTCAGTCAGCTAGAAATCGCGTTGCAGAAATGTTCTCACCCCAACAGTACTATCGTATGTTCTGGGTGTACGCCCGTAACGACGGCAACGCGAGTGCTGCTGCGCGAGCATTTGCGCTAGAATATCCGGATATAAGAACACCAAGTGAGGATACGTTTCGTCGGTTAGCGTCGCGACTTTTCTCGACGGGGTCCATGATGCCGCGAGGCAGCGAGGTGGGCAGACCCGCTGCAGCGCGAAATCCGGGCACCATCGAAAGAATCCTCGACGCCGTTGAAGCCGACCCAACAATTAGTGTACGCATTTTGAGTCGTCGACTAAAGTAAGTCACAGTTTAAGATAACTGCAGCAATTATTAATTAAGAAAAAAAATGTTATCTAATAGTGGATGTTTTTGCATTTTGTTCTAGTGTCACCAAGACGACGGTACACCGCATCCTCAGGGATCGAAGGTTGCATCCGTACAAATATGTACGGGTGCAACAATTGCACGTCGGAGATTACATCCAGCGGGTTCGATATTCCAGGTGGCTGTTGGGAGAAGTGCTAAGGAATCCGTCGTTCACCACATACATATTGTGGACGGATGAAGCAATTTTCAACAGGGAAGGTTGCTTCAATTCCCACAATATGCATGTGTGGAGCGACGAAAATCCTCTAGCGCTTCGTCCACGTGCCGCACAAGTCCGTTGGTCGATCAACCTATGGGCCGGCATTTGTGGCGAATTTATCGTTGGGCCGTACATTATGCCAGACAGACTGGACGGCCCAGCGTATAAATATTTTCTAGAGGAAGCAGCGAGGAAGCAAAACGGTGGGGTGGGTAGGTCTTTCCCGATAATTCGAGCCTAATCATTTGCGTACTTCACACTATCGCGATGCTCGCCAACAATCATATGTCTCGCTGAGATTTGTGGGCTTTGACGCTCGAAACTAGCGGGGCTATACAATGTTGCACACTAAGCAGTGACGAATCTGAAGTTCTGCAAATTCTAATCAGATCTTTGCGAAAGTGACGTCAATCGATTCCTTATGTTTTCTCGATCAAGTTGTTCCCAAGAATGATATAATTCGGACCATAATTAAGGAAATTAATAAATAATAAGTGTAGAGTGTAGAATGTACTACATTCTTTTGCTCCACATTTGTGAACTTTTTATCATCCTTCCGAAGTACATAATATTATTACGCCGTAACAGTATCTTTAGCAAATCGGGTATAGCATATAGGTTATATTTTCTGTCACTTCGAGGATAGAAAATCCGCTCCTCCAAGTGACGGAAAATATTACCTATATCTAGAGACGCGGTAGCATCTCGACGCCAAGTACATGAAAGACACGCTGTACATGTCGACTGTCGCTACCGCTACCTTTTACTCGTCGCCCGGCTACTCCAACCTATAAACTGAAACTTATTTCATTATATCTCATTATGCCTGCAATATTTTCTAAATTTAAAGGCATTTTTCTTATGTAAACCGCATATCAGCTTTCGAATAAGACCAATTTCAATCAAATCCGTCCACGCATGACCGAGATATCATAATATCGTCTCATTGGAACTGTCTATTGTATTAATTTATTATGTCCCCTCGGAGTTTACAATTTAAATAACAACTTCCCTTACATCTACTCCTTACATACTATCCGCTCTTATGAACTAATAAACAAATAAACCAAATTCGCCCGCTCGCTCGCTTGCCCTCGCCACGCACGCCTTTCCTCCCCCTCCCTTCCGACCCCCGCTTCCGCTCGCCTCCTTTCACTCTCAATCCTTACTCTTCCACTCCTCCACTCCCCCCCTCCACTCTTCCACTCTCCTCATCCATCCCTCTCCTCCTCCCTCATTACTCAACACCTCCCTCACCACTTCCTGCCACCCCCTCTCCTGCCCCCAATCCGTACACACCTCCCACACGTGCTCCCACGTCTCCTCCCTCCACCCACACCTCCTGCACTTTCTGCCTTCCTCCCCCTCCCAATACCGCCCTCCCCTCATCTCGTTCCCCAACCGGAACCTCGCCACCCGCCTCCACCTGCTTTCCCCCCACCCCCCCTTTAAGTACCCCGGCACCCCCACACCTTTTACCACTCCATACCAGCTATTATACCTGGAGTCCCTAATCCTATACCATCTTTCCACCTCCTCTAACCTCCTTCCCCTACATACCAAATCCTCCCCCTCACCTCTCCCCTTCCCCTCACCAGTTCCTCTCCCTCCACTGTCCACCCTCTCTCCTCAAAAAACCCCTTCCTTTCCTCCTCCCATCCACCCAGCACCTTTCCCCTTCTCGCCCTACCTTTTATCTCCTCCCAACACTCCCTCGCCAATTCTACCCCCTGCCCCTCCTCCAGCTTCCTCTCATAATTCCAGGCCCTCATCCCCGCCCTCCCTTTCAACATGTCCCGCTGCAACTCCTCCCGCACCATGTACCCCGGAGTACACCAGTCCACCCCCAGCACCCATCTCAAATACCTCTCTTGCAAACACTCCATCCTCTCCCTCTCCCCCCATCCCCATATCTCCACCCCATATCCCACCGTCGCCCATACCAGTCTATCAAACAGCCAGACCCTTTTTCCCCAATCCTTCCCAAACTTCCTCTTCCCAATACCCCAATCCTTCCCCATCACCGCCGCCGCTTTTCTGACCCTATCCCTTACGTGCGCCTCCTGCCCCCCATTCGCCATTATAGTGTACCCTAAATATTGGAACTCTCTCACCTCCTCTACCGCCCTTCCCTTCCACCTCCATACCACCTTCTTCCACCTCCCCCCCCTTTCCTACATCTCATTATCTTCGACTTCCCCACATTCAGCTGCAGCCCCTTCTCATCCATGTATCTCTCCAATCTCGCCATTATCCCGTTCATCCCATCCTCATCTTCTGCCATAACCGCCACATCATCGGCATACGCAAGGGTGTATACCTTCCTGCCCCCCAACCTTACCCCACCCCATCCACCCCTTTCCAGTTCCTCATCTAAATCCGCCAACAACAGCGTAAACAAGCTCGGGCTCAGGGGGCAACCCTGCCTTACTCCCCTCGCTGTCCAGAACACCCTCCCCATCTCGTCCCCCACCCGTACCCTGCACACCGTTTCCCTCAAAACCTCCTCACATCTTTCCACCAGACCCTCCCTCACTCCTTTAGGTCAATGAAGAAAATAACCATCCTTCTCTCCTTCCTCGTCACCTGCCTATTTATCAGATGGTTTAGCACATAGATGTTGTCAATGCAACCCAATCCTCTCCTAAAGCCGGCCTGACTCGGTGGCAACAGCTTCTTCCCCTCCACCTCCTCTCTTAACTTCTTCGCCAACACCGACGCGTACACTTTGTATGCAGTCTGGGTCAACGTAACCCCCCTGTAGTCTTCAACCCTCTTTCCCGCCCCCTTCTTCACCACTGGTACCACTACCCCTTCCCTCTATTCTTCCACCCATCCTTCCCCCTTCCACACCCTATTGCAAATCTCCCACAACCAGTCCTCAACCTCCACCCCCCCATACTTCCATACCTCGTTTGTTACACCATCCCCCCCTCCTGCCTTACCATCTTTCAGTTTCCTCACCACCCTTTTCACCTCCTCCTTACTTAACTCCCCCTCCTCGTCCTCCCCCCTCCTTCTTTCCCCCCTTTCCTCACCCTCCACTCTACTCCTAACATCCCCCTAAAATATTCCTCCCACTCCTCCATCTTTATCCCCTCCTCCACCCTCTTTCTTCTCCTCCTCTCCCTATTTACTATTTGCCATACCTGCCCTTCTGTCTTCACCTCCTCTACCTCCTTCTCCCACTTTTCCATCTCCTTCCTCTTTTTCCCTTCACACAAAAGTGCATACTCCTTCTTTTTTATTCTATACTCTTTCCCATCTCCACCCTCCCTCCTCCATCGCCTCAACTCCCTTCTTAGCTTACCTTTCTCCTTCTTACACTCCTTATCCCACCACCCTCTCCCGTTTCTCCTCTCCCCTCCTTGACCCACCTTCTTTATGGCCCCTTTTATCCTATCTCTCAACTCCTTCCATTCTTCCTGTATTCCTCCGCCCCCTCCATCTCTCTTACCAAAAATCCTTACGAACTCCTCTCTCCCCTTCTCTGTCCCGTTTCCTCTTGCTGACTCTCTCCCCCCCTTTTTTCCCTTCCCAACCCCTCCCTGCACTCCCCCTTCAACCACACTACCACTGGGTGATGGTCCGACTCCACCCTTTCAGCCACTTCCATTCTCTCCACCCTCTCCCTCGTATCCTCATTCCCTAGCACATAGTCAATGACCGAATTCCTTCTTCCTCCTGTGTATGTCCATTCCCCCCCTCATCCCCTTCCACGTTACCGTTCATTATCCCCCACCCCCTCTCTCCCAAAAAACTACACAACCTCCTCCCCTCCCCATTCACCTCTCTGTCCTTCGATCTCCTACTTTCCAGCCCTTTCTCATTCTCCTCTCCCCACCAAATCTCCCCCCTTCCCCTCCCGTCCTTGCGTTAAAATCTCCCCCTATCACCACCTTCACTCCCTCCTCCCTTCCCTCCATCCATTCCTTCAACTCCTCCAGTGTCCTCTGCAAATCCTTATTAACGTACACCCCCACCACCCACCACCACTCCCCACCCATCCTCACCTTCTTCATCATTATCCCCTCCTTCTCCCCCTCGTCCCCTTCCTTTGCCTCCAACCCCTTCCTTACCCCCATTATCATTCCCCCATTGCCCTCCCTTTCTTACTCTCCCTCCTTGCCCACTGCTTCTCCCACACAAACCCTTTTGGCATCTCATAACTCACCCTCCCCCAGTCTCCTTCCTCTACCCATGTCTCGCTTAACACCACCACATCCCATTCCTCCAAACCCTTCCAGAACTCCACGTCCTTATTCTTCACCCCCGCCACATTCCAAAAAGCCACTTTATACCTTCCTTCCCCCACCTCACCCCTTCCCCCCTAACCTCTCTCCCCTCCTCCCTTTCCCCCTTTCTCGTTTCCCTGTTCTTCTACCCATTTCTCGCCTATTTCATCCCACCTCTTCAATCTCCCATTCACCCACATTTTCATATAACCAACCTGAACATTCATCCCCCTTTTCTTCTCCACCTCTGCCTCTCTTTCAATCTTCCACTTCCCTCTCCTTTCCTCCTCCGTTAAATCATCCTCAATCCTCTCCTTCCCTCCTTTCAACTTTTTCCTCGCCTCCATCACTTTCCTCTTCTCTTCCCTTCCTGCCAGCTTCACCAGCACCATTCCTCAACCCTCCCCTCCCTCTCTTCCTATCCTTGCTACCTCCTTCACACCCACCCCTTCCAGCCCCATCCTCTCCCAAAGCTTCCTCACCCCACCTCCACTTCCCCACCTTCCCACCCCAACCCCCTTATAACTATATTGTTCCTCCTACCCTCTCTATCCTTTCTATCTTGCTTCACCTCCATCTTTCTCTACCTCAGTCTCCATTCCTCCACCTGACCCTCCTCCACTCCTTCCTTACCCTGTCTTCCTCCCTTCTCCCATCTCTCTACCTTCACTATCACTTCCACCATCCTCCTGTCTGTTCCTTCCAACTTTTCTAACTTTTCTTCTATTCTTTCCCTTCTTGCCTTCTCCTCCCTCATCCACTCTTCCCACTTCCTTCTTTCCCCTCTCCATTCCTCCTCCACCCTTCTTCTTTCCTCCCTTTCTTTCCTCATCTCCTCTTTCATCTCCCTTAACTCCCTTACTAACTCCATCATCATTACCTCCATCCCTCCTCCCCCCTGCTCCTCCCACTCTTTAACCCCTTTTTTCACCGGCGACCTTTCTGTTTTCCCACTCTTCTTAAACCCCCCCCCCTCCCCTCTCCATCCATCGTCCCCCCTTCCTCCTCTCTTTCTCTTTTTTTCCCCCAACCACTCTCAAAACTCCCCACACTGCTCCCCCCACTACTACCACTATCCTTCCTACACCTTTCCTTTAGTGTTTCGCTTCCCTTGTCCTTCGCCACCCCTTTCCTGTCCTCTCCCCCCAACTGCCCTTCTCCCCCAGCCCCATTCCCACCGATCTTTCCTTTATACATACTCCTCTATCCTTTTCCCCCGTTCAAAAATTCCCGCCTTAACTTCCTATACCTCTACCACCTTTCCTCTCCGACAGGTGTCACCCCCTGTATGACTCCTTGGTCCTTCCCGCCACACTTCTCTCACCTCTACAACCTAACCTCCAAACCTTCCCTTCTCTCTTCTATATCCCTGTCACTCTCAACCCTAGTCCTTTCCCTCTTAGCCCTATCCTTTCCACACCTCTCACCTCACCTTCACACTCTCACTCTACTCCTCCTTTGACCTTCTCTCCACACTTTCCCTGCACCTCTCGCTCCCTTCACTATCCACACACCTTTCACTCACAGCGACCGGAAACGGAAGTTTTCTAAATTTAAATCAATATTTTCTAAATTTAAATGCATTTTTCTTATCTAAACCGCATATCAGCTTTCGAATAAGACCAATTTCAATCAAATTGGTCCACGCATGACCGAGATATCATAATATCGTCTCATTGGAACTGTCAGAAACGGTAAATTTTAAGATTTTTCTTCTTCTCCTAATTCTTCAAGAAATTTTTCGTCAACCATAATACGTATATACGCGTTACACGCACACCTTCAGCCAATACGAAACCAACACATGTTTCGTTCTTCGTTTGTCGACTCTCGGGATTATTCGGCAGGGATCGTCGTCCGTCATTGTACATTAGGGTGGAGTGAAAAAAACTTTTTTTCGATAATCAAATTCTAATAGTGCGGAAAAGTTGTCTACTTGGCCCAATAAAACGTGTAAAAAATTTCAGCTCGATCGGATAATTTCTTCTGTGTGCACCAAAGGCCTTAACTTTCAAAATTTTAGTACAAAACTTAAGAAAGTTGAACTTTCTTCAGCTGGTGGATTCTACCGTTTTTTTTTACCCAGGACTATATTTGCTGCGTAAATGATGGAAAGAAACATCCGTGGCTGGTTTCGGAACGATAGGAATGGCCTGTCGGCACTGTAAACTATAAAAAAATACAGCTCTTCGCTCACTTTCCTAACGGAAAATACGACCCAGAACCCACCACGTGGAGGTAGCTGTACGACGGGCTCCTTGTTTTTGTGTTGTTTTTTGTATTTTATATTTTTTTTTTAAATAATTTTATTGCTTTTTATAATGTTTTTTCATATTTTTATTTGTCGAAATGAGAAACTGCGCTTGTTATAGCAGTTATTGGTGTGCAAACTTTATAACGAGAACTGATTCTTCGTTTCAAATTTTGGCATTGACTGGCGGGATAACAATGTACACCGAATGAAACCATCCCTTGCATCGCTACCGCACACTTGACAGGATGCTTCGGTCACGAGTTTCACCATGCGTTCGACTGCAGTGGTGTGGCAGGGATACTTAAGAAATTCCCAGTCTAGAAACAAGCTGTTGCTCGACAATTTTTCTGATAGCTCCTGATTAGTTACTTTGTTCAAAATTGGAGGTGACGTGATTCGGACAGAGGACCAATCGATTATTTTATAATAGTCGTCTGCGGAGAAGTTGATTTCCGGAACTGCACGAGGTAGTACTTGTTCATCACTTTCATCTAATTCTCGGGCTTGCAAAATTTTGCGTAACGCATCTAGACGGACTTCACGCCTTTCATCCGTCATCATGGAGATGAGAACATTTTCCGGGAATGCGAAGAAAGCATTACGGGCAATTGTGGCATCAACCACGCGTAAGTACTTTTTTGGTAAGTACCGTGACTGTTGAATGGTATTGAAAAGGTGCTTCGGCCCGTCTTTAATAGAGCTGTTGCATCTTATCGCAAACCACATCGGGACATAAACCTTAAGTATGTACGTGACAATATCTTTCAGCTCTATCGTTGGTTTTTCAGTGGATATGTATAAACGTAGTATTCTATTTGCACAGGTCAGCCAGCGAGCGTGGTTAAGGATACCTGGGTTACGACAGCTGAGGTGAGGCGGGCAACTACCGGATTGAATTGCCTTAGAAATGTCCAGCAAGTACTTCTGGTCCTTACTCAGATCTACAGGTCCCACATCAGGTAAGGAGCATTGAATGGTATTATAGGAAACAACTGGGAAGCTTTCAACGTTTTTAAGTCGAACACCTATACGCCCAGCAAATGACTTTGGCCCAGATGTGCCTCCATCAATAAACTCGAAGAAACTCCGAAATGGAAGCTCGTTAAAGTGAAGAAGGCATATTATCCAATGAAGCGATCGACCAAGCTTGTTTTCAAGGCACCTAATAACACCACCTCTTGCTCCCGTATTCACAACAGTGCCATCACACCCTACGACTACAAGCTCGTTTAAATCTGTTTCCTTCAAGACCAATTCGTAAATGCTATCGCAAATATCCCGTGCACTCCCTGATTTCGGTACTACGTGTCCTAAGTACCTTGATCCAGGTTTGGATATTATTGAAATGTGCTCCTCTTTTACAGTGCGTCGATAAAGCTTTGCTCCTTGTTTGACCTGAATGAGTGTGTCGTCTCTTCGACCATCAAAGTACAGTCCTCTAGGTGGGGTAGCATGTTGTTGCGCTTGTAATTTCACCTGTTCCCGAATCTTATACTTTTCCCGCCTTATTTTACTTCGATCTGTAACTAGTTCGGAGGCATCTGCAGATACTAGACCAACATCTTTAAGCACTGAAGTAGCTATCATCGCTGTCGCTCTATCACTGACACCATACCTTTGACTAGTAAGTGCCGTCTCTTTCAAATTCACTCTCATTTGAGAAGGCTTTGATGGTGCTAAGTAAGGGTCGTCAAAATCACTCGATTCGCTTTCTGAAATTTCAGATTCAGATAAACATAGTAAAGGTTGTCGACTAGTGGAAGAGCAAGGTTCATCTTCTGACGTAGGTACCCCCGCATATATATTTTGTATTTTCTTATGACGGTTAGCTCTGTTTATAAGCTTTATTGTTTCAGGAATGTCAACGCCTCCGATGCGACCGACTCGGTCCCCTCGCTGGTCAAGAAGAAAAGATTGTTCCTTCTGAGGAACCTTTCGATCCTTCGGACAAGAACAGGACTGGAAATCACGGCATTTGCAAGCGGCAATGTCAAATAAATAGTTGGCAGTTGCTTTGAAACAATCAATTTTTTTCTGTAAGGCTGAGCTTTTGCCGGCCTTGTAAGTGTACTTTATGACCTTTCTGTATTTTTTATGGTACTCTGTGATTAGTTGTACGACGCGTGTATACGAAACAGAAGGAATAGATGCCTTTCCATAAAGACTGATAACCTTGTTCGCTACCCTCTCAACAATAATTGAAAAGGACGGTTCTCTGTTTCCACCCGAATCAATACCCAAACTATGTCTCTCATGAGCACAGCATCTGAGTACGTCCTCATACGTGGGGAGTTGAGTGAGCCCTAAATCTTTTGGATTGCCAAAAAGGGGACAGACAAAAGTCTGGCGAAGAGAGAATTTTGATTGGGCCATACTTAAGGGCGTGTGAACAACGCTCGGACAGCGCTAAGCTCTGGGGTCTATCGACGCAAGATCAACCTTGTCTGTTGACAAGGCGCGGCAAGTAGTACTGTAATTTCACCGTGCCGCAGAGGCAGGCGCGTGAGAGGATGGTGGGGGGAATGCGTGAAGGTGGGAGTAGTACTCAACCCAGGCAGTCACTGTAGTCTACGACCACTCAGACGACTTTTAGAAAGTATAGCGAACGGCTGTATTTTTTGATAGTTTACAGTGCCGACAGGCCAATCCTATCGTTCCGAAACCAGCCACGGATGTTTCTTTGCATCATTTACGCAGCAAATATAGTCCTGGGTAAAAAAGAATAGGTAGAATCCACCAGCTGAAGAAAGTTCAACTTTCTTCAGTTTTGTACTAAAATTTTGAAAGTTAAGGCCTTTGGTGCACACAGAAGAAATTATCCGATCGACCTGAAATTTTTTACACGTTTTATTGGGCCAAGTAGACAACTTTTCCGCACTATTAGAATTTGATTATCAAAAAAAAGTTTTTTTCACTCCACCCTATTGTACATACCTATTTTTTAAATATGACATTTAACTTTATAACCTACCAATCTTAACCTTCCAAGTGTCAAATAATGTAAGTGGTCCAAATTTGAAATGTCAGGAGTTTTTACACTAAGTAGGAGACTGAATTATTGTCTCAATTAACAAGGTAAGTCGCCAAATTTATTTAATAGATTTCTTATGTAGAGTCGCAGACTTGGAAGTTGTCCGGAGAAAGTTCGACACAGAAGCATTTTCTTTCGCATGAGTTTCTGGAAATTTGTACCATGCATGTACAAAATAATATATTGTAACAAATCGCATTGCATTTAAATTGCCAGATATTTTTATACCAGCAGTTCAGAGTTTTTATGTAAATCTTATATTATAGAAATGAAGGCGACGTACAGGCTTGGATGGATAGAAATGAAGGGGATGCACAGGCTTGGAGGTTGTCCGGAGAAGATTCGATAGATAGATAGATAGATAGACAGAGAAGTATCTTCTTTCGCACAAGTTTCTGGAAATTTGTTAAATAAGGTAAATCGACAAAATTTGTCAAAAGACATAGCATTAAGAATTGTTAAGAAAATAGATTATGGTGGACTGCTTGCGATGTAGAGCGAAGTCACATTAGTGAAGAAAGTACGCTGAAAACACATCTCCCTTGATGCTTTTCAATCTTTTGTAAAAGACATTCATAATACTTTAATAAAATCCACAGTAGTTGCTATGCTATTCATTAATTTTACTAGTCTTCCATTAACAATATTTCAATTCACCAATAAATATACTAAACCAACATCAATAAAATGGAGTTGATACGGATAGCGAATAAGAACAGAAGACCAGAATACGGAGGGATCGTATATCAAAGTAGGTGGTTGGAACTATCAAAGAAGGTGAGGTACCTGGGGATCACTATCAATGAGACGCTAACGTGGGGAGATCACGTCCGCAAACAGACTCGCAGGGCCAAGAACAATTTGAACATGATGTGTAGAGCAGTCGGGCCGACCTAGGGACTGACACCGGTCACGATGAAATGGGTATATGAAGCAATAGTAATCCCCCGGGTGACTTTTGGAGCAGGGATCTGGTGGAGAACAGCAAATATGGCTACGTATAAGGCTGAACTGGACAAAGTTCAGGGCGCAGCGCTTAGAAGGATTTTCGACGTGATGAGGTCCACGCCAACTAGAGCGCTGGAAATTCTAGCGGACCTACCACCACTGGAGGTAAGAGTGAAAGAACTCGCGATGAGGACGATGTTGAGATTGCAGAGCTGGGATCAATGGACTGGAGGTAATGAGAAGAGTCACAGTTGGATATTGGAGGAGGAAGGAGGCGAAGAGCTGAATAAGATGAAAACCATGCCTAGGGACTTAATAGTGAAGAAGTATATGTTCGACATGGAGTTCGAAGTGGTGATCGACGATAGGAAGGATTGGAATGAGGAAAAGATCAGGAACAGTCATGACTCGGTCTGGTACACAGACGGATCAAAGAGGAAGGACGTGGGGAACAAGGAGATTGGGTAGATATGCGACGGTATTCCAGGCGGAAATCTTTGCCATTATAGAATGCGTTCGGAGTATTCAAAAAGAGTTCGACGAGGAGGAGGAGGAAGAGAGAGACCGGAGAAGAGCGGTAGGCGGTAGGGAATCCATTGGAATGGTCAGAGGAAATCGAAATAATAGTAGAATAGCGATATGTACGGATAGTCAGGCCGCTATCAAAGCACTGAGCAGGAGTATGTATGTGTCGCAGCTGGCATTGGAATGTAGAATAGCATTAAACGAGCTTAGGAAAAGAGGAACCAAGATTACCATATACTGGGTACCAGGACATGAGGGGACAGCGGGTAATGAGAGGGCAGATCGACTAGCTAGGGCAGGGTCAAGCATGGCTCCCAGGATGGACGAGGCGATCCCCCCGATAGCTGATGTGGCCTTCAAGGCCGTTATTAGAGAATGGAGGGATAAGACTAAGAAAAGGAAGTGGGAAGACACGACTGATTGTGCGACGGCGAAGCTGTTGTTGGGCCCTGAACCAAAAAGGGACAGGGCCAGGAAACTAATAAGAATGGAAAGAGTCGAAGCAAGGACATGCACCACTGAATGCTCACTTACATAGGATTATGGCTAGTGAAACAAAAATGTGCTCGTTATGCGAAGTTAGCAAGGAGGACTCTGTGCACGTTCTGTGCGAGTGTCCACGTACAATGGAAACCAGGAGCATAGACAAGATTGTCTAAACTATGCATAGACAAGATTGCGAGTTTCCTGGAGGAGGTGAACCCATGGAAATACACCTAAGGCTCATCTCCGTCAGAAGGGGAGGACCTTTACGCTGGCCCCCTTCTCAGTCAGTGACTCGGAAGTAGACTGAGAAGGAGGCTGGAGCCGCGATTCAAAGAGGACCGTTACCCCTCGGCGTGGTTCACCGGGGGGGGGGGGGGCAGGAGCCCTCCTCATATATCCAACAGAAAGGCAGCTGAGGGCAGAATGGTTAGACAGCTATTCCGACCGTGGTCCAGTGGTGACTGAGCCTTGGAAAGCTCGATCTGGAACCGTGGAAGGGTAGCGGTGCCAAGAGAAAGGAAGTAAGAATGGTTCCGGTGCTCCAAGCACCTAAGCGATACCGGCGCACCGGCTTTTACACACCTCTTTAGGAATGCGGAGTGCCGCTAGGGGCGGGTGGTGACCGCCCCCTTCTGGACCGTGCCTCGCTATCAGATCTCGCAATGTCCGACCAAGAATTGACTTAAATTGGGAATGGGTGGGGCGGGGGGGGGGGGTGGTGTGTCCCTGGGGCCCTCTGGCCGTGGGGACCCTTGTTTTTTAAAATACTATAATCTTAGGACTGAAGAGTGTAGGTCGAGGGGGGGACAATGGGGTAGGGTGGTGGTGTAGAATAGCTGTGGGAAGTCTCAGGAAACAGAAATAAGGGGGGGGGGAGTACTAGGGCGGTGAGTCAACGGGGAGAGAGGGGGGAATAGGAGGGTGGGATAGCTAGCCTTATAAAGGTAAACAAGCCGTCAGCCTAGCAAGATGGAGGTATGGTTTGCGCGTACTCGCGCAACCTAGAGGTGCTTTTAGTGGGGACGTGAAGGGGACCTGGCTACTCCGGGTTCAGGACGACCAGTAAAAGCGAGCTTACGGGGTTGATAGGAGATCTGGTAGAGCGGCGTCGAGACACGGGTCCATATATCGCGAACTTATTTAGCGACGGGCTGGTACCGTCAAGACCGGAGAGGGTGGCTGGCGCAACGCATAATGACTCCGGCGCACCTATGCGTGCGTCTTAGGTAGGGATCGCCGACCCTTGTTGATGGCCACTCCTCGAGTACGATCCGTCCGCAAGCTGGCCCGGGCCTATAAAAAGCGGATGTGTACCCGAGAAACGGGGTAGAATCCTGGCGGGTTAATGCGTACCATGAGGAGGTGGTCATCCATAGCCATTTCCTCCCCCCTGGGGGGAGGCCGTCTTCCCAGGCCGTGCAGGGTAGAGGGTGTGATCCTCTGGACCATGTGACAAATCGTCCCTCTCCCCTCGGCCTTGGCCGTTAAAGGGAGGCTCTCTAACCCCGAGGCAGCGCAGGGGAAAGAGATGCGGTCATACCGGGCGGCATGATCAGCTCTGGGGGAACTCCCGCTCTCTGAATGTTTGTGCACTCACTGGCTGCATGGCCCGAGTGACGCCCGGGACCTCGGCACGAGCCGTATGCTCCCCCTGCTGTATGTCGCAACTAAATCGACTAAATCGACTAACACCAATAAAAACATTTAATCTCTTCGTTCATTTTCGCTAAATTACCATTAGTATTTAAATTACTTGCAACAAGACTTTCTACCGTACACTCCCACCTCCTTTATACCTCTACACTTATAGCCAATTCGCTATGTTGCACTGACTCTGCGCTGGTTCCAGAAAATGACCTGGATTGGTTGTTTCTGATAGAGACGAAGATAACTCTATAAGAATCAACCAATCCAAGTCATTTTCTGGAACCAGCGCAGAGTCAGTGCAAGATACCGAATTCGCTATTACTATAGTAAAAGACCACTCTATTTCTATATTATAATCTAGAGACGCGGTAGCGTCTCGACGCCAAGTACATGAAAGACACCGTGTATATGTCGACTGTCGCTACCGTGTATCTTTAGTCGTCGCGGAGCCATTCCAACCCAATTCGGATATTTATACATTAATATCTCATCACGCCTGCAATATTTTCTAAATTTAAAGGCATTTTTCTTATGTAAACCGCATATCAGCTTTCGAATAAGACCAGTTCCAATAAAATCGGTCCACGCATGACAGAGATATGATAATATCGTCTCATGGATCAGTCAGAAACGGTAGATTTTTCTTCTCCCAGAAAATTTTTTCGTCAAACATAATACGTATACGCGTTACACGCACACCTTCAGCCAAAACGAAACTAACACATGTTTCGTTCGTCAAACGCTACCTTCACTATAGAATCTATTGAAAATTTTGACAGCTTACATTCAGGTTATAACCTGGCGAGTGTTAAATAAGGTAAGTTTTCAAAATTTGAGATGCCACGTATTTTTACAAATATGTATCGTACCATTGAATTGCAATCAAAATGCAGTCTCAAACACAAGGTAAATTGTCATGTACAAATTGTCATGGACAAAAGATGTCCGCGGCCGGGAAGTCAAATACTTGGCGTGGCCAGGCATGGTCAAGGTGTCGCTAAATAATTATTTAAAAAGAGAAAATAATGAAAATGTATTCATATTGTCAGAGTTTAAAATTGACAAATTATGTGAAAGGTGGTGAGAGGAAAGGTATCGGTGTGGACGAATGATCTTACAATTATTTTACGCAATATAATGAAAATGTACTCATATTGTCTGAGTTTTAAATGGACAAATTAACTGAAAGCCTGCGAGGGGGAGGTATGGGTATTGATGATCTGAGAATACCTTGCCTGGCCACGCCAAGTATTTGACTTCCCGGCCGCGGACATCTTGTTTTGTCTTTTATTGTGTTATACAGTGTCGCCTTTGCACGCTGCGGGAAAGCACCTTTATGTACTTGCAGCTCATTCTGATATCACATCTTTTTTACTTTGTATTTATTATTATTTTCTTTTTTTGTGATATATTTGATTTCATGTACTTGGCGTAATTTTTTTACTTTTTTAAAGTTTTTTGGGGGGGTAAGTTCTACGTTAAGTTATATAACTAAAAAAAAATGTGGCTTTTATATATTTACAGATAATCGAAGCAGAAGATGATGCAGTGTGATCTACGTCAGACTATGTACACACAAATTCTGCTGCACGAGCAAATGTAATAAGTACATTTTCATGTATATGTATAATATATAATACAGTTTCATGTATATGTATAATATCAAATAAATAAAAAATTTATTTCTTTAAAATTATTACCAAGATGTTAAAAGAAATCATTTAAATTTCAAGATATAATAAAACACATTTCACAGGATGGAAAAATCAGAAAGATCCTTGCAATAATTAAGGTAAACCAACCAGTAATTGACCGCATACCAGTGAATGACCATTAGGCAAATAAATGTCAATTATAAATTTAAAAATTATTATATATTTATAAATTGAGTGTAGTTGCACTTTTAATATCCCTTATTTTTAGTTACGCGTATTAAAAAAACATTAATAAGTACGATTCTTATTAAAAGTATGCGGTCATTTACTGGGCTTCTCGTTTAACAATTCGGTCATTCACTGATTGGTTTACCCTATGATAATTGAAATTCAAAAATAAAGTCAATATAACTGCTTCCAAACAAATTCTTATTGTTTGCAAAATTACATTTGTTCAATCACGATAATAGTGAAACAACGAAAGTGGAAAGAAATTTGTTTAGATGTCCGCGGCCTGGAAGTTAAATACTTTGCGTGGCTAGACTAGGTCAAATTGTCGATTGTTTGCGCACGAACGTGCAGCTTCGAGCGTTCGCTATTCAGTTCTCGATTTAGGCTTAATTTAATGTATAATATAGTTTATAAGGATAGCGGTTAAGAGTAGGCGTTAAGTTTAAATTAGAGGTCACGAACACTTTGTATTTACACGACGTTTGTACAATATATTACACTTATGCCTAATTAATCACAAAGAACACTGAGTCTATTTTACAATAATGCGCAAGCACGCGAGAGTTAATGTTTGCACCGAGTAGTTCGCACAATAGATTCCTGGAACGTTCCAGTGACGCGCAAGCACGCGAGAGAAAAAGTAGAACTGTCTGAGTCAGCGATTCTCAGAAGAGAGAGCGATCGCGGTGATGGATCGGGCCGTTTCGCCGAATTCTGTGACGTCAGCACCCCACCCAACAGCTGTTCGTCCTAAGCAAGACGGAGACTGTACCGACGTAGGAGTAGTTGCGACTTTAGGCGAGGGGAGTGATATGCATTTCAGGGGAGGGGGGGAAAGCACCTACATCTGCCTGGATGTGATTGGTTGTATTCTACGCATGCTCCGTACCGCTCATTATGAACAAATGTTTGCTACAGATTAGTACATACAGACGTCTAATTATAAGTATATACTAACGGAGTGATTATTCACGAATATAAATTGTAAAAATAATGAAAATTGAAGAGAAATATGCATCTATAATTATTAAAATATATGAGGTGAATTGGAGCAGAGATACTGGCGTAGCATCATTTATTGTTCGAAATAACAGAAACCAAATTACGATAAAATTAATGATAATTAGTATTACATTAATAGATTGTAATAATATTAATAAAAAAATGTAAATATATTATACAGGTTAATAAAATAAGGTATACTTCAGGTATTGTGTGTAATTTGTTTATTGGCCTTTGAAAAGTACAAGTTTATTCAATGCATGGCGCTGACTACATGAATTATAGAGTCTACTTAATCCTATATAATGCATTCTTATTTTTATGTACTTTTCCGCAATTGCGCGGATTAAATGTGCGATATGGTTTTCCATGTATCCTTGATCGTTACAATGTTCATTTAATTTATAAAATATGGTTGTCCATATAAATTCACTTGTAACTTTATTGGCGATACGCATATGATCATATTCGCGATTTTGAAATACTTTTACCGAATGGATCAAACATCTTAGTTCCCTTTCGCAGTTTCGGCAAATCGATATAACATCGGTTGATGGCTGAATCAATTTCCCGCGATTTTTCAGTTGTATTAAATTATTGATGTCTTCGCCATTTACTTCTAAAGCTGCGACGCAAACTTCGCATGTTAATTTCTTTTTTAATTGTTTGACGACATAGCCAGCAATATACTCAATGACATTTCTTGAAAATTCTGACAGTTCTCGTATGTCTAATACGTAATTGTGTTCGTGAAAAAAATTTTCACTGTCATTTGATTCCGTGTCATTTGACTCGTTATATATGCGACCTAAGCGCGAAGTCGAATTTATAATATGTTCTGAATTTGTAGCATTGTTGAACGATGATACATGCAAAATTGCAATTTGTTCAAGTGGTATGCAACCTCCCCCTCCCCAAAAAAACATGACTCATGTATGAATGAAGCTAATTCCCTTTAGGTCACGAAAAAAGTTCACATGCAAAGATTGTGAAATCATCTTTGCTAATTCTAATTGTACCCTTCATTCACGAAAAACATTAAAAAAGTTCTCACGCAAAGATTGTGAAATCAACTTTGTTAATTCCAATCCCTTTAAGTCACGAAAAAAGTTCTCACGCAAAGATTGTGAAATCAACTTTGCTAATTCCAATTGTATTCTCGTTCTCCGTTCGAACACTGATTCTTCTGTCACTTTTTATACTTGACATTCCTTTATTGGCCACAAATCAATTCAGTGCTCAGATTTTCAGCTTCGGTTTTAAGGAATTAGCGGGCGTTGTATAAGAAAAAAACTATGAAGTCGAGAAATTTCGCATTCAGTGCGCACTAGTGCAGCTTGTCAAATGTGCTATCAATGTATTACCGACTTTGATTCGTTTACATTAGTCTCTACCAAGTTATTATTATTTTCCATCAGAAAAATATTTTTATACGACATTTTTAATAGAAGATGTCCCTCTTATACAACGCCCGCTAATTCCTTAAAACCGAAGCTGAAAATCTGAGCACTGAATTGATTTGTGGCCAATAAAGGAATGTCAAGTATAAAAAGTGACAGAAGAATCAGTGTTCGAACGGAGAACGAGAATACAATTGGAATTAGCAAAGTTGATTTCACAATCTTTGCGTGAGAACTTTTTTCGTGACTTAAAGGGATTGGAATTAACAAAGTTGATTTCACAATCTTTGCGTGAGAACTTTTTTAATGTTTTTCGTGAATGAAGGGTACAATTAGAATTAGCAAAGATGATTTCACAATCTTTGCATGTGAACTTTTTTCGTGACCTAAAGGGAATTAGCTTCATTCATACATGAGTCATGTTTTTTTGGGGAGGGGGAGGATTTCATTACTTTTTTCATAATTTGTTATAAATTACTCAGTGCCCTATCTCATAACGGTCTTCATCCTCAAAGCGGTTCATTTTTATGCATGATACGTGATGGTGCATCAGCATAGAAATGTACTGACGACAAAATTAAACAAAAGCCCAAAAACGCTAAAAAATTTTTTATTTCAACTTTTGTTTAAGTAGAAAACACACTGGACTAGATTGATGCCGGCAGCGAACAAGGTACTTATAGAACGGCGGCGTTGCCACCACCGCCACAGCAGACGGCGACAAGTGGTATTAATTCCTATTATTATTATTAATTAGTATTTTTTATCTTTTAACAATGTAATAAAAATGGTTGAGTTTAGCTTATATCAGGGGAGCCCAGGCCGGTTGGTTGTCGCTGGCAGTCGCTGGTTCCTCACTCTCGAATAAATATTTTATTCAAGATACTTGGCGCCCTGCCTCCAGCCGCTCCTCTTATGACACTTCAACGTGTATCCTCCTGTAATCAGTTATAATAATAATAAACGTCAGCAAGTATATTATTATAATAATTTATACATTGTTGGCACGCGCAGATAAAAATGTTATATTGTAAAAAACATAAACAGGTATTTAATTAAAGTATTAAGAAATAATACCATGTGCCGTGGCCGGGCCCTGTGGTGGAGATGGTGGCGGTGGTGGTGGTGGCATTGGTGGTGGTAGGGGAAAGGGGCATCGACGTAGTTACGACTGTCAGCGACAGCCAACGGCCTGGGCTCCCCTGATATAAGCTAAAGTCAACAATTTTTATTATATTGTTAAAAGATAAAAATACTAATTAATAATAATATTAGGAATTAATACCGTTTGTCGCCGGCTGCTGTAGTGGTGGTGGCAACGCCGCCGTTCTATAAGTACCTTGTTCGCTGCCGGCATCAATCGAGTCTGGAAAAAATGAATTTGAATAAATGTATACATCAAACTTTTTATTATTTAATTCTTCTGCAAGCTTATTGTTAATAAAACTCACCATCAAGTAGGGCGGCCTCCCGCATTTTCTACAAAAATTAATATAAACAATTAATTAACCAAAAAAATCATCCAGAGTTCATAAAAGTGGCGTAAGATAGAAGAAAGTCATGCGTTAAGCATATATAACAAAAATAATAATATAGCAACTTACCTTGTTAATTGATTGAGACAATAATTCAATGTTCTATATGGTGGAAAAACTCGTGACATTTCAAAACTTTTGATAACTGACACAGGCTAGTTGTAATTGATTGACAGCTAGGTGACATTTACTAGCGAACCGAAACCAGCGGTTTTTTGCCCTTTTTGTAAACTGCGCAACCGCATTTTCAGCAAAACTATTCCGGATAACTTCAGCTTACGAAAGGCGACATCTACCCGCGTGAATTGGAGAAGTAAAACGAGAATGGCGACATCTACTACCGTCAAGTACAAGCGCTACGTGAGGACTGACTGTCTCGTAAAAAAAAAGTGTCCTTTTCATAAATAAAAATTTTGCATAATTGTTTTATCTTTTAGAAAAACAGCTTGATGCATTAACTAAAACGACAAATGGGTTCGAAAAAAAATAATTATTCGCTTAATCATGTTAAAACACCGGGACTATGTCATAAGACAAGAAAAAAAGACCAAAATAGCTACGGAGACCTGTCAATTTCGCTGTCATTCGTGTATAGATACGTGGTCGCTCGGTGTGCCTGGGGAGAGGGGAAGGGGGAATTAGCTTCCAGACGCGACCGCGTCTGTTGATTACCTGTACTCGTACCACGTATATCCGCATGAACTAAAATTTTTTTCATTGCGGCTTTAAACTGCCGGACTGTGGGGTTATTATTTCCCCCACCGTGGTGACGAATACATCCAAATAGTAATTCTATATGGTCCTGGCTGATTTTATACAAAGGGATATATTTTAGTAAATTACTCTTCTTGCAAAGGTTTCCAAACAATGTTATCGCACTTTGCATACAAATAAGTAATCCTAAGAAGCCAGTTTTAGGGCGTGAAGAGATTACAGAATTAGCATATTCATTTTTCAATGATATGATGTATGCTTTGCTTTCAGTAAATTTTTGTGTTACCGCTTCAATATTTTCTGAATTTAGGGCTCGTTTGAAACCTATTTGTTTCATATTTTTGGAATTGAGAATATCAAATAAATCATTAAATATTTCTAAAAATCATATTGTAGCTTCGCAGCTTTGAAAGTTATTCAAGTGCAATACGTTTTTACAGAATAGTAGCGAATCGGCTGTGGATTTACTAAAAACTTGAGTTGCTAAACGGACTTTCATTTTCTGCTTTGAATAATTGATATGGGCACTCCTTAATTTATTGCCTAGATGCATTCCTTCATTTTCTTGAATATCGTGTAATTGTTTCAAATACGACCATTTTATATGTTGGCCATCACCATCAATTAAATTTGTGCTATCTCCTAAAGTATTACGAATTAACTTAATCATATGACACGGGTCCAAAAAGGCTACAACATCCTCCCCTGTTGTGGGATGGCGGAACGACGTCTGTAACGAATTAACGTTATTAAAATTACATCCTAACTTATTTAATACTGACAGATTTGTAGCTGTTCCGTCACACGTTAAAGATATTATTCTCAAACCAGTCTCATGCATTGCTTCAAGGCACTGTACAGTGAACGTGGTTTTATCTTCTGCAGATACTCCTTTCATGAGGTAATATGCAACAGGCACTTTCCAACTACCATTCAAGCACACAACCATGAAAACCAAAACTTGTGTAGCAACAACATCAAGTTCACATGCTGTTACGAATTTGAATCACATGAAAATGTACAGACGCACACAATTGAGTGTTCACGGGATTTTGAATTCAGAGACAATAGACATTTAATAAACCACTTCACTATTTACAAATATTTACAGTGCTTTTGATTTAATCAAACCTTCCCACAGGTTGAGGACGAATTAAATGTTCTTTGAAAAAAAAACAGTTCAAAATATGCCAGCGCTCTGGCCACGTTTGCTCGAAAAGGCTTGAACTTTTGAGAGAACTCCGCGCGATCGCGACACATGCTTTTCGTTCGGCACTCGAAGCGAGAAGAAGCCGGAAATCTCGTCTCCCGGAATCCTCGCCAGGATTCCGGGAAGTCACGTGAGCGCAGGTGACGTAATTAGGAACCGAGTGAGACATCGTAATTAGCGGGGACACCCAGAGATGGCTCACTCAGTTCCTTGTAGGCATTTACCGATTATATCGGCCCGCGGCCGAGCCCTAACACCGCGCATCGCCTTGCTCGCGACGTCGACGGCCCCCCTCCTCACTCTGTCTCCAACACATGCAATATCTTTTCCATAATCGATATGGCCGCTAAATTTTGAACCGTCATACTCGACATGTTCACGAATTGCCATCTCGTCAAATAGTAAACACCCAAGCAACGGATAATTAGTGTTTTTTACACGCTCTGAAATGGATTTTACTGCTTCTGAACTAATACCAGGTTCCCCATTTACTGTCCTGTACCATGCAGAGATAGTTTTTGGGTGCGGCAAGCAATTATTAAATTTTTCGCGAACGTATTCGTATGCGCGGGGAGAATAATAATGAAGCGTTAATGCAAAGCAGCGTAATTCCGGTGAAAAAGATCTTGGCAAGCATGCATTTGTTTTTCGTAGCAAACATCGTTTAAAAAGTTCACCTCTAGACGCACCTAATGTCTCCAATATCTCAGCTTGACTTTCTTGTAACAGATGGTTGTTCTTCATATCATCTAAGACACTTTTCAGTGTCAAACCCTGATTACTTTTGCGGCGTAATTTTTGGCGCATAGCTTGCATTTTCATTCTCATCTCAGTTTGTAGGAATTTGACTCTTTGTCTTAATCTGCATTTCTCTGGAGAATTATAAACAAACGTCGGTGATATCATTGTTGCTTTATTTTCGGTAGATGGTGATATCATTGTTGCTTTATGTTCCATAGATCAGGGCTGAGCAACTTGTTCGCCGCCGCGGGCCGCACAGTCCCCACTACCAGCCAGCCGGTTCCCCCACCATCAGCAGCTGCATGCGGCCCGTGAGCCTCCAGTACAGTGTAGTGTAGGAGTTAAAAGAGTATGGTGGGGGTCGTCTTCCTGCGGCCCAACAGAGCAGGCAAGTCGGGGAACGGGCCGCATGCGGCCAATGGGCCGCGGGTTGAACAGCCCTGCCATAGATGGTGATATCATTGTTGCTTTATGTTCCATAGATGGTGATATCATTGTTGCATTATGGTCCTTAGATGTTGAAGGCTGCGGTGATAATCGACGCAGTTCAGTCGATGTCGAATTATCATTGGAACATGCCATTTCAACTTCCATTGCTGATGCAGAATATTGTACTAGAATAATAACAAATATGTCAGTTTAAAAATATTGACATTATCACCTTATTTTGTTATCATCACAATATATTAAAAGCAAGTTTTTATACAAAAATACCTGTATTAGGTGATATTGCTCTTGTCGCATTATTTTCTGATAATTTTAATGGGTTTGGATCATAATTTGGTGATAAATTTTCTTTATCCACAGTATTTTAACATAAAACAAATACACACATATAACATATAAACAAAAAAAAACATTAAGCCAGCTCAATATGCCAGCAGTATTCATAAAAGTATTAAATATTATTGTACATACTGCATTTGGTAATGCATTTGGCCTGAGGCGAACACGTACACCACTTTTATCAAAAAACTGTTCTCCAAAATGTGCAGAGCAAACACATGCTCTGTTTGAAACTGATGCTTGGATACCCAAAATATCTAGCCATAATTTACAAGTATCAGAATTCTTTGGAAATCTATAAAAACAGAAATAAAGTTCAAAATAAGATATGTTTTGAAAATATAGTTACTTTAACACGTTTCCTACCCGATATACCTTTATATATTTTTTCCTTAAAAAGCGGTAGTGAATGTATTAAATATAATAATTTGTTTTATTATGAATAAAATAACCTCAATACCTGTGGAACGTAACTTTCTGGTTGTTACTGTTACCATCATTCCTTTTCTTCCAATTTTGAAAATCTGATCTGTTTTTGCACAAAGGCACGATGCACTGAACCATTGTTCTTAATAACTTTTTCTTTAACACGCTACTGCGTACCACACTGCGAGGAACGCTTCAAATATGGCTGCCACTATCCATGCTTGCTATGCCGGCGACAAACGTTCATCATTACACATCACTGCGCTTGCGCGAAGCAGCAGCCAATAGAAAGAAGGCGTATGTTACCTCGTCGCCCCTCCCGCAAGGATATCACCCCCCGCAACTACTCCTACGTCCCTATATTCCTATGTCCATGCCGACGACACAAAGCTGGTCGCGCGATAGAGCGAGAGAGCTGCCTAATTAGGTGAGGTGCGCGACAATAGATGGCCCGACCGATCTCATCACCGCGATCGTGTGTACCGCGATCTGGTCGCGTTAGCCGCTTTAAAGAGCGCGCGGTTCCGGACGCGAAGCAGCGCCTGCTTGGCCTGTGGCCGTTTGGGCCAATCCCAAACATCGATGAATAAGAATTATTTAAAAACGCAAAATAATGAAAGTGTACCTACTCATATTGTTAAAGTTTTAAATTGACAAATTATCTGGAAGCCTGCGAGAGGGAAGGTAGTGTTATTTATTAAAATTATTAAAATAATTATTTTACTTATTTATTTTTATATATAAAAATATTTTAAAAATATTGTTGTTTTGATTGACATTACGGCCGCCCATGGTCACGGCCACAGCCACGGCACTGTTCAAATATTATTGCCTTCACCGTTTCAGCCTGGGCGCGCAGGCTCCGCGCTTGCTCCCGCGCCAGCTGGAGGGCGGCCCATTGGTTTTGTCGGGCCTTCACCCTCCAGCCACTCCTTTTATGTCTGCGCGTTGCATATCCTCCTGTAATTAGAAAAATAAAATAATTAGTAACTGTACAACAAGTAATACAACAAGAACATATTGGATACATAGAAGCATATTTTAATTCAGATTTGTTTCATATTTCGAATCGTTGGCGTTACAAGTTATAGATTATGCTTCAACTATATATATATATGTTTACTTAACATAGGCAAAGTGGCTACCAAAGACTTTCAAAATGTTGTAGTTTACATGCCCATTCGTTAGTTTTATTTGTGACAATGAATGAATTCAGATTTCCCCCGAACTAAATGCTCCATGATAAAGGATCCTGTGACGAATTAATCTCACGAATCACGAATAAATTTCTCACGAATAAAACTAACGAATAAAGATAAATTCTCACGCACCGCTTCAAGATTATGAATAAGGATAACTCTGCTATGAGTATTATATAAATAGTATAGTATTTTAATATATTATTACTTGCAGTTTGCTCGTCCGTCATGGCTCGCGTTAGTTCGTATTTAATAGCTTCTGTCTGAAGCTGGCCTAGATGCCAGGTAAACATTTGACGATCAAAGAGCGCTTTTTAGTAAATATCGATCTATCGAAATTTCTTTATTACGTTTTACGTTAATTTATTTATATATAATATAAAGCGAAGTTATAACAAGGCTTTTTACATGTTTAAATTTACGGAAAGTAAATTTAAAAGAAAGAAAAAGATTAATGCATAAGTTGCTTCGCGCACCATGTACTGTACACAAAGTATTATCGCATATATACAGATCGGCAATGCGGTGCACATGGTTTCTTTTCGTAGTTTTCACAAAAGTTAAAAAATTACGTCAGGTACATGAATTATTGACGGGGTAACCAAAAGGCGCGGGTAAAGAAGAATCTCGCCCGACGGCGCACAGTGTAACGAGTATATGGGGAAAAAATTAAAAAATCCATTTTCCATTAAGATATTGTTATTTACATGTAATTAATATTTTAATCATATTTATACCCCAAAAAAATAATTTTTAACATAAAATAACTCATTAAAACATATTTTTGTACATAATAAAATTAAAACAAATAAAATATATACATTTTTAAATACATTTATACAGAAAGAAATAACAAACATATGGAACACTTAAAAAAAAAAATTAATTTTTTAAATAATTTGTACTGACAATAAAATTTAAATTATTCATTTTTATTATAGATCTTCATCACTATCAGTTGAATCTGAAGGAATCGGAAGCTCAGTCTCTTTGAAAACTACATATTCTAGGATAGAATTGTCTAGTTTATTCGATTTAAAAAAAAATAAAATCTCAAGAAGGGGCACTCAGGGGCAGATAAAATTTATACCAAATTAAAGCACGTAAAAAGAACTAATTATAGTAAAAACATGAAAGAACCGATATGTTTCGTTTTTTTTAATTCTCTCCAGAAGTTAGAAGATGTGACAAAAAAAATAATAATTTCAGTCACTGGTACTTACCCATGTCTTTAAATGCGACAATGTTTGATTAATGTAACGAAAAAGGTGTATACTTTACTTATTTTAAACACAAAAAGAAACATGCGAACTTATAAATACACAAAAATACAGTGGATAAATATTTCCTATGCGTGGTAGGCAGCAGCTTGCGTTTGGTTATTCGACTTTGAATGTTATTACTCGCCATAAATCTGTTATTTATATTATTCAGTTACGATGTTCTTATGTCAGAGGACTATTTACTATCAATTCCATGAAATGAAATATAACATTTCAAAACACAAATTTTTGCTTTTTGAACACGGTTCGTGACACTGTGCGGCGGCAGGACGTGACCGGCGGCGCATTTTCTTAGTACGAGGATGGCTCGTTTTGACCGATGGGGACGTGGGCCCTTAGAGCATATATACACAGAGCATAGTATATGCTCTAAGCGCGGGCCTAGGGTCGCACTTTTTTTTCGTATGCAGCTTGTTTGAGTTGAGGTGAGCAGAGTTTGAGAAGAGAGGAATATAAGACAGGTTATGCACAGAGATTGGTTGCAGTAAACACTTTGTCAAAGTTTATTGTCGAATAACACAACAAGGGGCACAATGAGACGCTTTGAGGCACAATGAGACGCCTTGATAATATTTATCGCGGCACAATGCTGAGTGAGACGAAAGTGAAACCGCGCGGTATCGCCACGTGGCCTCCACGCGATTATATTAATCGGAGGAGTTTATGGTGAGAGTTCAATTGAGATGAGATGAGTGATCGAAGATCGCGTTGCACAAGGCACTGATCTGAAGCGTGAGATGAGCGTGAGAGTGATATGAAATACGATAATTCACAATATATGAAAACTGGGCACGTTCTCGGTACAAAGCACACAAGAGAAATGGCTGAACATGGCCGACTTCCGCTACCGCGTCTTCTCCGTTCTTCTCGAACCTCGACGCGGCTCGCTGATTGGCTCATCGATTTCGGCGACGGTTGATCGATCGCCGCTGATTGGCGGCTCGCCAATCGATCAGCGCTACTGAATCGCGGTCCACGAGGTGCTGCTGTTACGTATGTGGAATACTCCCATACGCCGCTCTCAACAATTTTTCGAGCTCGCGTCTGCGAAGGGAAAACGCCCTAAAAGCCTTTTTGTTTATCACATACCACTCAGGGGGTCGTGATCTTGACCATCTGGCACACGACCATGGGAACGGGAGTGACACGACGACGACCCCGAAGGATTACCTTATATGGAAATCTCCTAACGAACCCCCACTCATTTTTGGGACTATATAAACCCTTTGGTTTCAACCCTCGTTGGTTAAAAGCAGTACAGTCACGCGTAGAGTAACGTCGTGTCACGCTCGTACAGAGTTGGTTATATTCAGTAAGATCGAGCTAAAGTCTCCGTCAGAATCATAGTTAACCTCATAGAATCCGCGAGTCCGGTTTATATTCTATTTGGCACTTCGAAATAGCCACTCTTACGCCCCGCATCGCCAGTGCGTCAACACCGTGCAACTAGTGGTAACTTACACACTTTTATTCATTATTTAATCGCGACACTTACATTTGTACAATAACTAATTATTGAATATACGAATGGTGTTCACATGTAAATCGAGTAGATTCGTTAAACCCATCTCTTACCCAGCGATCCTTATAATATTAGTAGCACTCACCCACTGATACAACTTTACCGCTCGAGTTGTATCAAATATTAATTAAGAGTTACGAGGCATTACTAACATTTCCCGCGACTCCCTGATTAAGCATCAGGTTCGTTCGCAACCTTTCATCCAAAACAAGGTATATTTTCCAACCCAGTGGCTCCCCGATTTCGCATTGGGTTCGTCCACGAAACCTCACCCTCCTACGGCTCCCTGATTTCGCATCAGGTTCGTCCGTATCCTACAGCTCCCTGATTTCGCATCAGGTTCGTCTGTAAATCTACCAACTTCCGAACAGCTCCCTGGTTTAGCACCAGGTTCGTCTGTGAATAATCCAACCTCCTAACAGCTCCCTGGTTTCGCACCAGGTTCGTCTGTGAACTTTATCCTAGTGACTCCCCGATTTCGCGTCGGGTTCGTTCACGACGTTTCACCTTCCTGCGGCTCCCTGATTTCGAATCAGGTTCGTCCGCGTGTGACTCCATTCCTAGAGGCTCCCTGATTTCGCATCAGGTTCGTCCTCGCCGTCAATAATCCTAGCGGCTCCCTGATTTCGCATCAGGTTCGTCCGCGCACCTAACTAACAAACTCATAAACCATATTCCTTGGGAAATACCCTTCTCGCCGGCCTCTCGCGTTGCCGCAGCCCCGGCTCGTAACACTGCCATGAGAATGAGTGTGGCGGCGTGGGAAACTAATTTCATTCCCAAACATTCCTCCCGCCGTCAGCAACAGAGTTGATGATGTTAGCCTGAAACAGTCAAAATTGCCAACTTTGCGATTGGCCTCGTTAATGTAGTGGTCGCCGTCTTGACGGTTACGACCCTGGTGAGACCATCCTTCCCAGGATGCAGCGTGAGAACCCGAGCAAGTGGCCACTTGCTCGGGGGGAACCTTTCGTCTGTGATGAGCACCAATGACCCGACCTTGATGTCATTGGAGGGATGGTGCCATTTGGAGATGGACTGTTGACGCTGAAGGTAGTGAGCTGACCATTGAGACCAGAACTGTTGCATCTTCTTCTGGATGAATTGCCATCTTGCCGATGGTGAGAGTGATGAGTGTTCCACGGATGGTTCAGGCAAGGTTGAGAGCGGTTTACCAATGAGAAAATGAGCTGGTGTTAGTGTTGAGAGGTCCTCAGGGTCATCACTGAGAGGCTCGAGAGGTCTTGAATTGAGCATGGCTTCGATTTGTGTGAGAAGTGTGCTGTACTCTTCATACGTGAGTACAGTCTCTCGAACAGTCCGTCGTAGATGGTACCTGACGGATTTCACGACGGCTTCCCATTTTCCACCCATGTGAGGAGCAGCTGGTGGGTTGAAACACCACGTTGTATTGTCGTTGACAAACAGAGAGGCCAATTCTTGATGATGCTGTGAGCCCTGAGTGAACATGCTCTTGAGATTTGCATCTGCACCGACGAAGTTGGTTCCACAGTCCGAGTAAATGGTGTGTGGAATTCCTCGTCTCGATGAGAACCGCCTGTACGTTGCGATGAACCCTTCGGTTGAATAGTCTGTCACCAGCTCGAGATGAACAGCTGACGTTGTCATGCACACAAAAACACAGATCCAACCCTTTTGTGTTTTTGCTCCTCGCCCTTTCCAGGTTTTGAGAATGATCGGACCAGCGTAGTCAATTCCAGTGTTTGTGAATGGGTGTGAGGGTGTGACTCTAGAAAGAGGTAGTTGGCCCATCAGTTGATGGGCACGGATCCCCCTTTGTCGAGCACATACCACACACCGCAGTATATGAGACTTCACTGGAGCTCGACCTCCGATGATCCAGTATGTTTGTCTGATGTGAGCGAGGGTGAGCTGAGTGCCTCCGTGAAGCGATTGCTTGTGTGAGTGGTCTATAATCAGATCGGACAGACGTGAGCTGCGAGGTAGTATTGCAGGATGTTTACCTTCATAACCAATATGAGCGTTACGAAGTCTGCCTCCCACTCGTATGACTCCTTGTTCATCGATGAATGCAGTAAGTCGACTGAAGGCGTGAGATGAGGGCAACGTTGATCTCGAGCTGATAACTTTGAACTCGTGGTTGAAGTAGAGTGCCTGAGTCATCTTTGTCCAGAAGATGCGAGCTGTTTCCAAATCCTTTGGAGTGTGTGAGATGAGTGGCAATGAAACAGGCAATTTTCTTAACCTTGAGATGAGTCTGAAACAAGCTGATGTAATGCGAATCAGTTTGTTGAGAGAAGAGAATTTGTATATGAGGTCCCAGTGATATTTAATTTCTTGAATGTTGAGTAAGGTCGATGTTCCTGGACGAGCCTGTAGTGCACTCGAGTTGTCCTGATGCAGTGGTTGTGATGGCCATGAGTCACTGGGTTGAGAAAGCCATGATGGTCCCGTCCACCATAGCTGATGATGTTCAAGCTGAGATGTCGTTAAGCCTCGAGAAGCACAGTCAGTTGGGTTAGAAGTGCCTAGAACGTGTCTCCAATGTGCGTGTGCTGAGAGTTCCTGAATTTGAGTGACACGATTCCTGACGTACTCCTTCCAGCGGGAGGCGTGAGAGTTGATCCATGTAAGTGCCACTTGAGAGTCCGTCCACAGATGAGTAGATTCAATGTTGAGCTGAAGAGTTGCTTGAACATACTTGGCAAGCTTTGCCAGCATTAATGCTGCTGTGAGCTCGAGTCTCGGGATTGTAAGTTTTTTGAGAGGTGCTACCTTAGTTTTGGAGCACACCAGTGTCGACACTTTGAGATTTGTGGACGGTGAGATAACGGTAATGTAGATTACCGCTGCCATGGCGAGCTGAGAGGCATCAGAGAAGCCGTGGAGTTCCACGACCGAATTGGAGTATGTGTTAAACCACCTAGGAATTGAGAGCCTTTTTTTTTTTTTTTTTAGAGAGGGGGGAAAATGCATTTACGCATACCCCGGCGATTCTGCCGGGGTTATGCGGGACTCTCCTACGTTGGACTACCCGCTAAAAACCCCCCTCTAACACCCTCCTTCCTGTTTCACCCTAGATTGAGGAGTACTAGGCTCGACTACTTTCCTCAACCCTGCCTTTTGGCGATGTTCCTCCTCTAGCTCCTTTAATACCCAAGAGCTCCTCCATTATGTTACCCTAGCAGTTATTGCCTCCAATAAATAAATAAATACCTCCAGACGTGCACATGCAGATAAATAAATAAATAAATACGAAATAAATAAATAAATATCTACATTAAATTTACACAGTACTTAACTAAATATGTATATACAAATAAGCCCGTTTGCCTGGTTGTCCATTAATCACGTGGCCAACACCGCAGGCCTCGGCGCCTCTCTACGCCTTCTTCTGCGTTCCCTCAATCCTTCTTCCGCGTCTACTACGCTCTTCTTTCTTTTCCTTTTCTTGGCCAATCTGACTCTATCAGCTCTTTTCTTGGCCATCTGTTCTTTTCTAATGCGTAGGCGTTCCTCCCTCGCGACCTTCTCAAGGAGTCTCTCCTTCCGTTCCCTGTCCTTCATTACTTCCCCAGAGAACCTCTTAAACGCAGCCCAGGTGTGCTCGGACTTCGTAATGCACTTCACCAGTGTTTCCGGGTTCAAGGCCACTCCAATCGCCACCTCCAGGGCCCTCCTCTCGGTGTCATAGGTGGGGCATGCCATTATGACGTGTTCTGCGTCATCGACTATCTCACCCAGGCAATCCAGGCATTTATCGCTGTCCGTTCTGGCGATCCTCTTTCTATACGCCTGAAATACCCCATGCCCTGTGAGGAGCTGCATGCTGTGGTAATCCATGCTAAGAAATGCCGGCCCTTTCTTGGAGAATGTCTCCACAGACTCCACGATCCTCCTCGTCCAACTAGTCTGACTAGAGGCCTCCCATTCCTTCTGCCATTCCTCAGTGGCGTTCTTAAGCGCAGTCCTCTTATGGGCCAACTCCCTGATTTTCAGGACCTTCGTCTCTCCCTTATACGTAAGGTCCCGCTTGTCCTCGTCCTTTTTCAGGAAAACTTCCCTCCACATACCCGCCTTCAAATCAATAGGCATCTTGCCTGCAAGGACGCAAAGGGCCTGGTGTGACACTGTCCTGTAGGCCGTTGTGGTTCTTATAAGCGCAGTTCTTTGGGCCCGCCTGACGATTCCTTTTCTCGCCGCTACCACTAGGGTCGGCTCCCATACAGGGCATGCGTATAGGACTATCGACTCCCAAACGGAGTAAAAGAGCATTCTCGATTGCTGGGAAGGGCCTCTAGTATTTGGTAGGAGCGCACCAAGGGCCCCCACCACCCTTTCCGCCTTCTCCGTCACCCTTTTTAGGTGGGGCCTAAAATTGCGGTGGTTATCGAGGGTCACTCCTAGATAGTTAACCTCCTTTTTAATCTCAAAGGACTGACCCAGGATCCGAACGCTCTCCGCTCTCCCTAGTCTATTACCCCTCAGGTAAATGACCTCCGTTTTCTCTCTGGCCATTTCCAACCCGGTTTCGTTAAACCAGCCGGTTACAACCTCCATGGCCCCCTGCATAAGGGACTCAAGCTGCACCAGGTTCCTGGCCGAAAATAAGACGGCCAGGTCATCTGCATATGCGATCGCCTCTATGTTTTTATACCTGTTTAGCTTCTCTAGGATACCGTCATAAACCAGGTTCCAGAGGATGGGCCCGAGCACCGAACCCTGCGGCACGCCTGCAGTGACACCCATCTCTACCGTTCCATCCGCGGCGTGAATCACGATTCTCCTCTCCTTCAGGTAATCCTCCATAACGCTGAGGAGCGTGTTAGAAATGCCTCTCTTTTCCAATTCTCCTAGGATCACCGCCCAACTGATTGTGTTGAAGGCATTTCTAACATCAATCGCGATCAAGGCGCACATCCTATTCCTCTCCTTACATCTATCCGCGAATTTTGCGACCTGCAGCGAGGCATCCACCGTGCCCAAACCCCTTCTAAACCCAAACTGGTTTTGGTGGAACGGGTCTAAACCCAGCTCCAATTCCAAGAGGGCTTTTATCGCGTATTCCCAGACCTTGCTCAAGGTCGGGAGAATACTAATGGGCCTATATGCCCCTGGGTCCATCAAATCCTTGCCAGGCTTAGGAAGGAGCAACACTCTTGCCGTTTTCCAGGCCGCCGGGATCCCCCCTCTGTTAAGAGTATCCAGTATTAGATCCCTAAGATCCTCCTGGAACCTACCGCCAACGATCGCCACGACCTCCGCCGGGACCATATCCAGACCGGGAGCCTTCCTGGGTTTGATCTTACTCACCGCTTCCCGCACCAGGTCCATGGTGACGTTGTCCCTGATTCTTCTGTCGCGAGTCAGGACCCAGCGCTGTAGGGTACCAGAACACTTCTGTCTACGTTCCTCCGGTGTCGTCACGAACAGCTTCGACGCTACCTCGCTAGCCTTTTCCACGGAGAGGAGCTTCCTCGGAGCCCTACCTTTCACCTTGGCCATGACTATTTTAAAAGGCTTGCCCCAGGGGTCCGAATCGACCGTGTCGATCAGCTCCGACCAGCCGCCCTCCTTCGCCCTCCATAGAGTTATTTGAAGGTGCCTTTTCGCCTAGGAGTACGCCTTCAAAGCCTCGGCGATCTCCAACGGGTTTTTCCTCTTCCTCCTCTTACGCTGATGAACCCTTCTGGTCGCGTGCATGCCCTTTCTGGCTATGTCGATCTCGGGGTTCCACCATGGATTGGGTTTCTTGGCCCCCCGCGGGACCTTCTTCTTTACTAAAACCCTCTCCGTCACTTCTTCCAGAACCCTTTGCATCTTTTGGGCGGAAGATTCCAAGGGCCCCGCCTGATTACCATCGGACATCCCAGCTCTTATTCCATACTCCTCGCACACCCTCTCCGGATCCAACGACTCAACGTCGTAGGGAATCCACAAGGGCCCGGATGGGCGGGGCCTATCTCCGGAGAAAGTGTGCAGGATATATTTGTGGTCCGACTCGGTGGGGTGGGGGAGAATAGTGCTCCTTCTATGTCTACCCGCGGTTCTCCTGTCAACCGCCAGCACGTCGATCATAGAACGACCTCCGTTGCGAGAAAAGGAGTATTTCCCCTTGGGCCTTATAGGCACCAAACCCTGTCTTCCAAGGAGACCCAGACATAAGTGGCCCCTCTTGTCCGTCTTACCTCCTCCCCACTCTACCGTCTTAGCGTTGAGGTCGCCCGCCGTCATTAACCCTTTGCCCGGGGACCAGGCTTCTTTTATTATGCCTTCCAGGTCGTCCAGATAGCCCGGGAAATCCACTTTTCGGCTTGGGGAGCAGTAGCAGCTGATTATGATGGTGCTCTCTACCTCAACCGCCACTATACCACCTGCCCTCAGCCCTTTCACGAGGGAGGCGAATCTGCCATTAAATCCCGTTACCCATACCGAGGCATCTCCCGTGGCGTCGTTATCCCATTCTGGGAGTTGCCTATATGGTTCCGAGATAATGACCACGTCAACACCCATGTCCCAGGCGTTCTGGATTAGGAGGTCTTGCGCTAACCTGCACCTGTTCAGGTTTATCTGGAGACTCTTGAATGGCCGAGGCGTTCTCTCTCTTATATTTATTCTTGCTCGGGGTCCCTGGGGCATTATTGGATACCAGTTCTACGGCCCCCCGATGCCTGGACTCCCCTGCCTGACGGACACGCTAGGGATGCAGTCACGTGAGCAACTTTGCTACCCGCTAGTCCTCTCTCCACGCATATAATACACCTAGGTGCGTTAACACAACTGGCAATGTTATGTCCAGCTTCTCCACACTTCCTGCACCTCTCCTTACCAGCAATCTTCTCCTTACACTCCCTGGCCAGGTGCCCCAGGTTGTGGCACTTGTAGCACCTGGTGGTTTTCAACAGGGTCCTAGCTCGTGCCATGGTAAGGCCGGTTCTAAACTTAAGTTTGTCCGTGCCCTGCCCCAATGAGTTCGCTGGGACTTCTATTACCGCTGATTGTGTGCCCCCCGGGCCCTGTCTAAGGGTTTTAACTATGACCAGCGCGGGTTCAATTTTCAGCGTACTGGCCAGCTTCTCACTGATGGCAGCAGCATCCGCCAGCGGGCAGATGTCCCTAACCTCCAGTGTTGTTTTATCTTGGAGGGCCAGAATTGTAAGATCTGGACCCACCAGCCTCTGGAGTTCCGCCGCTATGGAGGAGGCCTTCATCTCCTTACCCACCTCGATGAGGATATGCCCCAATCTAGTTCTTTTCACGGCACTGACCTCCATCAGTGCCTCCTTGCCCCTGGTCATCAGTACCCTGTACACCTCAATATATGTTTGAGGGTGGACCACCTTCACCAGGATGGCCTCCGGTCTTTTCCTGGCCACGGGCCTATCCTTCTTCCTCTTTGGCACCACCTCACCTCCTTGAACTGGCGTTCCGCCAGCCTCCCCTGTTTGTTGTCGAGACGGTTGGCTTGGGGTCTGCTGTTTCTGCCGGGTCCGCTGCTGCTGCTGCCCCACTTGTTTCTGGTGATGTTGCTGCTGGTGCTCCTGGTGCATCATCACTCTCTCCTGTGGGCGCATCCCTTGTTGCAACTGTTGCTGTTGCTGCTGATGTTGTAGCTGCTGCTGCTGATGCTGCGTGTGCCATATCTGTTGCAGCAGGGGCCACTGTGCCGGCGGCAGACTTCGGACCTGCTGCTGCAGCGGCTGCAGCACCTCTTGCTGCGGGACCCCCATTGGGGACGTTTGGGCCAGCACCTCCCTCTTCTTCTGCTCAGAAAAGGCCCTCTTAGCCTTCTTCACCTGTCCTTTGGATAACACCGGTTGCCACGCTGCCCCCCTTGGCTGAGCTTGTGGGTCCTTATCCGCTGAACCCAGAGGAACCTCTAGGCCCGGGCTCCCCCCCTCCAGTAAACCCCTCGACGCACCGCACCCCATACCCAAAGGGTCACGCGGTGCTAGGGCGTGAGCTCCTCCCACTGCCTCCGCAAACGCCCTCTTCTTGTTATATTGGGCTCTTTCTCTATCCTCCAGCGGAGATGTCCGGAGCCTTTTAGGGTTCCCCTGCTTCTTCTGGGACTCCCTCATGCAAACGTTCTCCTGTACCACCTTCTCCTGGGAGGTGGAGGAGGTCGGGTCACTGTACAACGACGGATCGTACTGGGTCCCCACGTCCCTGGAGGTTATTTTGGGCTTCCCTGGCTCCTTAGTTGACCCCGGTACCAAGAGTTGGGGATTTTCGGTCCCTTTCTCCCCACACTGATCAGCAGGCCCTGGTCTTCCCTCCTTCCAACTCGAGATTGCTTGCACCGCGGCCGCCTCGGCCACCAATGCCGCCGCCCTTTCACAGCCCCGGGCAATCTTGTTCACGAAGGCCAGCACCCACTTTACCGAGGCGACCTTTGACGATGACTTCCTGTTGACCAGATCTTCCCTCACCGACAGACATGTCTCCGCTATTTTATTTAGCTGGGTGGCCACCCCTGCTAGGAGACCACCTGTCCTATTCATCATGGTGTCGTCCCCTGGATTTAGCCCTGCCCTCTCCGTAGCTCTGACCTGGGGGCCGGATGGGGACACCGTCTCCCTCCACGAGGGGCCTCCTCCGATCCTTCGTCCGCTCAGAGCCTCCTCAACCCGAGAGACCGAACTCGACCTCATCCTGGCCGCCATCTTGTCCTCCTCCGACCCACCGAGGACGATCATTAGGTTCCTCTGCTTGGGTCTGGCTTCCCTTCCTGATACCTCCGGGGGGTTTCCACTGCTGCCTACTTGTCCCCCTATCTCCGCATCCTTGCTCATACGGCCTATTTCCGTCTCACTCCCCTTCGTCTCCTCCACCTGAATCGTAGATTTCCCCTTCTGGGGTGTTCTCGCCAAGGATTTACCTGTAAATACACCCTCGGGGGGTACCTCAATCGATTCGACAGGGGACCTCGCCAGGGACCAGCCCTTCTGAATTCCCCTTCCCTTGGGAGATGGTGTCTCGGGGATCAATTCCGGCTCCCTACCTAAGCTATCATCTCTCTCCAGCCTCGGCATCCCGCCCCCTCCTCGGGTCAAGATCTCTTTAAATAGGTCACCCGCAGTGGGCCTCGAACCATCCCTCTTTACTTTGGGCTTCAGGCCCTCCTCGCTCTTGAAATTCCTCGTCTCTATCCATTCTATTCCATCATCGTTAGCCAAAGATTCATCGCCAGGTAAAACAGCTGTGGCTTTTTCCGGGGCATTTGCCCCGGTGGCACCGGCCCGCTGCTTCAGCACGGTGTCATCGGGCTTACTTGGTCGTACTCCCACTTCGGTGCCGACGGGGCGAGAGTGGGAGGATGGCCCAATACCGTCAATCGCCTGATTTGTATCCGAGGCCAGGCTAAATTGTGACATTATTCCATTGATGTCTTAGAGGGCGACGGCCCCACCGCCCAGCGGATTTCGCTAAAACACACGGGCCCGGTTCTAATGGCCCAGGATCTGATACAAGCCGAAGCTATCGGCCGGACTCCCCACGGATGATCCACTTCGTGGAGTCCTAACACGCCTAGTCCGACGCACTAAAGACTCCTCAGCCGCACGCTCGGCTCCACCCATCGCCGGGCAAAAAAAAAAAAAAAAAAAAAAAGCGGGGGGGGGGAACTGGGGTACACAGACCACACAGAAGAAAAGGAAGGGGGGGAAGGGGGGCACCCCCGACCACCAACCCGCATACGTCGCAAGACGCGCATAGGTTGGGAAGCCGGGGGGTAGGGGGCCGACTGGGTAATAATAATAATAATACTAATGCTTAAGGTACCCCCATCACCCCGCCCCGCATACGCCAAGGCGCGCCTAGGACAGGGGAGGGGGGGGGAAACGGGGTGGGGGGGACTGGGGGGGGGAGGGGTAATACACAACGAGTGCGGGGGAGGGAGGGCAGGGACACCCCCGACCGCCAACCCGCATACGCCGTAAGACGCGCATAGGATGGCGAGCCGGGGGACGGGGGGCCGACTGGGTAATGTAGTAAGATGCCCCCAGCACCCCGCCCCGCATACGCCAAAGCGCGCATAGGGCAGGGGAGAGGGGGCAGAGACACCCCCGGCCACCAACCCGCATACGTCGCGAGACGCGCATAGGTCGGAGAGCCGGGGAGTAGGAGGCCGACTGGGTAATAATAAAATAAAAGTAAAAGTAAAAGTACCCCCAACACCCCGCCCCGCATACGCCGAAGCGCGCCTAGGACAGGGGAGAGGGGGGCACAAACTGGGGGGTAAATACGCGAAGGGTACAGGGGGGTAGGGGGGAAGAAAAGAAGAAGGAGGATAGAAAGCAAGAAGGAAAGAAAGAAAGAAAGAAAGAAAGAAAGAAAGAAAGAAGGCAGAGAACACCCCCGACCGCCAACCCGCATACGTCGCAAGACGCACCTAGGAATTGAGAGCCTGGCCAGGCTTGTGAGATCTTCTCTGATGGAATACCAATGAGATGTAACTTGAGGTGGCAGTGGATCGTCCCAACGAAGTTTGTGCAGCCATAACTCTTGCAAAATCATTTTTGCTCGAATTATGACTGGTGAGAGGAAACCAAGTGGGTCAAAAATTTGCGAAACTTCTGACAGAATGATACGTTTCGTTGGGCAAGAGAATGAACTGAGAGGTTTCGATGAGAAGGTGAAGTTGTCCTGGAAACTGTTCCATTGCAACCCCAGAATTTTTGTATTGCAGTCGTCGAGTGAGATGGTCGAGCTTTGAGCTCTTGAGATGGAGGATATTTCTTCTAGCAATGCAGGATGCGTAGAATGCCATTTGGCGAGTGGAAAACCTCCCGCGTGACACAGGCCTTTAAGATGTTGTGCAATTTTGATGAGTTGCTCACCTGTGTCCGCGCCGCCAAAGATGTCGTCGACATATCGTGCGTGAGTTATGGAAGGTACAGCCAATGGGAAGCGGTGCCCTTCGTCCTCCGCCAGTTGTAGCAATGCTCGGACAGCCAGAAACGGAGCAGCCTTGGTGCCGTAAGTGACAGTCGTGAGCTTGAATGAGATTTCCTCCCCCTCCTCATCCATCCACAGTATGCGTTGGAGATCTTGATCGTCTTCATGGACTCGGACTTGTCGATACATCTTTGTGATATCTGTGGCAAAGATGAACCTGTGCTGCCGAATCCACAGCAGCACGTCTGAAATATTGAGCAGAAGGTTACGTCCTGTGTGCATGAGATCGTTGAGCGAATACCCAGAGGACGTTGCACACGATCCGTGGAAGACAACCCTCAGCTTGGTGGTTTTGCTGTCGGGCTTGAGCACTCCATGATGAGGAAGGTAAAAGATTGAGTTGTTATGAGGTGAGATAGATGGTGCTCTTACCATATGATTGAGATGTTCGTACTCTGACATGAAATTTTCATAGAGTTTACGATACCCATCGTCCCTGTTGAGCTTGACGAGAGTGCGCTTCAAGCATGCACGAGCTGCTGGATATGAGTTGCCCAATGCACTGGGTGGTGATTTGAGAGGGATGCGAACGATGTATCGCCCTGTAGCATCTCTGGTGTGTGTTGCTCGAAAGTGATCTTCGCACTCTTGCTCTTCAGAGTTGAGTTGAGATGAGGTGTCATTCGGCAGCTCCTCTTGAATCCAGAACTTCTCCAATAAATCACGTACGGACGGCTCGCCCTCTTGTACAAATGATGCATGATATGATGACTGGATGAGAGTGTCGGAAGAAGTCACTGGTCCAAGTATGAGCCACCCAAAGATTGAGAGTTGAGCGATCGGCATGGATGGAGAGCCCTTGATTATATTTGGCCTTATGATCTGTCCATATGTGTCAGCTCCGATGATGATGTCGACAGGTCGTGGCTTTAAGAAATCAGGATCTGCCAACGTGAGCCCAGCAAGATGTGGCCAGTCTTGATTGGGCACCTCCGCTGAAGGTACCCTTGAAGACACTGATCTGAGAACATGGGCTTGAAGGGAAATTGAGAATGGTCGATGGATTGAATGCAGCGTTATTGAAGCGATGCCTCTTGTCTGCGTGGACTTCTTCCCTCCAATGCCAATAATTGATATGGATGACCGTGACCGCTTGAGAATGAGCTGAGTGAGGAGCTCCTCCTTCACGAAGGTAAGCTCTGAACCAGAATCTATGAGTATACGAACCAGATGAGTTGACATTGGTGAGCTGAGATGAGCCTGTGCGGTTGCAAGGAGAGTGAGATGGCTGCTAGCTGAGCGTGAGTGAGATGAGCGTTCCGGGGTGAGCTGAGATGAGGAGTCGACGACTGCGGTGAGACTTCAATGTTGAGATGTCGACGCCTGTGACGCCTCAGTCTGAGGTGGAGGTTGAGCGGGCCTTGAATTAGGGATGTGCAGCATAGTGTGGTGCTGGATTCCACACTGTTTGCACTTGTGCGGTGACTTGTAGTTTGCTGATGAGTGGCGCCCGCAGCAGTTGTAGCATAGCATGTTGTTTGCTACAACTTTCCTCCTTTCTGCCACAGTCATCGCCCTGAACTTTGGGCACATAACCACAAAGTGGTCCCCCTTGCAAACGTCACAAGGGAATGTTTTGTGGCGCGGGGGGCCTTGAGCAGCCGAGTGAGATGAGGCTCGTTGAGCTGGTGGTTTGGGCGCTGCCTTCGCCGTTGAGTTGGTGGGGCCTTGGGAGGACGGAGCCTCCGCCCTCTCCAGTGCCCTGATCCTGTTGTTCACGAACTCCCTTATCTGCTGGAAGGTGGGATATTCGTTGCTGGGGCTTCTGGAAGTTTCCCATGCCTGTCTGGAGCCTTTATCCAGCTGGCTTGCCATGAGGTGAGTCAACATGGCATCACCCAGATTTGTAGTTACGCCCAGTGAGCTGAGCGAGGTCTGAGCACCTTCCAGCTTGGAGACGAGATGCTTTAATGCGGCAGGCACCTTGAGATTCGCAGGATTCTGCTCATACAGCCTATCGAGCTGAGCCTGAATGAGATGGCTCTTGTTGGCGTAAGCCTCCTTCAACATTTCCCAGGCTGGGGTGAAAGAGGCTCCCTTGAGAGGTAGAGCCTCTACCTTCTCTGCTGGTTCGCCTGACAGGCTGGACAGCAAGTATTGAAGGCGTTCTATGTCCGTCAGATCCTTCCCTGAGATGATCAAGGATGAAAACAGCTCACTATATGCTGGCCATCTCGCGTAGTCCCCTGAGAAGGACGGTAGTGCCAGCTCAGGGAGCTTCCCTGGAGGCGATGCCGTGCTCGTTGAGCGTGATGGCTGGTACGGGACCAATTCCTCGCTGAGGCGTCCTATCTGCACCTTGATGTCGGTGATCAACTCTTGCATCTGGTACAGATAGTTGTCGTGGTAGTAGGGATGGTCGCGCTGCGACCTGGGCCATGCTACCTCGAAGTTTGCGTGCTCCTTGTAAAAGGCCTTGAGGATCTCATCGGCCTGCTGTCCGTAGACCTTGAGTTCCCCCATGGTTGTGTTGGGGGCACACTCGGGGAGTCGGCGCTTGATCGAGCGCATCGACTCCAGCCGGGTGAGTTGAGTCTCAGCCTTTGAGCTTAGTTCCGAGGGAACGCCACACGGAGACGAGGATCTCGTCTGTACCCCAGAGGTGGGGAGCAGTACATCTTGTCCCGTTGGGAGGTTGATCGTAGGCGTGGGTGGCCTCGACGATGTCTGCGCGCGAGTCGTCGACTTCTGCGGCTGGTCGTCGGTCGGCATTTTTCAAACTCAACCGTTCTCATCTCAAACAGATATCCTGTCGAGAATTCGCACCGGAGTAGTTACCCTTTCGGATACAAACTTTTAGAATCGAGGAAATTAAATTTCAAAGCGACAAATTGTAATGACCGATTAAAGGAATTAAGTGATTACATGCTTAATGTGGGATCTAATACGGTGTGTTTACTTCCCACCTGTGTATAGTGTGATGTTTTGAACGTTGCAATGCTGAGTCGATTTCCGTCTGAAGAAATCCATTTCATTGCTCCTGATACAATAAATTGTGCACCGTACTTGAAAAAAATGCGTCAAAGGTACTAAACAATAATGACGATGATAGCTCCCAAACGGCGGGACTTGCAAGAGTCGTAATTGTTAAAGTAGGAGTGCAAATCATGATTAGAAGAAATATTGATGTTACACTAGGTCTTGTCAACGGTACCATCGCTAAACTTGTTTCAGTTACACGAGGTGTTGATAACGACGTTGAAAAATTGAATATTATATTACCCACGGGGCAAGAACATATGATAGAACGGGTAAGTGTTAAAGGACGGTATTCAAAAACCCTATAAAAATACCCAAAACGGATTTGCCTAAAGTTTTGCACATTAATAAATAGATATTCGGGTGATCGGATTCCACCCTTCACATTTGTCGCAGGACCACAGGAAGTGGAGGGGGAGGGGGTCAAAGTGCGCTGGCCACCAAACGCATCGAAAGTCATAACTTTTGACTAAACCAACATATCGAGACGCGACTGGAGCCAAAAAATCACAAAAACATCAAGCTTTCTAATGATATAATTGCTCGTGTGCAGAAAATTAAAAAAAAAATTGCACTCCCCAAAAAAAGTATCGTCTGATTTTAATCAAAAACTCAGTATTTGCAGCTTATTTCGTGCCCTTTCAGGTGGTATGCGTCAAACCTTGGGGAAATGTTTGGTTTTTGAAATATAATATCAAGAATGCAGAGAAGTGTGTGTGCGCGGTGAAGTATTTGAGCTAGATGCATGTCCTATACAGGAACTAATTCTTTCATCGATCTGGAAGTGTATTATCTGCTTATAAACTACCTAAACTATATGATTCCACCGAGTTTAATTAGTTCGTAAGCGTGAAATGTTTTTTTATTGTCTTACAACATATATGCGTGCGCATTCACATTACTTACGTTACTCATCGTCCTCCTCATCCTCGTCTGTATCCTCGGATGTTGGTTTGATGTACGGAAAATTCTGATTTAAGAAACCTGCTGGTGTTGAAGCCTGATCCATGTAACGACCAAATCCCAAATACCAAATAATTGCTAGTACATGGGCGCAGCAGCCAACAGTCCTTGCGCCATTTCGGCACTGACAGTAGTATGATACTACAGATTCGGGTACAGATAATGCAGTATCAATTAAGATGAAAATGCAATATACTTTATGTGCACTATGCCGAGATTGTAGTTTAGCTTTAATAAATATCGGTGATTGAATATTAAGATTATAGGTCTGGAAGTTCGGAAGATAGTTTTCTTTGCTGACGAGGAATTCATATTTTCCCGCAAATAGGTGGTCTGCACTGTAGGATCTAGCAAAGCTCAACTGGTAAGTGCCTGTAAATTGTTTCAGATTTTGTAACGTCCATGCTGGGAAATCATTGTAATGTTGTGATGACATGGTTTCGAAATTTTTTATTTTTCTAGCTAAACCTTCCTGTTCCACAATATTTTGCATGATATTGGGGGTATTTAAGTTTGTTAATATTAATGAGGCCACTTCCGGTTCGTCGTGGTCACTGTACATACGTCTAAAATATACATTATGAATAGCAGCAGCAATCTTGAAATCTTCGAATAATTGTGGCACGTATTCTGAGGCTATAGTGTGTTTGAAGAATTTAAATCTCTTTAAGGAGCTATTAACACTTTCAACCACCCATCTTTGCTTTGTACATAGTCGACTTTCATTTGCTTCTTCTGTCGATAATTGTTTTTTATTTTTTGGTAGGAGAGCAGGGATTAGGACTTTAAAATTTTTCTTCAATAGTTCGTCCTTGATGTACGAAAATCCTCTGTCTAATATGAAAACGTCACCAGATTTAAAAAATTGCTGAAACCAATCAGTATTAATTATGTATCAGAATGTCTGCATCAGAAACTGTAGCAGCCCAAAGTCGGTCGGGTCCAAAAATGTCTATTATGTAGCCATTAGTGGTCACTGCGACCATTGGTTTCAAAAAGTTCCGCTTCTTTTGCCCACTATACGTTACTCGTTCGAAGCGATAATTAGTACTTTTATTCAGGTAAACGTAAGTACCGTCCCACACGGTGATTAATCTATCTTCGCTTTCTTCAATGTCATTTAAATGGCGAGCAATGGCTGAAGTCTCTTCCTTTATTTTATCTCGTGTTATATTATTTAAATAACTAGGTACGAATTTTGATGAAATAGTTTCTCTTGTAGAAGAAATAATACGACTTATTGTCGCTTGTGATAAGTGCATAATAGATCCGATTTCCGCTTGGGATGAACCACGATATAAATGCATCAAGTATATTCCAAGTTTATATTTCGACGCGGCATATTCACTTTTTTTAAAACAATGTTGGGTTATATTAGAAAGTTGTGTCTTATCTAGACCTGTCCAGGTCTGCGTTTCTTCATCATTCATATTGTCAAAGAAACTATGTTGTGAAGTCTTCACCTTCTTTTCTGCAATACTGTAATTACGAAGACGATCGATTAAGGTAACAATTTCAGTAACTGATAACGCGGTTTCCTCGTTTAGTGTATCGTTTTCAAACTTGAGGATTGTTGCAGAGTCGATGTTTCCATTTTTAATGTGGCGTTTACAACACACAGAACGTTCATGAATTATAATGCGGTAATTAACAAGAACTTCTGTTCTTATTTGCTTGTTAATATAACATAAGTTTTGTTTATCCACACTTTTACAACCGAAGACGCATCGAGAGTGGCACTTAGGTGTACATTTTATTGGTAACGTTGTCGTACTTGAGGAACCTGCATCTGCAGTATCACTTTCGCTGCTTACATCAACATTAGCCTCTTGTGACGTATTCTCATTCTCATTATTAGGATCGTTAAACGAAGATTCGACGAAACACTTTCCACACACTATTCGATTGTCTTTTACTTTCTTTCCTTTTTTTGATTTTTTGGCAAGCGAAATGCCACACATCTCACACTTAATCAAACTCATTGCTGCTTATTGTACGCAGACTATTTTCAGCTGCACCATTTACATTGTTGCTTATAACACTTACACTACTATTTACACTACTATTTGTACCTCTGCTTACATTATTATTTACAACACAATTTAATAATATTATAATATTGTAGCCTTTTGGGTTTCACAAAGGATTTGGTAATTTCTGGACAGACAAAATTTATTTGGATTAGGAGGGAATACATGATGTGGTTGGAAGGAAGGGCTACAAATTCGTAAATCACAGACATTGCGTCTCGCTGAAGGAATACAATTCTAATTGTTGCTAATGGGCGAGGTGCATATGGCACATGATTTTAATTTAACGAGGCGCCCAGGAGTTACTCTGTACTCTCCCGTTCGATTGGCGTCCAGGTATTGTCGCCGAACTCTCCGTATCGAACAGGCGTCCAGGAATAATCTCCCGTACTCTCCTCTCTCAACGATGGGGTATTTAGAAAAGGGGCTTTGTACTTTCGCGATTCTAATCTACTGAGGCGTCCACGAGTTACTCTGTACTCTCCCGTTCGGTTGGCGTCCAGGTATTGTCGCCGAACTCTCCAATCCAAACAGGCGTCTAGGAATAAGCTCCCGTACTCTCCTCTCTATTCTACTGAGGCGTCCACGAGTTACTCTGTACTCTCCCGTTCGGTTGGCGTCCAGGTATTGTCGCCGAACTCTCCAATCCGAACAGGCGTCCAGGAATAAGCTCCCGTACTCTCCTCTCTATTCTACTGAGGCGTCCACGAGTTACTCTGTACTCTCCCGTTCGGTTGGCGTCCAGGTATTGTCGCCGAACTCTCCAATCCGAACAGGCGTCCAGGAATAATCTCCCGTACTCTCCTCCCTAATTCTAAAGAGATGCTCTGTACTCTCTCGACCAGTAGGCGTCCAGGTATTATCGCCGTACTCTCCATACCGGTCGAGCGTCCAGGAACAGACTAGTCCCTCCAGCAGGCGTCCAGGTATTATCGCCGAACTCTCCTGCCGGAGTCCCTAAGCTGTCCGAGAGCGGCCGTGTGTGTACCTCGTCCTCTCTCTCGGAGCAGCGAAGAAGGAATTTGCCTTTGCGGTCCTCTATTTTATACCCAATCGTTGCTATCCGCGGCCGCCGAAATCAACAGACGCGTCGTCAAGCGCGAGCCTCGCGAGTCACGGTTCCGCGCCCGCACGCTTTTCCCCTCGGGCGGCCTACAAGCGTGTCCGCGAAACGTCGCGATGGTCAGCGTCTCTCATCCGCCTTTTCTGCATGCTACAATATTACTTATACTAAAAAAAAGCGACGTCTGCGACCAAGAATTCGAATTCGGTTAAAAGCACGACAGAAACTCACGCTATGCCGACCAAAATGCATCTAATGCTCGGAGTTCAACTCTGAAAACACTGATGCTGATTGTATAAACACTGTTAGGAAGGCATAGCCCTAAGAGTGGGAAATGTGAAAATAAACAATCCACGTGCCACAGCGTCCCGAACCAAAGTATCAGATAACGGCGGCGAACGCGTTTTTCAGCTTAATCGTATCTTACGATAACACTGTTGTCACTCAAATTGCACGCGTTTTCAGATTCTCTATACGATTCAGATACTCCTATTTGCGGGAAAATATGAATTCCTCGTCAGCAAAGAAAACTATCTTCCGAACTTCCAGACCTATAATCTTAATATTCAATCACAGATATTTATTAAAGCTAAACTACAATCTCGGCATAGTGCACATAAAGTATATTGCATTTTCATCTTAATTGATACTGCATTATCTGTACCCGAATCTGTAGTATCATACTACTGTCAGTGCCGAAATGGCGCAAGGACTGTTGGCTGCTGCGCCCATGTACTAGCAATTATTTGGTATTTGGGATTTGGTCGTTACATGGATCAGGCTTCAACACCAGCAGGTTTCTTAAATCAGAATTTTCCGTACATCAAACCAACATCCGAGGATACAGACGAGGATGAGGAGGACGATGAGTAACGTAAGTAATGTGAATGCGCACGCATATATGTTGTAAGACAATAAAAAAACATTTCACGCTTACGAACTAATTAAACTCGGTGGAATCATATAGTTTAGGTAGTTTATAAGCAGATAATACACTTCCAGATCGATGAAAGAATTAGTTCCTGTATAGGACATGCATCTAGCTCAAATACTTCACCGCGCACACACACTTCTCTGCATTCTTGATGTTATATTTCAAAAACCAAACATTTCCCCAAGGTTTGACGCATACCACCTGAAAGGGCACGAAATAAGCTGCAAATACTGAGTTTTTGATTAAAATCAGACGATACTTTTTTTGGGGAGTGCAATTTTTTTTTTAATTTTCTGCACACGAGCAAACCGAAAAAACGCGTAAAATATATTTAAAAAAATATATAGGATATATAAACCTTATATCATTAGAAAGCTTGATGTTTTTGTGATTTTTTGGCTCCAGTCGCGTCTCGATATGTTGGTTTAGTCAAAAGTTATGACTTTCGATGCGTTTGGTGGCCAGCGCACTTTGACCCCCTCCCCCTCCACTTCCTGTGGTCCTGCGACAAATGTGAAGGGTGGAATCCGATCACTCGAATATCTATTTATTAATGTGCAAAACTTTAGGCAAATCCGTTTTGGGTACTTTTATAGGGTTTTTGAATACCGTCCTTTGAGCAAAATATCAGAAAAATTTGTACTAGAAAAGTTCACTATGAAAAATTCAAACCCAAATCAGTGGATTGACGCATTTGAGAAGGAATGTAGACGGTTCGAAATAACGGAAGATCAAAATAAAATTGAAATTTTTAGATTATTCTTGGATAAATCGTCCTTAGACTGTTACGGCTCGATGATGATAAAACTAACACTGGATTCAGAATGGAAAGTATGGAAAGAAAAATTTTGTGAGACATATGCAAATAAAGGATGGGACCCGGTAATATATGCACTGTCGTTCAGATACAGAACCGGAGCGTTACTGGAATATGCTGTAAAAAAAGAAAAACTTTTATTAGAAATAGATAGATCCATAAGCAAACAAACATTAATTAATATTATTGCAGCCGGCCTACCAAAATTCGTATTAAACAGAATTAACAAAGAAGGACTTAAAGAAACAGAGGATCTCTATAATGAGATTAATAAGCTTGAACATTTGATTAACAAAAAAATGTTCGAGAAAAAAGATAACATAAGCTCTGAAGCTAAAGAAAAAATTGAAAAGAAAACACCATGCAGAACGTGCGAGAAATTAAATAAACGTGCACGTTACCATCCTGAATCCTCGTGCTGGTTCAGAACAAAGGAAAAAGAAAAAGGAGATATTAAGTGCACGAACAATAATGAACTAGAAGCTGAACTAAACGAAGAATGTCAAAAAAACTTGTAGTGCCACCATTAATTAAAATAAAATTATTACTAAATAACACCTTAGAAGCTCTCGGTATATATGATTCAGGCTCAAATCTTTCCCTAATTAACTCAAAACTACTGAAATTAAAAAATGGGAAAATAAAAGACGAGAAGAGTGCAAACCTAAGAACGATTAATGGTGTAAATAAAACAAATGGAATGGTAACCATGAAAATCAGAATATTTAATATAGAAAAAGAAGCTAATATATTTGTGGTAGATAAAGAGAACTTTAAGTATGATTTTCTAATTGGATTAGATATAATAAAAGATTTTGGATTAATCCAAAATGAGGATTTCAAAATAACACAAAAAACACTAGATTTCCCTGATATAAGTGGTACATTGGGAAAATATGAAGTAAACTTCAATGAAAACATAGATGAAAAAAACTTTAACGTGATGATAAATCATTTAAACTGTCAACAGAAAATGATGATAGATAAATTAATAGAAAAATATAAGGCAGTTTTCGGAAAAGATAAATATGATATAGGTACGGTAAGAGATTATGAAGCCAGAATAGATCTACTGAGAGATAAATACTGTTGTAAAAGACCTTATAGATGCAGTATAGAAGATAAACAAGAAATAGAAAAACAAGTCTCAAATCTACTGAATAAAAAGCTAATCGCAGAGTCATATAGCCCATTTTCGGCACCAGTGACCCTGGCGTATAAAAAAGACGAGAACATGAGATCAAGATTATGCACTGACGTTAGAGACCTAAACAAAATTGTGGTTCCTCAACCACAATCTTTTCCGTTAATTGAGGATTTAATGGTAAAAACCAAAAACTGTCGATTTTTCACAACACTAGACATAAACTCCGCATTCTGGTCGATCCCTCTACGAGTTGAAGACAGACAGAAGACAGCATTCGTAACACAAGAGGGGCATTTCCAGTGGACCTGTCTACCATTTGGACTGAAGACAGCACCTAGTATATTTCAAAGAATACTCAGTAACATAATAAGAAAACATAAACTAACAGATTTTACAGTAAACTACATAGACGACATTCTGATCTTTTCCAAATCGTTCTCGGAGCACATAGATCATTTAACACAATTATTAGAAGCAATAATAAAGGAAGGGTTCAGATTAAAATTCTCAAAGTGCACATTTGCTTCGAACACAGTAAAATATTTAGGACACGTGATAGAGAACAATACAATACGTCCATTGAAAGACAACCTTATATCAATAAAGAATTTCCCAGTTCCGAGAACACAAAAACATATAAGACAATTTTTGGGAAAAATAAATTATTATAATAAATATGTTCAAAACAGAGCTATAACGCTAGACCCACTACACAACTTGTTAAGAAAAGGACAAAAATTTGTTTGGACAGAAAAATGCAACGAAGCATTTGAAAAGATGAAAGAATTACTCTGCTCCCAACCCGTTTTAGAAATATTCGACCCGAAATTACCAATCCACATTTACACAGACGCAAGTCTACAAGGCATATGAGCTGTGTTAAAACAAAAACAAGCCAACGCAGAAGAAAAACCGGTGGCATATTTTTCAAAGAAACTGAACGAAGCCCAGAAAAGAGGAAAGCTATATACTTAGAATGCTTAGCCATAAAAGAAGCTATACAGTATTGGCAACACTGGCTGATAGGAAAACCATTTATAGTTTTTTCCGACCATAAGCCACTGGAAAACCTGAATATAAAGGCAAGGACAGATGAGGAATTAGGAGACTTGACCTACTATTTATCACAATACGACTTTCCGATAAAATATTCCCCAGGGAAAGACAATTTAGAGGCTGACTGTCTAAGCAGAAATCCGGTCCTAGAACCACACGAAAATGGAGACGAACAACTGAAAATTGTAAATTTAATTAACATAGAAGAAATTTTATTGGATCAAGAAAAAAATAATGATCTACAAGGGAAAAAGGATAAATTGATATTAAGAAAGAATATATATTATAAAAAAATAACAAAGAGGGAGAAAATCATATTATCAGAAGACTTTAGTGTCAAATTTGCAAAGCAAATACACAAAAATTATTGTCATATAGGAATACAACAAATGCAAAACATAATTGGACCATCCTACACAGCCAAAAACTTAACACAAAACATAAGGAAAATCTGTAGAAACTGTGAGATTTGCATAAGAAACAAATCAAGAGGACAGAAAATATACGGTTTGATGTCTCACTAAGGACCAGCCAAAAATCCTTTTGAAATAATATCCATCGATACAATTGGCGGATTCGGAGGATCCAGGTCTACAAAAAAATATTTACACCTCTTGGTGGATCACTTTACAAGGTACGCATTCATCTTAACTTCAAGTACACAGAATTCGAATGATTTCATTAAACTTGTAAAAAAGGTAATTGAAAACAATCGAATCGGAATGATCCTGACAGACCAATGTCCAGGAATCAATTCCAAGGAATTTAAGGAATTCCTAGAGGAAAAGAATATACCTATTATCTTCACTGCAATAAATACGCCGTTTTCGAATGGACTAAACGAAAGATTAAACCAAACATTAATTAATAAAATAAGGTGCAAAATAAATGAAAACGAAAGAAAACTGGCTTGGACAACAATAGCGTAAGAATGCATAAAAAAATACAATCAAACTATCCATACAGTAACTGGATTTGCACCTGCATACTTACTAGAAGGAAAAAACATTACAATCTTACCAAAAGAAATAAGCCAAGAAGATACATAAAAAAACTTATTGGAAGATCGAGAACTAGCTTACAAGAACACTATAATATCACATAACTACAATAAAAGACTATTTGACAAAAACAAAAACGATGTTGAATTCAACGAAGGAGACTTGGTATTTATAGAAAACGGGAACAAATTAAACAGAAGAAAATTAGATGAATTAAGAATAGGACCATATAAAATTTTGGAGAAAGTATCAAAATCAATATATAAAATAGACACCGGACACAGGAAAAAGGAATCAACACTACTCCACATCACAAAACTGACCCCAGCACCTATAGTTATAGATACAGAAGAAGAACATGATTGATTTATATACAAAACAAAACCATACTGGATGAATTTTCCCAAGGAGGGGAGATGTAAAGAAAACGCGTAAGCGCATTTCTTTAAATTTGAATCTGCCGCTCACTTGGAAGGGCGACATCTACAGCACGCAACCAAGCATATAAGACACAATAAGGAAGTAAACAAGACGTTATAATAGAACCGCAAGGAAGTTATAATAGAATTGCATAAATTAAATTGCACAAGGGAATCGACATCAAGGAAAGAATAGACTTTAATGTCGTTTCTTTTGTTACAGGTAGAATTAGGATAAGGCATTATAAATAGGTTTTATAACTAAGAATAAACTATCTTTTGTTACAGAAACCCAATACGGTTTATTTGACCGTGTCGAATCCCTTTTGATAGAACAATATCATTATATATATATATCATTATTTTCTATTTTTTGCGATTTATATTTAGATAACACTCTTTCCCGTCCTCGACTTTTTCATGTACTTGGCGTATTTTTTTTTACTTTTTTGAAGTTTTTAACGAGGATCTCACTTCTTTTTACAAAGATAATTTGCATAGGGAATGACTTCAGATAATTTTTAATATTATTTTATATTACAAATTATCACGGGACAGAATTAAGGATAAATTCTATAAATTCTACGTAAGTTTAGCATCTACGAAAAGAAACCATGTGCACCGCATTACCAATGTATATGTTATGTATTGTACGTATGTTACTTGGAGTACAATACATGTTGCGCGAAGCAGCTTATGGAGCTGGAAGCAGCCTTTGGCGCTGAGAACATATTTATTTAACATTGAACTGTAATAACAACCACAATTAACACTTTTCAAAGAAAAGTATGTATGCATTTTTAGCATTTCGTGGCCAAGCTTGTTTTTCTACTCGTAAATCATCAACGGATACCCACGCTGTGTCTTTACCCCTTACCATACTCGTGTAATGACCATCGGCAATACTTTTACCGTGGTGGAAAATCGCTGCCTTAAGTTTATAACACTGATCTACCAATTGTA